>JAPDNY010000192.1:0-20000 GCA_029375565.1 Gekko gecko | reverse complement strand
GGGGTTTTGGGAGGGACATCAGCAGGGTATAATGCCATACAGTCCGCCCTCCGCGACAGCCATTTTCAGCAGGGGGATTTGTCTTTGTGGTCTGGTGGTCAGTTGTAATTCCTGGAGATCTCCAGGCCTCCCCTGGAGGTTGGCTAAACTCAAACTGAAGTTCTTCCAGAATCTCAGACTGCAGTTTTGAAGGGTGGGGTCTGTGGAATCACATCCTCACTGAGCTGCCTCCCCAAACTTCATCCTCCCCACGCCCCCCCACATCCTCCAGGAATCCCCCAAGCCAGGAGTGGCAACAACTGCTGCCCCTGCCACATCTCCCCGCAGCTAAGGCCTGCACTGCACCCGCTGTCTTGTTGAAGAGAAGAAGAAGAGATTGGATTCATACCTCGCCCTTCACTGCCCAAAGGCGTCTCAGAGCGGCTGACAAACTCCTTTCCCTTCCCCTCCCCACAACAGACACCCTGGGAGGCAGGTGGGGCTGAGAGAACTCTAACACAAACTGTCCTTGAGAGAACAGCTGTGCCAGAGCTTGTGACTGACCCAAGGTCACATCAGCAGGTGCAAGTGGAGGAGTGGGGAATCAAACCCGGTTCTCCCAGATTAGAGTCCGCACACTTCACCACTACACCAAACTGGCATAGAGCTGCCAAATCTGGTTTGGGAAATTCCTGGAGATTTCGAACAGTGCTGTGGAGGGTGATGTCTGGGGAGGGGAGGCAGTCCACAGGGTCTGCAGCGTAACTCTAGATTTCTCCTAGGCCAGGGGTGTCGAACTCATTTGTTAGGAGGGCCGGATGTGACGTAAACGAGACCTTGCTGAAGAAGAAGAAGAGATGGGATTTATACCCCGCCCTTCACTTCCTGAAGGAGTCTCAGAGCGGCTGACAAACTCCTTTCCCTTCCCCTCCCCACAACAGACACCCCCTGTGAGGTAGAAAGAAGAAGAAGAAGAAGAGAATGGATCTATACCCCACCCTTCACTACCCAAGGGAGTCTCAGAGCGGCTTACAAACTCCTTCCCCTTCCCCTCCCCACAACAGACACCCTGTGGGATAGAGAGAAGAAGAGGAGGAGATTGGATTTATACCCCGCCCTTCACTCCCCAAAGGAGTCTTGGAGCGGCTTGCAAACTCCTTTCCCTTCCCCTCCCCACAACAGACACCCTTTGGGGTAGAAGAAGAAGAAGAGATTGGATTTATACCCCACCCTTCACTTCCTGAAGGAGTCTCAGAGCGGCTTACGAACTCCTTTCCCTTCCCCTCCCCACAACAGACACCCTGTGAGGTAGGTGGGGCTGAGAGAGCTCTTTCCAGAACTGCCCTTGAGAGAACAGCTCTGCCAGAACTATGGCTTGCCCAAGGTCATCCAGCAGGTGCAAGTGTAGGAGTGGGGAATCAAACCCAGTTTTCCTAGATTAGAGTCCGCACACTTAACCACTACACCAAACTGGCTCTCTTGTCGGGCCAAGCCCTGTGTGTCATAAAATGTAACGCCGGGTAGCGGAGATATAAACTTTATAAAGGACCCAAACACAAAGGTGGGTTCTTTACTTAAAATAAAAACATGCTTGAAACATCAGCACTCTTGCGATATTTTGTTTATTTAACAGTGTCTGATCACTGACACCTCTTGCTCTGAATTTATTGCATCAAAATGTCCATGCTGTTGCAATCTTGAGTCTGCTGTCCAGGTGTGTCTCTGTAAGCTGCAAACCTACGATCGTGCAGCAGCGGCAGAACTGGGAGAAGAAGCCGAAGGCCGCCAGTTCCACTGTGAGCCTGATCTGGCCCGCGGGCCACATGTTTGACACCCCTGTCCTAGACTTTATGGTATACCACAGAGCTTGCCATTTTCTCCTCTGTAGACTTGGGTAGACTGGAGATCAGACGTAATTCTGGGAGAACTCCAGACTCCACCTGGACGTTGCTTGCGCTCTCTCTCTGTTGTGAACTGACCCAACCACGTGCGAGGGTCGGGCCACACGTGGCCAAGCGAAGAGCCTGAGCTTCGCACAGACAAACAATAGACGACTGGATCCTAGCCCACTCCAACTGGAAGGCTAGGATCCAAGACTAGACATATGAAAGACTGTAAAGACCTGGTGGAAGGAGCTCCCAGAGGAGATCCGGGCCCTGCGGGACCTTGTCCAGTACCGCAGGGCCTGCAAGATGGAGCTCTTCCGCCAGGCCTTTGAGTAGGAGCCGCCACTGCCGCTATTCCACCTTCGATATCCCACCTCGAAAGCCATGCCATCGTCTTCCCGTCATCTTGGTTTTAAATGTTGTGCTTATGTTGTATTGCTTGTTTTTATAATTTTACCTGTTGATATTGTTTTATATTGTTTAAATTGGCATTCATGCCCCTGTTAGCTGCCCTGAGCCTTCGGGGAGGGCGGGATACAAATCGAAACAAACAAACAAATAAACAAATAAATAAACAGACCTATCATGGGCAATGTGGAGTCTTGTGAGCAAAAATTCTACTTCGTGAGCTCCTGGCATTAAAGTGGTGAGCCAGCGATTTGGCCTGTTGCATAAATTAGCTTGCTTTGGAGCCCTCCCTTCCTGAGCGGAGACAAAAATGTGTGAGCCGGAGGCTAAATTAACTGTGAGCTAGCTCACACGAACTCAGCTTAGAGGGAACACTGATCACGGGTGTTGGGGTGTGGTTTTCCTGGGGGTTATAAGCTGGCCTGCGAGCCGGCTAGGATGGTCTTGTTTCTGAATAAACTATGAGCTGATTCACTACTTCCTGCATCGGACCCAGTATATGATACTCTCTCCCTCCCTCCCTCTGTAGAGCACCAGCAAGTCGCTTCTGACTCACGACGACCTCGTGAATTAACGGCCTCCGAAACGACCTCTGGAGCTGCAGTGGCTCAGGTGGTTCAGACGCTGAACTGCAGGCTGTGGAAGGTCAGTAGTTCAGCAGTTCGAGACCCGTGACTGCCGCATGACGGAGTGAGCTCCCGTCTCTGGCTCCAGCTCCTGCCAACCTAGCAGTTCGAAAGCAAGAAATTGCAAGTAGATAAACAGGTACCACTTCGGTGGGAAGGAGAAACGACGGCTGAGGGGTGACATGATCGAGGTTTATAAGATTATGAATGGGATTGAGCAGGTTGAGAAAGAAGTCCTTTTCTCCCTTTCTCACAATACAAGAACTCCTTGTGGGCACTCCATGAAATTGCTGAGCAGTCGGGTTAGAACAGATAGAAGGAAATACTTCTTCACCCAAAGAGTGATTAACATGTGGAATTCACTGCCGCAGGAGGTGGTGGCAGCTACAAGCATGGAGAGTTTCAAGAGGGAATTAGATAAACATATGGAGCAGAAGTCCATCAGTGGCTATTAGCTACAGGGTATAGATGGGAACTCTCAGTCTGGGGCAGGTGATGCACGCTATTCTTGGTGCTGGAGGGGCAGCCGTGGGAGGGCTTCTAGTGTCCTGGCCCCACTGCTGGACCTCCTGAGGGCACCTGGTATATTTTGGCCGCTGTATGACAGAGTGTTGGACTAGATGGGCCACTGGCCTGATTCAACATTGGCTTCTCTTATGTTCTTAACAGCGTTCCCTGCGCCTCGGTGTTTAGTCCTGCCGGCCACATGACCACGGAAACGTCTTCAGACAGCGCTGGCTCTTCGGCTTTGAAACTGAGATGAGCACTGCAACCCTAGAGTCGGATCCAACTCGCTTTTGAGCAAGGGAACCTTTACCCTCCAAAACGGCCTCTAGTTAACAGCCTTCCTTGCTCAGCTCTTGCCAACCGAGGGCCTTTGTGGCGCCCGCGATGGAGTCCACCCGCCTCTCTTCCCCCTTTTACTGCTGCCTCCCACTTTTCCCAGCATGATTCTCTTTTCCAGGGAGGGACTCGCCTCTTCTCATGATGTGACCAAAATACTACGATAGCCTCCATTCAATTCAGTTCAGCTAGAAAAGGCAGGACGGGATTTGGCGCCGTCTTATGAAAGCTGCAGGACTTCACAGGCCCTTCCACGGGGGGAGCTCTCATTTTGAGAGCCAGTTTGAACATAAGAACATAAGAGAAGCCAATGTTGAATCAGGCCAATGGCCCATCTAGTCCAACACTCTGTCACACAGCGGCCAAAATATACCAGGTGCCATCAGGAGGTCCAGCAGTGGGGCCAGGACACTAGAAGCCCTCCCACTGCTGCCCCTTCCAGCACCAAGAATAGAGTGCATCACCTGCCCCAGACTGAGAGTTCCCATCTACACCCTGTGGCTAATAGCCACTGGTGGACTTCTGCTCCATATGTTTATCTAATTCCCTCTTGAAACTGTCCATGCTTGCAGCTGCCACCACCTCCTGTGGCAGTGAATTCCATACGTTAATCACTCTTTGGGTGAAGAAGTATTTCCTTTTATCTGTTCTAACCCGACTGCTCAGCAATTTCATAGAGTGCCCACGAGTTCTTGTATTGTGAGAAAGGGAGAAAGGACTTCTTTCTCAACCTGCTCAATCCCATTCATAATCTTATAGACCTCGATCATGTCACCTCTCAGCCTTCGTTTCTCCAAGCTAAAGAGCCCCAAGCATTTTAACCTTTCTTCATAGGGAAGGTGTTCCAACCCTTTTATCATTCTAGTTGCCCTTCTCTGCACTTGTCCCAATGTTATAATATCCTTTTTGAGATGTGGTGACCAGAACTGTACACAGTATTCCAAATGAGGTCGCACCAATGATTTATACAGGGGCATGATGATACTGGCTGATTTGTTATCAATTGCCTTCCTAATAATCCCCAGCATAGTGGGGTCGTGGTTAAGTGCACGGACTCTAATCTGGGAGAACAGGGTTTGATTCCCCCACTCCTCCACTTGCACCTGGCTGGATGACCTTGGGCAAGCCATACTTCTGGCAGAGCTGTTCCTGAAAAAGAGCCGTTTCTGTCAGAGCTCTCTCAGCCCCACCGACCTCACAGGGAGTCTGATGTGGGGAGGGGAAGGGAAAGGAGTCTGTCAGCTGCTCTGGGACTCTGGCCCAATCTGCATTTAGCATTTGCTCAGTTGTTTTATCAAACCTACACTGGAACAGAAAAAGATGCAGTTCAAAACCACATTCAACTACCCTGGGCCAACACGGTACTGATTGCAGAGTCATCCCCTCCCCGAATGGCCATAAAACGGCCATAAATCAATGCAGACAGCCGCCATAAGACCGAGAGATCAAACGAAGTGAAAGCAGCATGCAGTCTGGACACTGCCATAAAATGCAACACTCAAAGTGAAGGTGGCCTGCAATGTAGATGGGAATTTCTGTTCCAGTGTGGGGTTGGTAGGGCAGCGGAGGAAATGCTAGACGCAGATTGGGCCTCTGAGTGAAGGACAGGATATAAACCCAATCTCCTTTTCCTCCTCTTCCTCCTCTTCCTGTTCTTCTTATTCTTCTTCCTCCTCCTCCGCCCCCCTCCTCCTCTTCTTCCTCCTCTTTCTCCTCCTTCTCCTCTTCCTCCTCCTCCTCTTCCTCCTCTTCTTCCTCTTCTTCTTCTTCTTCATTTACACCATATGGGCCTCTCCAGAGACATCTGTCTTTTGCCTCTATCAGTGGATAGCAAATCAGATCTCGACTGCTTCCCTGCAGGAGACTCCTGGCCATTCTGCATTGCCCAGAGCAGCCTGCAGTGGGGTGGCCAGCAATGGGGTGGGAAATACCTGGATATTTGGGGGGTGGAGCCAGGAGAGGGTGGGGTTTGGCGAGGGGCGGGACCTCAGCAGGTTACAAGGCCACAGAGAGTTCCCCCCCTCCAAGCAGCCATTTTCTCCAGGGGAACGGATCCCTGTTGCCTGGAGATCAGTTGTAATAGCAGGGGATCTCCAGGCCCCACCTGGAGGCTGGCAACCCTAGCCTGCAGGAGCGAGGGGAACAGCCAGCCATCTCCTCCCCTCTCTGCCTAACCCCTGCTGGCTCTCTCTGGCAGCTCTTCTGAGTCAGAGTCAGAAGGAGTGGGAGTGGGAGGCAGAGAAGGGCTGGGGAGAAAGGAAAGCCGTTCCCTGCAGACCTGGACTGGGCTGCTTTGGCAGCGACAATAGTTGCTTTGGTTTTTTTTTACAGCTGCGGGTTTTTCTGAGCCTCACAGACTTTGCCCCCGGCCACGTCTGTTTTCAGGCTTTCCTGAACAGCTTTGCGGTCAGAGAGAGAGAAAGAGAAAGAGAGAGCATGCTCCGTTTCGAATGTGTAGACCTGTTCAACCGAGGGCGGGCAACCAGTGCTCCCCCTAACCTGAGTTAGTGTGAGTCAGCTCATAGATTTTTTAGCCTCCAGCTGCCCATTTTTGTCTCGGCTTAGGAAGGATGGCTCCCGAGCAAACTAATTTATGCAGCAGCCAAATCGCTCGCTCACAACTTTAATGCCAGTCGCTTACAAAGTGGAATTCTTGCTCACAAGACTCCATAGCGTAGAGAAGAAGAAGAAGAAGAGGAGTTTGGATTTATACCCGACCCTTCACTGCCCAAAGGCGTCTCAGAGCGGCTTACAAACTCCTTTCCTTCCCCGCCCCACAACAGACACCCTGTGAGGTAGGTGGGGCTGAGAGAACTCTTTTTTTTTTTTGAAATAACTCTCCTAAAAAGGAGAGAATTTTATTTTTTATAAGAAAAGGGTAAGGTAGACAGATGGGAAGAGAAAAAGAGCAGAGTGAGTTTTTTTTCTATTAGTAAAGGTTAGTTTTATTTCTTCCAGTTGTCGGCATCCATCACGGTTGAAAGATCTTCTTTTCAGCTTTACAAAGTCCAAATCAATTCTGTTAGTAAAGTTAGTAAAGTCCACTGGGGTTAGGTCAAATCTTTTCAGATGTTACACGAACAAATTCCTTTTTAAGTCTCTCCAATTATCATTAAGTCCTTTGAACTTTAGTGCCTCCCGTTCCGTCACTTCCTTCCCCCGGGCCGCCGTCTTCTTCAAAAATCCAAATTTTGAGTGCTGCTTCCTCCTCTGTGCGGCATGTCTCTTCAGAAATTTTTTAATCCATCTTCTTTCGCTTCTTTTTTCTTGTTGTTTCTGGCAGTCATTTCTCGTTGGCTCCGTTAACACTCGAGTTGAAATTAGATCTCCATTACTTGCTAAGCTCAACACCCCTTTCTACTGGCAGAGTATATCCTTTTTTTAAAAGGCGGAGTAGGCTTTGAGAGCCTTGTCCGCCTCTTCTTTTATTTATTCGCTCCACTGCCAGATAGAGGTGTCAAGACTTTCGTCAAAATAAATCTGAGATCTTCTTTCCCTTCTTCATCCATAGCTTAGAACTTTAGCATCAAATTAATTTTCTATACATTTTCTGCCATCAACCTTGTTGATTCCAACATTTGTTTTTGTAGTCTGATGAGAACAATTTCCATTTTAAAAGCGTTTCATTGATATTTTACATTTACTCCAGCAGGTGGCGCAGTATCTCAGTCTCTTGTTGATTGACAGCTAGTTCTGGGGGGTTGACTGGAGCGGAAGTCCCTCCTCTCTTCTCTTCCGTTCTAAGCAGGATTTTCCCCAGCATCGACATTTTATTTTTTATTTACTTTTTCAAAGTTCGTGCCACATCCCCCAGAAAGCAACTAAAGCCGCAATCTTCTGTAAAACCCCAACGGTACTTTCACCAACATTTTTTCTTGTTACCCCCCCTTCGCGTTTCCTTTAAAAATTCGCTTCTTCGAAGAGGGTGGAAACTCCTCCCTCCTCCCATACGCTTATCCGCTTGCGGGGGGGTTTTAATTTTCGCTTCAAAATAGATCTTCAACTCACGATTAGATGCCATTTCTTCTTTTCATAGTAATTCATCCGCTTTTCCTCACTCCTGGAAGTCGGCAGGGCTGCTAAGTCCCATTCGGGACGCACTACGCGGCGGGGCCGATTGGGGCGGGGAGAAAGCCTCAATTTCCTGGCAGTTTGCCGGCAAAGAGGCTACTCCCCTATGCGCCCCCGGTTCGGAGCCTTTGACTAAGGCTCACTAGGGTCTTTCGCAAACGCGAAGACCCCCCATTCCGCGTGTGGGCTAACCGCCTCCGGGAGCGTCCCGAGAAGCGGCCGCCATTCGCAGCACCGAAACCGAAAAGCGGGCTGAGAGAACTCTAACACAAACCGTCCTTGAGAGAACAGCTGTGCCAGAGCTTGTGACTGACCCAAGGTCACATCAGCAGGTGCAAGTGGAGGAGTGGGGAATCAAACCTGGTTCTCCCAGATAAGAGTCCGCGCATTTAACCACTACACCAACTGGAGGGAGCATCGCAGGCCACTCCCAGCTTTGAAGTCTGGGGGGGCTCCATGTTGATTTTGCATGGGCCTGCCCTTAGGGCTGCCAATCTCCAGGTAGACCCTGGAGATCTCCTGGAATCACACCTTCTCCAGAGTACAGAGATCAGTTTCTCCTGGAGAAAATGACTGCTTTGGAGGGTGGCCTCTATGGCATTATATCCTGTGGAGGTCCCCCCACCCCCTTAAAAAAACATGTTCACCCACCCCTCCCTCCCCACAGACGATCGGGCTCATTATAATATAATGATCAGGAAGAGCCGGAACTTAAAAGAGAGGTGTGATGCTAAGCAAAGTGTGGACAATCTCTTGTGCTCTTTCCTTCAACCATAGAATCACAGAGTTGGGAGGGACCCGTGGGGTCATCTAGTCTGACCCCCTGCCCAATGCAGGAAATTCACAAATACCTCCCCTTTGAACACATCACTCGGTGCCCATGAGTCCCACTTTCCCTTTTTTTATCTGCACAACAACCCGGTGAGGCTGGTTGCGCCGAGACTGAGTGAATGGCCCATGGGTACCCAGTGAAAATCAGGACGCTCTGGTTATAGACCAACAGGCTACAGCGGAGGTTCCCAAACTTATCTGGCCTACCGCCCCCTTTTCAGGAAAAACAAAATGGCTCAGCGCCCCTCTGGAAATCTACCTTCTAGAACTGGACAAAAAGATGCAGTGACAAATTTGCACGTGGTAAAGAAAGACGTCGTTGTAAATAAGACACTCTGAAGCTCAAAATCGTCAAAGTATTTTATAAAACCAACCATTGTAACATTTGCACACACACCGAACATTAAGATTAGGAAGGGGGTGATTGGCTGAGGGGACCCCTCTCCACCCCCACCTCCCTCCCTGATCCCAGGGAAGACCAGGAGAAGGCCGGAAAAGGCTGCTTTAGATAGCTCCGGGACTCTTCTTTCTTTGTGCTTCCACTGCCCCCTTATTTTTATTCAACACCCCCCCCCCCAGTTGCACCCAAGGCTCCTACCGCCCACCTGGATTGTTCCAGCACCCCCCAGGGGTGCCCACTTTGGAAACCAGTGGGCTACAGCCATTGCTAAGCATACTGTGTTAACAGGGCCGGCTCGCCTAGAGTGCGCCGGCCGCAGGGGTGCCAAATTGCGCCCCCCCCGCCGCGAAAAGCCCCCTCTCCGCCGCCTCCCTGTTGCCACCAGTGGAGAGTGCCCCGGCGGGGTGCAGGAGGTGGCGGCGGAGCTTGCCCGACCTCCCCCCTCGGGAAGCCGGCGCTGGGAGGGAAGGGGCGGGGGTTAAACCCCCCGCCTCTTCCCTGGCTTTCCTGGGTGCCCCGCAGCTGTGGAGCGCCCAGGAAAACCAGTGCTGGGAGGGAAGGGGCGAGGGTTAGCACCCCCGCCTCTTCCTTGGCTTTCCTGGGCATCCCGCAGCCGCAGAACGCCCAGGAAAACCAGTGCTTCGAGCCTCGAAGGAAGGGGTGGGGGTTAGAACCCACCGCCCCCCACCCAGTCTCCAGGCCCCACCGGGAGGTTGGCATCCCCAGAGGGGTGGGCACCACAAGCTGGCCTGCCTAGGGCGCCCAGACACCTGGGGCCAGCCCTGTGTGTTAACTGGTAGATAAGATACCAGATTTGCAGGTAGATCAAGATGGGGGAGCCGTGTTGGTCTGTCTGTAGCAGCAGAGAAGAGCCAGAGTCCGGGAACACCTTCAAGGCTAAGAAAATTTGTGGCAGGAAAAGAGCTTTCCCCTGAGTCACCGCCCCTTCTTTCGTGAGTCACTTCACTTCTCCGGCTACAGAGAGAGACAGTCTTGGAGGTGTTCTTTGTTAGTCTTGAAGATAGTACCCGACCCTTGCTGTTTTCTACTGGATCTGCAGTTTGGTGTAGTGTTTAGGAGCGTGGACTCTAATCTGGAAGAACTGGGTTTGATTCTCCACCCCTCCACTCACAGCTGCTGGATGACCTTGGGCAAGCCATGGTTCTGGCACAGCTGTCCTTGACAAAGACCAGTTTCTGTCAGAGCTCTCTCAGCCCCACCTACCTCGCAGGGTGTCTGTTGTGGGGAGGGGAAGGGAATGGACTTTGTGAGCCGCTCTGAGACTCCTTTGGGTAGTGAAGGGCGGGGTATAAATACAATCTCTTCTTCTTCTTCTTCTACCTCACAGGGTGTCTGTTGTGGGGAGGGGAAGGGAAAGGAGTTTGTGAGCTGCTCTGAGACTCCTTTGGGTAGTGAAGGGCGGGGTATAAATACAATCTCTTCTTCTTCTTCTTCTTCTACCTCACAAGGTGCCTGTTGTGGGGAGGAGAAGGGAAAGGAGTTTGTCAGCTGCTCTGAGACTCCCTTGGGTAGTGAAGGGCGGGGTATAAATCCAGTCTCCTCCTCCTCCTCCTCCTCCTCCTCTTCCTCTATGTGATGATATGCCAAAGGTACTAACATAAGGTTGCCAACCTCCATGTGGGGCCTGAAGATCTCCCAGAATCACCACTGCTCTTCAGTTAACATGGAGAAAATGGCAACTTTTTTGGGGGGATGGACTCTATAGCAGTATACTCTGCTGCTGAGGTATCACTCCCCCTTTCCAAACCACGCCCTCCCCAGGCTCCACCCCCAAATATCCAAGAATTCCCCAACCCACAGGTGGCAACCCTACTTGGAGAAAATGGCTGATTTGGAGGGTAGATTCTCTGGTGCTACATCTCTGCTGAGGCCCCACCCCCAACCAGACCTCTTTACACAGAAGATAGTGATTAAAACGTGGGATTGGTTACCAGAGGATGCAGTGATGGTCACAGGCAAAGACAGTTTTGAAAGGGAATTAGATTCATGGAGGAGAGGCCTATCGGTGGCTACTAGCCTTGTTGACTAAAGGGAACCTCCACATTCAGAGGCACGAAGCCCCTGAATCCCAGTGCTAGGAGGCAACCTCAGGGGAAGGCCTCGGCCTCTCTGCCCTGTTGTTGCCCCTCCAGAGGAACTGGTTGGCCTCTGTGTGAGACAGGAGGCTGGACTAGATGGACTCTCACTTGTCTGATCCAGCTCTTCTTATATACTTCTGAAGGTCTCAGCCTCTCTGCCCTGTTGCTGGCCCTCCAGAGGAACTGGTTGATTGCTGCGTGAGACAGGATGCTAGACTAGATGCTCCACTGGTCTGACCCAGCAGGGCTCTTCTGATGTTCTTATGAAGGTCTTGGCCTCTGTGCCCTGCTGTTGGCCCTCCAGCAGAACTGTTGGCCTCTGTGTGAGACAGGAGACTGGACTCGATGGGCCCCTGGGTCTGATCCAGCAGGGCTCTTCTGATGTTCTTAGAAAGGCCTTGGCCTCTATGCCCTGTCGTTGGCCCTCCAGAGGAACAGGTTGGCCAATGTGGAAGACAGGATGTTGGACTAGATGGACCACTGGTCTGATTCTGCAGGGCTCTTCTGATGTTCTTATGCAGGCCTTGGCCTCTCAGCCCTGTTGCTGGCCCTCCAGAGGAACAGGTGTTAGCCAAATTGCTCTATTATCTAATAAAGATGGGGAATTATAATTATTAATACACAATTGGCTTATCTATAGGACCTGACCTTTGTATACCAGAGTTAGAATTCCCAAGCACCCAGGAACAGACACAGAAATTGGGTGGCTAAAATAATGATTTCTTTACTAAATATTCTCAAACATACACACAATATTCACACAATACAGCACTAAGGAAGCAGAGGTGATTGATGGGTTATAGAGGGGTGATACAACCTGTTCAGATGTGCAGAGGTCCATGGATTCTGGCCTAAACTCAGAGAGTTCAGGGGTGGCCTGCCATTTTAGATCAGGGCAGAAAACACACAGTCTAAGGCCATCTGTGTGCTGGGATATAGGCACTGGCAAAGAATGCAGGCCAATGGGTGGCCCTGGGGGCTGTTCTCAGGTGAGAACAATAGATTACCTGGACCAATGATGGGTCCCAGGGGTGTGTGATGCCAGTAGGGGCAGACCTTCGGTATGACCAATGAGCTTCCAGAGAGGCAGGGTCTGGATTTAACAATAGAAGCCAGATGTTGGGTAGCTAGTTAAATGGATTATCTGACTCACTAATGGTCCTGGCCTGGGGTGGACAAAAGATGGGAGATGTCCCTGATTAGCGTCAGGAAGGATTGCTAAACATTTGAATGATTGATTGGTTTATCCCGGTATGTTGAGGGACAGAGGCAAGAAAGACAAAGAATTTACACTTAGGACACAAAAGGCTGGGTGAGGTGCTGGAGAGTGCCAGGTGGCTTCTAAAGACTTACCTCTGGAACTCATTGTTATTCCATAAACATAATCTCTGCTGGGTGGAGGGGGAAGACTGGAGGCTTGCTCTGAGGTCACCTTATGAAACCTGAATATGAAATCTCTTTTGCAGACCACCTGCAGCCCGACTCTGTGGTCAAGCTGAGAGTGCCTGGCTTTTTGGACTTCAGGTTAGAAAGTAGGGCACCCCTGTTTTGGGGCTACCCAAGAATAAAAGGCAGTGCCTCTGGCAACACAGGTTGCCCACTGTGGGAGACAGGATACTGGATTGGATGGACCCCTGGTCTGATCCAGCAGGGCTCTTCTGATGTTCTTAGGAAGGCCTCGGTCTCTATGCCCTGTTGTTGGCCCTCGAGAGGAATAGGTTGGACAATGTGGAAGACAGGATGTTGGACTAGATAGACCACTGGTCTGATTCTGCATGGCTTTTCTGATGTTCTGATGAAGGCCGCGGCCTCTCTGCCCTGTTGTTGGCCCACCTCCAGAGGAAAAGGTTGGCCACTGTGGGAGACAGGAGGCTGGATTTGATGGACCACTGGCCTGATCCAGCAGAGCTCTTTTTATGTTCTCTCAAGGCTTCACTCCAAAATCTTCAGGAATCTCCAGACCCAGAGTTGGCCACCTTGTGAAGGCACGTGATGTCAAGGCCAACAGGCATGACCCCCCCCCCATATTCTCCTTCATAGAATCATAGAATGTTAAGAGTTGGAAGGAACCTTGCAGGTCATCTAGTCCAACCCCCTGCACTCTGCAGGAGCACAGCCGAAAGAGAGCCCTACAGCATACCCGAAAGATGGTCGTCCAGCCTCCGCTTGAAAACATCCAGCGAAGGAGCATCCACCACCTCCCGAGGCAGACTGTCCCACTGCTCAACCTCTCTTACAGTCAGGAAGTTTCTCCTGATATTTAGCCAGTAACAACTCCCTTGTCATTTCCACCCATTAGATCTAGTCTTGCAATCTGGCTCAAGAGAGACTAGATCTGCTCCATCTTCTACATGATAGCCCTGTATACTTCAGAGTACATAACGGGAACATCTGCAGCAGGATCTCATCTTCGGCAGTGGGAACAAAAGTTTGGCACCAAACAGACCATTGAGGGCTGCGGAGATCATTAGCAGCTGTTTGGGAAGGGCGGGTGTGGGACTGAAAAACCGCCGAGGTTAAAACAACCGCCTGGCGCGGCCTCCTGCCAGCTCCGGAGAATGAGATCTAGAAGAGAGGAGCCTTCATCCGTCTGTTCCCCCTCTTCCCTGCAGGGGCCGACCCACCCATGTCCCCTCCCTCTGGCCCACGATGGCTTGGCTTGAGCCAAGGGTGCCCTCTGGCTTCCCTGGCACCGCTGTGAGTGGTTGTCTGAAGGCTCTGGCTACGCACGCCAGCCAGGCTTTCTTGGGCTTGGCTTCAGAGTGCCTCCCAGCAGCAGGGAAACCCCGAAGGTGCTGGGCTTGTTATTCTAGGAGGGCAGGGGGTCCACCAAGGGCTTCCATTCAGCTTCCAGGCCTCATTGTGTGGGGGGTGGGCAGTCCATGTGTCCAGAGATCGGTGCTTCTGGGAAGCAAAAACGGTGGAGTGCAGTGCAGAGGGGGTGGCAGGCAGCGGAGTCTGAGAATCAAACTCAGGAATCAACATTGCAAGAAAAAAGACAGAGACCGTCTGGGGAAATAAGCCATCAGAGCCCCTTTGCTTTCCTCGCACGAACTCCCGGGACTGAAAGAGACACATCTGGGGAGGATTCGAGCAGAGGATTTCTTCCCAGAAATGTTTGGCAGAACCCTCCAGTGAGCAGGAGTCACGGAAGAGGCTGAATTGCTTTAATGTGTCCGGACCTGGGGAGGGGAGGGAAACACCCTTTCTCTTGCACACCACGAAAGGCAGGCCTCTTGATGTGCGCCTTTGCACGTCTCTGAACCTGTGTCAGAAGAACCTTGCCCCCTGGGATCTCACCCCCTGCAGCCGCTAAGGAGAGCACTTGTTGCACCAGATTCCCCTGTCGCAGCTTAGCTGAGAGTCATCTGTGCTTTGCTGCAATTGCACAGTTAGAGAGCTGGTGCGCTGCAGTTTGCACGCGCCCTCTGCCGATGCGCAAAAGACCTGAGCAAAGCCCCTCCATTGCTGTGCATGTCATAGGTAGCCGGGGCCTCTAGACCGACTGGTAGGGCTGGGTTCCAAAGAGAGGCTGGAGAAAGTTCTAGCCGCCAAGGTAACCGGATTCCATTGGCCCAAACTTTTTCCTACCGCTGTAGCCAAATCATAAAGTCTCCAGCCACAGCCAAGGATGCCCCAGCGCATCATCCCCCTATAAATCTACCTCCCCCTCCCCCAAAGAGCTGGTTTCCTTGGCCAGGGCTGAGGAAATTTTAACACTGCTATTTTAAAACGGAGCGCTGTGTGCTTCTTATTATCGCCTGCAGCGGGACTTGGCTTCAGAAACAATGGCACTGGAGCAGCCCCTCCTCTGCCAGCAGATCCCAAATGTGCTCGGAGTCTGTTTCAGTTATCCGAAGGCTGCTTGCGTCCTGCTCTTACATGTGGCAACCTTTTCTTGCTGTGCTCCTTGGGGAAAAGATGCTGTGTGTTTTGCCTTAAGTTTACTGCTATCTTTTTAGGCTGCTTAGCACATTTTTTAAAAAAGGTTCTCTATTGCTGGGTTTAGCCTCAGGTCTTATTATGCATGGGTGTTTCCCCTTGTCATTCTGCATCGATTTTCCTCCCTTCAGCTCTCAGTTCGCTTTCTGGTCACTGTTTCCCCGGGTTTTCTGAGAGCGATTTTCAGGGCCGGCTCCAGGTATTTCTGCGCCCTAGGCGGGGGCAGATCCCAACCTCCCGGTTGGGCCTGGAGACCCAGCCATGCCGCCCCCTCCTCTCCCCCCCAGGGAGGAGGGGAGGGCGGGCAAGCTGTGCCTTGGCTGGCCGCCGCAGGCCGCTTCCTCCTCCTCCTCCTCTTCCCTCTCCCCAGGGAGGAGGGAGAGGGCGACTTGCGCCCTCGGTGGGCGCTTTTCCGCGGCGGCGGCAGCAGGGAGACCCTGCTGGCCACCGCCTGCCACTTCCTCCTCCTCCTCCTCCCCCCTCCCAGGGAGGACAGGGAGGGCAACTTGCGCCCTAGCCGGGCGCTTTTCGCGGAGGGGTGCCCGGTTAGGGCGGCGGCGGCGGGCTTTTGGGGGGAGCGGGCGCCATTTGGCGCCCCGGAGGCCGGCGCGCCCTAGGCGAGCCCCTAGTTCGCCCAATGGGCGATCCGGCCATGGCGATTTTGTGCTGATCTTCCCCTTGTTTCGCTTCCAAACTGAAAGTAATTCAAAAGCATACAGATTCCCTCAAATTTCCCCCCACACACCTTTTTGCCACCCCTCAAAGGTCACTCCCTGCCCACATCGAGTTCATTCCACCCAATCTGCACCTTCTGCCATCCTCCCCTTTCGTTGGTGTAAAAGCTCCATATCTCCCTTGTTTTAACATTTTAAACAGCAGCACGGATATTGTACGCAAAATACTGGAAGACAACGGAAGTCCCGAGGAAACAAGAGTATATAAATAAACTTTTTGAGATGGCAGAGAATGATAAACTGACATTGTTAATGAGAGGTACATCAGAGGTGATTTTTCAAAAAACTTGGAAGAGATTCGATGATTGGCATATCATAAACATAAGTTTAAATGGAGAAGTTTTAGATGAAATACTGATTGTCTTAATAAGATTCTTAGTAAGTTAGAAGACCGAGCACACAGAAAAGAAGGTAGAACTTGTATTGACAGATAATTGTGGAACAAAAAGTAAGTGTATAAGCACCAAATAATATCGGTGGTCCCCCTGTATATGTTTTGTATGTGTGTATTGTTAGTGTTTGTGTTATTGTATTGTTTTTGTTAAAATTAATAAAAGTGTACCTAAGGGTACTTAAAAAAAAAGTGTACAGATTCCCTCAAATTTCCCCCCACACACCTTTTTGCCTCCCCTCAAAGGTCACTCCCTGCCCACATCGAGTTCATTCCACCCACTCTGCACCTTCTGCCATCCTCCCCCCCTTCGTTGGTGTAAAAGCTCCATTTCCCCCTTGTTTTAATATTTTAATTTTTTTTGACAAGTGCGTGAGTCTAGTGATATGAGACTATCACTAGTCTCAGATCGCTGAATAAAAAAATTAAAATCACGGGGGGGAGTTTATAAGGAGCTGTGCAAGGTTTAGTTTAGTGGTTTCTACCGTGCGTTCTGTATACTAAACGTGTTTCCCCATATTATGAGATTGTGTGACCCTTTCCCATTTTTCACAGTGGCCAATGACACAGCAGAGATTCCCCTAGTGCTCAGCATTTGGGAAAACAGGGCTTCACAACTACTTGTTGGTTTCAAAATAACATCTAGTCAGTTTCAACAGTGGCTTTTCCCCTTTGCCTGCCTTCCTTTCTTTTCCCTTTCATTCAATGAACTAACACTAAAAGGCATGCGTAAAACCTGAATGATGAGGATTTAAATGGAAGATACTTGCTGGATGCTACTGTGCAGCTGTGATAGGACGGTTGCATAAATATTAAAAAAAAAACCTTTGGACACCACCCCCCACAGGTCACGAATGATGTTCCACCCCATTTAAGAAAAGTGTGTTTTTTATTGTATCTACAGAATAAGTACACTGGAGAGATAAGAATAGTGTGTAAGGCGGGCACAGAATCTGAAAACAAGATTAAAGGCTTACTGCTCTGAAAATCTGCAGTAAGATGTCGGTGCACAATGGGTCTTAGTTCGAATGCCCGCAAATGCCCTGGGAGGGGCTGTTCCTGGTGCCACGAGAGCCCACACACACTGAACACAACAAAGGAGAGCAACCAAGATGATTAAAGGGCTGGAGCACCTTCCTTGTAAGGAAAGGCGGAAGAGTCTGGGACTTTTCAGTTTAGAAAAGAAATGACTAAGGGGAGATGGACATGAGAGAGGTTTATAAAATTATGCATGGGGTGGAGAGAGTTCACCAAGATAATTTTTTTCTCCCTCTCTCAAAAGACTGGAACTCAAGGGCATCCAATGACGCTGATGGGCAGTAGGTTGAGGATGGACAGAAGGAAATACTACTTTACACAGAGAGTTATTAAAATGTGGAATCCACTGCCAGAGGATGTAGCGATGGGCACAGGAATGAACAGTTTCAAAAGGGAATTAGATAGATTCATGAAGGACAAATCTATCAATGGCTACTAGCCCTGGTGCCTGTGGGGAACCTCCACATTCAAAGACACTACACCCCTGAATCCCAGAGTGAGGACGCAACATCAGATGAAGGCCTCGGCCTCTCTGCCCTGCTGTTGGCCCTCCGGAGGAACTGGCCGGCCCCTGTATGAGGCAGGATGCTGTACTGGATGGACCCTCACTGGTCTGATCCAGCAGGACTCTTCTGGTGTTCTTATGAAGGCCTCGGCCTCTATACCCTGTTGCTGACCCTCCAGAGGAACTGGTTGGCCGCTGGGTGAGACAGGATACTGGACTAGATGGACCCTCGCTGGTCTGATCCAGCAGGGCTCTTCTGATGTTCTTATGGAGGCCTCAGCCTCTCTGCCCTGTTGCTCGCCCTCCGGAGGAACTGGTTGGCCCCTGTGTGAGACAGGATACTGGACTAGATAGACCCTTGCTGGTCTGATCCAGCAGGGCTCTTCTGATGTTCTTATGGAGGCCTCGGCCTCTCTGCCCTGTTGTTGGCCATCCAGAGGAACTGGTTGGCCCCTGTGTGAGACAGGATACTGGACTAGATAGACCCTTGCTGGTCTGATCCAGCAGGGCTCTTCTGATGTTCTTATGGAGGCCTCGGCCTCTCTGCCCTGTTGCTGACCCTCCAGAGGAACTGGTTGGCCCCTGTGTGAGACAGGATACTGGACTAGATAGACCCTTGCTGGTCTGATCCAGCAGGGCTCTTCTGATGTTCTTATGGAGGCCTCGGCCTCTCTGCCCTGTTGCTGTCCCTCCAGAGGAACTGGTTGGCCACTGTGTGAGGCAGGATGCTGGACTGGATGGGCCCTCACTGGTCTGACCCAGCTAGGGCTCTTCTGATAAGAACATAAGAGAAGCCAATGTTGAATCAGGCCAATGGCCCATCTAGTCCAACACTCTGTCACACAGCGGCCAAAATATACCAGGTGCCATCAGGAGGTCCAACAGTGGGGCCAGGACACTAGAAGCCCTCCCACTGCTGCCCCCTCCAGCACCAAGAATAGAGTGCATCACCTGCCCCAGACTTAGAATTCCCATCTATATGATGTTCTTAGAAGAACAAAGCAAAAGCCCAGCTGGGATTTCTGGGGTTGGGGAAGACCACCGTTGACTGTGATTCATTTGGCCAGCTACTTGCCTCCTTGATCCACTTCTGTTTCCCCTTCTGGACCCCTCCCAGGAAGGGCCTCCCCCCCACACACACCCAGCTCTGGGTCTTCCAAGAGTTGCTGACCCTAACACCAGTACACGGAAAGAGGAAAGCAATTTTCTTCTTACCCAGACAAATTGCTTTTGGAAGCCTTCCCTTGGCCTTTTAATCTTAAGACGTGAATGGTTTTTGTTTCAGGATACCTCAGGGGATATGCTCTGAATGAATCAAAATATCAATGCACTTCCTCTTTCAGAGCATAATGCACTGAGCTGTGCTCACTGAAATGAACTGAGGGTACATGTTCGATACTCCCTCCCAATGCCTGGTTGCTGGAATGACTTCTTCACCCAAAGAGTGATTAACATATGGAATTCACTGCCACAGGAGGTCGTGGCAGCTGCAAGCATGGACAGTTTCAAGAGGAAATTAGATAAACATATGGAGCAGAAGTCCACCAGTGGCTATTAGCCACAGGGTATAGAATGAGAACTCTCAGTCTGGGGCAGGTGATGCACTCTATTCTTGGTGCTGGAGGGGGCAGCAGTGGGAGGGCTTCTGGTGCCCTGGCCCCACTGCTGGACCTCCTGATGGCACCTGGTATATTTTGGCCGCTGTGTGACAGAGTGTTGGACTAGATGGGCCATTGGCCTGATTCAACATTGGCTTCTCTTATGTTCTTATGTTCTTATGTTCTTATGACTTGCCAACCTCCACCTGGTTGAAAGGAAGCAAACAACCGCGATGTATAATGCCCCCCCCCCAAAAAAAAAAGGGTTCTTCACAAACTTGTAAATTCTTTTTTCAGTATTCAGTTTACTCGAAGCAATTCAAATGCCATCAACACCAACGAACCATGCAATACCCAAGGTATTGTGTCCAGATCACGGGAGGTGGTAGTTCCGTTCTATTCTGCTATGCTCAGGCCTCACCTGGAGTACTGTGTCCAGTTCTGGGCACCACACTTTAGGATGTTGACAAGCTCGAGTGTGTCCAGAAGAGGGCGACCAGGATGGTGAGAGGGTTGGAATCCAAGTCTTGCGAGGAAAGGCTGAAAGAGTTGGGCATGTTTAGCCTGGGAGAGAGAAGGCTCAGAGGGGACATGATGGCAGTCTTCAAATATTTGAAGGGCTGTCATGTAGAAGATGGAGCAGATCTCT
>JAPDNY010001919.1:0-11803 GCA_029375565.1 Gekko gecko | reverse complement strand
ATATAGGAGAGATTTTATATTTTACTGATGTATTTTATTGTTATATTTGTAAGCATATTTAATTATAAATGATTTCAGATTGTGATGGCCTATGGCCATATACAATAAATTTTCTACCTACCTACCTTCTACCTAGTGGATTTCCCTTATTCTGCCACCTCCTCCTGCCCTGAGTTCAACTCCTGAATTCTAGCACTGTTATATCATGGGGAGTTTTATTGTATTATTATTTTAACATGATCCTTTAATTTCACTTTTCACTTGTTCATGGAATCATAGACTCATAGAATCATAGAGTTAGAAGGGGCCATAGAGGCCATCTAGTCCAACCCCCTGCCCAATGCAGGACCAGCCTAAAGCATCTCTGACAAATATTCGTCCAGCCTCTTCTTGAAAGCTGCCAGTGAAGGGGAGCTAACCACCTCCCTAGGCAGCTGATTCCACCTTTGAACCACTCTGACTGTAAAAGAAGGTTTTCCTAATATCCAGCCTATACCTCTCTGCATGTAATTTAAACCCGTTGCTTCGGGTCCTATCCTTTTATATGTTATATAAGTTTCAGGCTTGGTTTGGCTATGGCATAGCAGGGCACAGACTGGGCCTTGTCTATGTTCTAATGAACTTCTGTTCTGTTTCAGTACCAGGTATTTTGGAGTTATTACAGGCGCAACTAAGAGAAATTCTAAAATTAATCCTGGAAATAGACCATGCCCAGTTTGCCACCGCTTTCAGCACCTTCAGTTCCATTTGTACATTTCCCCAAGCAGACATAAATTGTGCTTGCACTGTGCAATGGACAATATTTGCAATATATGTACCAGACCACAATGGACAAATCTTAATATAACAGTCCTGGTTTGGAAAGTAAAACAGGTCATTTGGTATTCCAAAACTGGGGGTGAAATTTGAAATAAGGACCCTTAGCTATGAAAAACCCAATTACTGTCATGGTGGGATGGTATCCACTTTATAAGTTGTATTTTGGGGCAGGGTTGCCAGCTCCAGGTTGGAAAATACCTGGAGATATCAGGGGTGCAGCCTGAGGAGGGTGGGCTTTGGGGGAAGAGAGGGACTTCAATGGGGTATAATGCCATAGATTCCACCTTCCAATGTGGCCATTATCTCCAAGTGGACTGATCTGTGTCGCCTGGAGATCAGTTGTAATCCCAGGAGAACTCCAGCCACCACCTGGAGGTTGGCAACTCTTTTGGGGGAAGAGGTCTACTCATGGATGGAACCGTATACTTGTTCACAGGATTCTGACAAGCAGCTCTTTCACTGCTTGTCATAAAAGTTTCCCTTTTGGAAAGTGCCTGCGAGCCATATTTCCTTCTTAATGGCAGGTAAGAAAGCACAAATGCACAGAATGTTTGCATAACTCTTTTGGATTGGACTGAATTGGCTTGTCAGATGGCATTCAAGAGAACAATATTTCCCCCATCACCTGGAGCGGCAGGATATGCACACCACTGAGTGGGCTTGCAGTTGGGGATCTGCTGAGATCCTTGTCGAATATGATCCTAAGACAGAATTGAAGAGACAGAACTGAAAGCAATAATTTGTATGTATCAGAAATATTTAAAGTTTGCCAGTTCTTTTCTGCACTTCTTGATAGCACTGTCTTCTAATTTTAAAGACCAATGCATGTTGCCCTTTTTATTTCTTTGTGTATTTATTTACAGTTGTGTTGATAGTTTTGCTTCATTGCTTTTGACTGTTGGTTTTATAGATTCATTTACATTTTGTACGCATGTTGTATTTTATATGCAGCCTCTATGGTATTTACACAACACTGTGTACACTATTTATACATATAACATACTTTTAATAGTTTCTTCACTTACCAATAATGTTGACAAAAGCATACATGTTACAGGAAAATCTCAGAGCAAGAAAAGGGAAAACTGGATGAAAATGAAGTAGTATGATTTTGATTTGCGCCGTGGGGAAATAAATTAAAAACAGAGATTTGGGAGATTGAAATGGTGGGGACTGAGATATCCTAAAACATCTCTAATTCTTATCCCCCTTCCAATGCACTTTTATCCTACAATTAGAATGCAAATAAAGAATATGAGCAGGGAAACCCAGAGGTCAGTAATTCTATCATCTGAGGTCAGTAATCGTATCATCTGCACAGATGTGTGTGTGTGCAGAAAGTATTGTCAAGTCACACTAACTTGTGAGAGCCAGTTTGGTGCAGTGGTTAGGAGCGTGGACTCTAATCTGGGAGAACCGGGTTTGATTCCCCACTCCTCCACATGCAGCAGCTGGTGTGACCTTGGGTCAGTTACAGTTCTCTCAGAGCTGCTGATGTGACTTTGGGTCAGTTACAAGCTATTTCAGAGCTGTTCTCTCATGAGCAGTTCTCGAGAGAGCTCTCTCAGCCCCACCTACCTCACAGGGGTGTCTGTTGTGGGGAGGGGAAGAGAAAGGAGATTGTAAGCCACTCTGAGACTCCTTCAGGTAGTGAAGAGTGGGGTATAAATCCAATCTCTCTCTCTCTTCTCATGGCAACCCCTCAGATTTTCAAGGCAAGAGATGAACAGAAGTGGTTTGTCATTGCTTTCCTTTGCATAGCGGCCCTGGACTCCCTTGGTGGTCTCCCATCCAAACACTAAACAGGA
Source organism: Gekko gecko (assembly GCA_029375565.1). NCBI lineage: Eukaryota > Metazoa > Chordata > Lepidosauria > Squamata > Gekkonidae > Gekko > Gekko gecko. The sequence continues at coordinate 9,176 of JAPDNY010001919.1, read as the reverse complement.
CTCACCCTGCTTAGCTTCTGAGATCTTATAAGATCAGGCTGGCCTGGGCTATCCAGGTCAGGGCATCGGCACAGACAGCTCTCAGTGAATCCTGACTTCTGTCTCTACCCTCCTCCAGTGCAAAGGGGATCTGCCATAATTATAACAATGCCTGAGAGTTAGTTTGGTGTAGTGGATAGAGTGGCAGACTAGGAATCTAGGTGGCCTGGGTTTGAATCCCCACCTCTGCCATGGAAGATGCTTGGGCTCGTCACAAACTCCCACCCTGGCCTACTGTCAGCTACGCTGCCATAGCGAGGGGGGGAGGGATTCTGCTGGGGGAACATCTTACTGTCCAGGAATGTTAAGTTCCTTCTTCGCTCGCTGGCCCTTATCTGGTTTCCTGAACTTGATGCTTCGTGCTCTCGCCTTCCCTGGGAACCTGTAGTCGTTTCTTTGCGCATGTAAGGCTAGCACCTCTGATTGGCCTAACTCCATCAGAGGAACGTAGTATATCTTTTCCCCTCCCACCTGGTGGGTTAGCTTTTGCACAGAATGTATGTACAGATGACCTGCTACTACTGAACTCAATAAACTTGATCCTTCTAAGGAACATTGTTGAGCCCGAGTGCTGTGGGACTCCAACACCTACTTCACAGGGCTGTTATTGTGAGAAAATGGAGGAGGGGAAGATGATGCTCTGAAAGCTGCTTCGAGTCCAAAATAGGGAGAAAGGGGGGTGCTTTGATGGCACAGCTGTTGATAGACACAGGTATGCCAGAAGTGACGTGGAGCTACCAGCCCTGGCAGCGTGTCAAGAAGCTTCAAAAGGGACAGGAGAAGGACTGAACAGGATAGAGGAGTGAGACAAGAGGAATCTGTCTCTGTAGCCAAGCCAGTGGCTGCTGCATCCCGTCCCACCCGGTTGGCTCGGCTAGCCATAACACAGCAGAAACAGTGATGTGGCTACTCTGCAGGGCAAGGATGAAGCCAATCACACTACTCTCCCGTCGGCAGGAGAGCTCTCCAGGAAGCTCTTGAGGGAGGACCGTATGGAGGCTAGACTGGAGAGAAGAGAGGCACAGTAACACCCAAATGTCAGTGATGAGGTTGGTGCATGATCGTCCCCCTATAGAAGGGGCATAAGTCTGCTATTGCAGGTGCCCCAGAAAGGACAAGAGGTAACAAGAGGCATCCTTCAGACCCTCAGAGAAACCAGCCCACCCATAATCGTTTCAAGGAATGAATAAGAACATAAGAGAACATAAGAACATAAGAGAAGCCAATGTTGGATCATGTCAATGGCCCATCCAGTCCAACACTCTGTCACACAGTGGCCAAAAATACCAGGTGCCATCGGGAGGTCCAGCAGTGGGGCCAGGACACTAGAAGCCCTCCCACTGTTGCCCCCTCCCCAAGCACCAAAAATACAGAGCATCTTTCAGAGTTTTGAAGGCAAATGTTGTATCCATTGCAGATATATTTATGTTGATTTAGTGATAATCCCCATTTGTGTAGGAAATGGATCCAAGCTTTGGAACTCCTTGGCCAAAGTTTTCCAGCTTCTCAGTAAAATGCATAACATGGCTTGGAAGGATATCCTTTACAGTCCCCCAAAGTGACTCTAACTGTATTTATTTTGCCTCAGGGCCTTCAATTTATTGAGAAAAGGTTCTTTTTAGGGGGGATGGGGAGATGTGAGGCAGGCATTTTTACTCTGAGTTCAATATTTTGTTTTTCCTCTTTTGGAACAGAACAATCTGGATGGTGTAAAGTCTCACTGTTCTTTTTTTTTAACTGAGAAGAAACAGAATGGGACATGAAATTTCATAACAGCTCATGAGAACATGAACGCAGAGGGGCAATGGCTCAATGGTAGAGCATCTTTTTGGCATGCAGACAATCCCAGGTTCAATCCCAAGCATCTCCAGTTAAAAGGATCAGGTCATAGGTGATGGGAGAGACCTCTGCCTGAGACCCTGGAGAGCTGCAGCCAGTCTGCATAGATGATACCGACCTTGATGGACCAAGGGTCTGATTCAGTAGAAGGCAGCTTCATGTGTTCAACGGAGTGGATGGAGATTGACACTGGGAGAGTGATGGGCCTGAGATTAAATAGTGAATTTTGTGGCTGAGGGCTATCTGAAACTGGGTGTCTCCAATCTGGCATGCTAATCTAGTGCACCATATCGGCTCTCCACATTGGTTAAAAGTCCCTGCTCCGTAGCAATTTGGGAGTTCATCTCTGATGGTCTCTGTGTCCTCCTTGCCCCTCTTCTTCCACCCCACATCAGCTTCTGGATCAGATTGACAATACAGCCAGTTTGGTGTAATGGTTAAGAGCAGCAGACTCTGATCTAGAGACTCCCCATTCCTCCACATGCACCCAGTTGGGTGACTTTGGGTCAGGCACAGTTCTCTCAGAGCTCTCTCAGGCCCACCTACCTCACAGATTGACAACAGAGCCAGTTTGGCATAGTGTTTAAGAGCAGCAGACTCTGATCTAGAGACTCCCCATTCCTCCACATGCACCCAGTTGGGTGACTTTGGGTCAGGCACAGTTCTCTCAGAGCTCTCTCAGGCCCACCTACCTCACAGATTGACAACAGAGCCAGTTTGGCATAGTGTTTAAGAGCAGCAGACTCTGATCTAGAGACTCCCCATTCCTCTACATGCAGCCAGCTTGGTGACTTTGGGTCAGGCACAGTTCTCTCAGAGCTCTCTCAGACCCACCTACCTCACAGACTGACAACAGAGCCAGTTTGGCATAGTGTTTAAGAGCAGCAGACTCTGATCTAGAGACTCCCCATTCCTCTACATGCAGCCAGCTGGGTGACTTTGGGTCAGGCACAGTTCTCTCAGAGCTCTCTCAGACCCACCTACCTCACAGACTGACAACAAAGCCAGTTTGGTGTAGTGGTTAAGAGCAGCAGACTCTGATCTAGAGACTCCCCATTCCTCCACATGCACCCAGTTGGGTGACTTTGGGTCAGGCACAGTTCTCTCAGAGCTCTTTCAGGCCCACCCACCTCACAGGGTGTCTGTTTTGGGGAGAGGAAGGGAAGGATATTTTAAGCTGCTCTGAGACTCTGAGAAAAGGGCAGTGTATAAATCCAACTTCTTCCTCCTTGTCCTCCTCCTCCTTCATGGGATGCAGAAAAGTTGTAAAAGTCTGTCACATCCAAGGCTGTCTGGAAGCTCAGTGAAGTCATATAAAGCTGCTTCCAGTTCTCTGTTCCAACAGCCCCTTTGGTGTAGTGGTTAAGTGTGTGGACTCTAATCTGGGAGAACCAGGTTTGATTCCCCACGCCTTCACTTTTACCCGCTGGATGGCCTTGGGCAAGCCATAGTGTTCTTGAAAAAGAGCAGTTTCTGTCAGAGCTCTCTCAGCCCCACGTACCTCACAGGGTGTCTGTTGTGGGGAGGGGAAAGGAAAGGAGTTTGTAAGCTGCTCTGAGACTCCTCTGGATAATGAAGGGCGGGGTATAAATCCAATCTCTTCTTCTTCTTCTTTTTTCCACAACTCCAGCCAAGGTGGGGGGGGGCAACTCTGATGCCGCACTGGGCTGGAAATGAATTCTTCAGAGAAATGCAATTTCAGCTGACAAGAAAGCTCTTTGGCTGTCTCTGGCTGCATCCTCCCTCCCCCGCCCCCAAGCAGAGTAAAACCCAAAATGAAATGGTCATGCAACCTAAACGGATATTATACTTTTTTTTTTTTTTACAGTAAGCTGGGGAGTTGCTTCACCTTTCCATAGATGGGAGGGGGGGAGTGAAGCTTCCAAGTCCAATGGTGTGTAATAGAAGAATGACAAATAAATTGTATGGATCATGTCAAAAGAGATAAAAATCGCTCCTGGATCAGACTGGCAGTCCTGCAGATATCCACACAGTAAAGGGGCATCCCTGGAGACAGCATGAATTCTTACCTGTGGGACCGCCTCTCTTCCCATGCTCCACCACAACTTCACTTAGGTCAGCAGGGGCTTCTGCAGGTGCCAAGCTGCAAATGGGCAAAACCAACACCTGCCCATACTCTTACTTTCTCCCTTGTGGATTCCACGTTGCAGAATGGCCTTCCCCACTCTCCAGGCCTTCTGCATGCTATGCAAAACTGAACTAGTCAAGAGGGCTTTTTCGCCCAGGAGATAGGGTTGCCCTGCACAAAATGGTCCCCAGTCTTATGAGGATCAGTGATTGGGACTGTGGTCTGTATGGCTGTGTATAACCCATTGGAAGAGGAGAAGGAGGAGGAGATTGGATTTATATCCCACCCTTGACTATCTGAAGGAGTCCCAGAGTGGCTTACAATCTCCTTTCCCTTCCCCTCCCCACAACAGACACCATGTGAGCAATGCTCCCTTTAAGCTATGGAGTCCTGTGAGCAAAAATTCTACTTTGCAAGCTCCTGGCATTAAAGTTGTGAGTGAGCGATTTGGCTACTGCATAAATTAGTTTGCTCTGGAGACATCCTTCCTGAGCTAAGACAAAAATGTGTGAGCCAGAGGCTTAAAAACTGTGAGCTAGCTCACACTAACTTTTCTTAGAGGGAACACTGCCTGTAAGGTAGGCGGGGCTGAGAGCGCTCTCCAGAGAACTGCTCTTGAGAGAACAGCTCTGAAAAAACTTATGACTGACTCAAGGTCACACCAGCAGCTGCATGTGGAGGAGTGGGGAATCAAGCCTGGTTCTCCCAGATCAGAGTCCACACTCCTAACCACTACATTCCTAATGCTATTATGTAATCTCTGCAGCCGCTTGAATGTGTCATGTTAATACCTATGTTGTGTTTCTGGGGGTTCCAGACTTCTAAAATCCAAATGCATTGGTTGCTGAACCATTTTGATGACTGTGCTGAGACTCAGCCTTGTGTAATACACCTTGAGTTCCTGTAAGGAAGGTAAATAAATAAAATTAAAGAAACAAACCTAAGGGTAGACTGAAAGTGGTGTCGGCTCATTGATGTTCTAGAAGCCTTCCTCTATGTTCAGCAAGGATTTTAGTGTTGTGGATATGCTCCAGATGTCATACATTTTTTTAAAACAATGATCTTACACCCTGCTTTTCTCCTCAATGGGGACACAAAGTGGCTTACAACATTGTTCTCACCTCCTCTCTTTTATCCTCACAACAACAATCCTGAAAGATAGGTTAGTCCAAGAGTGAGTGACTAGACCAAAGTCATCCAGTGAGCTTCGACTGCAGAAATAGGAGGAGGGTTGGCTTTATACCCCGCCCTTCACTAAGCTGTGAGAGAACTGCTCTTGAGAGAACAGCTCTGAGAGAACTGTGATTGACCCAACGTCACCCGGCTGGCTTCATGTGGAGGAGTGGGGAATCAAACCCGGTTCTCCCAGATTAGAGTTCTCCGCTCTTGACCACTACACTGGACTGGCTCTCAGTTTGCAGAGTGGGGATTGAAATCTGGGTCTCCCAGATCCTAGTCTGATGCTCTGACTCCTCTGTATTACTGAGGTACACAGGAAAACACTGCCAAAAAAACCACCCAAGGATGATAGGGTGGTGTGCATGGCTGTATCCAGTGTTTTTTTGAATGGTACAGAGCATGACACCAAAGGAATCGTGATACAATCATACGAACAATTCCCGTCAAGCTTGCTTTGCTGGTGGCATTTTATCATTGTGCACATGTGCATTTCTAAGGCAGAAGCGGGAATCAGGAATTCTCCTGCTTAAACTGGGATCCAGGACTGAAACACAGCACAGTGAATTTCCGAAACAATAAAGGAACAACATGGGGGGGGAAATCATTCAGCCCTAACTGGCACAGTCTGCAAATTTCCAGGCCAGGACCAATGTTCCCTCTAAGGAGTGGGGTCTTGTGAGCAGAAATTCTACTTTGTGAGCTCCTGGCATTAAAGTTGTGAGTGAACAATTTGGCTACTGCATAAATCAGTTTGCTCTGAAGCCATCCTTCCTGAGCTAAGACAGAAATGTGTGTGCCAGAGGCTAAAAAACTGTGAGCTAGCTCACACTAACTCAGCTTAGAGGGAACACTGGCCAGGACTAAACCCACTGGAACCTAAGTCCTAATTCCAGTCTGGAAGAAATTCTTCCCTCCTAGATGCCAAAAAGGGGTGTGTGTGTTTCCAGCAGCATCCCTAGGAGGAGCATGACAAAAGGCACAATCTAGCCTATTTGGATGCCTGAACTCTCCCTAGAAGCTAAAACGACTAAACTGAGGCTGTTCTACTTTGGTCATCTTATGAGAAGACAAGAGTCATTGGAAAGGACAATAATGCTAGGAAAAGTTGAAGGCAGCAGGAAAGGAGGAAGACCCAACATGAGATGGATCGACTCAGTCAAGGGCCCTCGGTTTGCAAGACCTGAACAAGGCTGTTGATAGGACATTTGAGGGGGCACTAATTCATTGGGTCACCATAATGATAAGACATTTGGAGTAGGCCCGTAGCTGGGATTTTTTAAGTCAGGGGGCATTTACATTTCTTAGGGGGCACTAGTTAATCAATTTAATCTGGGGGAGAAGGCCATGACGTCCTGGGCTAGATGGGAAGTCAGGGGGCCTTGCCAGCAAGTCGGGGGGGGCTAGCCCCGAGATCTCCACTGTAGCTACGGGCCTGAGTTGGAGACATCTTGATGGCACTTAACACGAACAGACTTCCTCCATGGGACTCAGGAGGGCATGCGCGGTTCTCCCCTCCTGTCTTATCTTCGCAACTGTCAGGCTGGGGCTGATTGACTCTTTGTATCTGTTCTTAATAGCTTTGATACTTTGATGGCTATTGCTTGGTGTTCCTGTTATTGTAACCTTTTCCCCCTTGTTCCCCTTCCTGGGCATCAACTCGGCAGTGATGCTCTTATCAACCATCCTCGTCTGACAGTACATTCCTAAGGGGGGGAGTGAGTGAGTGACTGTGTGGGGTGTAGATTTGCTTGCCTGTGGAACCTTTCCATGAAGCCCTAAAGAAATTCTTTCACACGGGAAGGTGTCCTTGAGAGAAATAACTTTGATTAGCTAGGAAAAGGACCCCATGACTCTCACGGTCCTGTAGGCTTGCTGACATGTACAAATGAAATGTGTGATGGTAACTATATGCACCTTTCCCCACCTTCAATCCTAAGTCCTGACAATAGAGTTCAATCCCTGCACATCTCTCATCTTCAGATGAAACTTTTAAACTCAGAAAGTGTGTGCAAAGAGTGATTTGGCTGGGAACCTGACAGCAGCAGCCCTGTGAGGCATGTTAGGCTGAGCCCAAGGCAAGCTTCACAGCAAACTGTGGCTATGAACCTAGGCCTGTCTAGTCCTCGTCATAATACAGGGTTGGGCACTTACTTGCAGGTCTCCTCATGCTCCCGCTAGGTTTTCCACCCTGCTCCCACAATCGACACAGGAGGTTAAACCTTGGGGGCCTGCCAGTTATTGAGGGTATCCTCGCCAGTCCTCCAGTGCTTCATAGAAGTTCACTTTCTCCCATTTAAATTTCATGCGGCATTGGGAGGTGCTGCGAGGGTGGCCAGTCTTAGTAAGTGCCCTGGCCACCTTCTCGATGAGGCTTAAAGTCTCCAAATGGGTGCTTATCATCTCCCACTGACCATATTGGTTGTCCTATAGGAATATCAGTATGATCTCTAATTCCTCTTCTTGCCAAAAAAACACCCTTTTTTGGACTTGCATCCATGCTTGCAGAGTCTTTCGGCAAGATTGCTTGTGCGCATGTGTGCTTTGCTATAAGCAATGCACGCGCGCCCAATTGATCAAGCACCTGCCCAGAATTAACCCGAGGGAGGGTGTATGAAGTTTTCTGGAAGTAACCACGGAGTTGATTGGCTCATCGATAAGGTAAACACTCTTCCCTTAGTTAGTTATCAGTATTTTTTTAGTGTTCTGTGCAAACTGTGACCTTCTCCTCTGCCCTCCTAAAGGGAGATAGAAGAAGAAGAGGAGATTGGATTTATACCCCACCCTTCACTTTTGAGTCTCAGAGCAGCTTACAAGCTCCTTTCCCTTCCCCTCCTCACAACAGACATCCTGTGAGGTAGGTGGGGCTGGCAGAGCTCTTGACAGAAACTGCTTTTTTCAAAGACAGCTGTGCCAGAGCTTGTGACTGACCCAAGGTCACATCAGCAGGTGCAAGTGGAGAAGTGGGGAGTCAAACCCGGTTCTCCCAGATTAGAGTCTGTGCACTTAACCACTACACCAAACTGGCTCTACACCAAAGATAATTTCAGGGGCTGTGTTTAATCCCCCCAAGTAGCAGTGGACCTTTCCCATTGTTTTTCTTCAGGGCATAATGTTTTAAGGATTCTCATGAAGGTTGATTGAGGGCTCACCTAAAGGATGCTTGTGGTTCATGATAGGCAGCCTTGACTTACTTTCCTGGATTGACCAATATGACAGTGAACCCTGGAAAGACAGGAGGGGAAAGTCAGATCCCAAAGGTATCTTGGGAATCCTTGAGGAATATAATAGAGTTTGAAAAGTATACACTGTTATGCATCCAAAGAAGGCTTTCTTTAAAGCGTGCAATGTGGTACATTTTGTATGCAAGCTGTATACTCCAAGCATCTCAGGAACTGAATTTCAACTCAGAAAGTCATTCCCCACTCCATGGCACCACCAATAATGGAAGGTGGCAGACCATCCTTCTTGGATAGGGCTCTCCAGAAAACACAGCTCAGCAGTTCTTTTGAATGAAGTTTTTACCAAGCAACAACTATAGGCAACAAAACATTTTAGTCAAACACTGAAATCACCACTGCAAAATATATTCACAAATAACAACATTTATAAATGTATGGGAGATCATTGGAATTGATGCTCCATTCAACAAAACAGTTGACGATGCAAATGCCTTATAAATGAAGCGGAGTAAAAGAAGTTTGTAGGGGTGCCACATCAATGTCTTTGGCTCCTCTGCAACCAAAGTGTGATTGTCACATGCACTGCCTTCCCCTCCTCCAGGTGCCTTTCATTCCCTCTGGACTGGGGTTGCTCAGAGTCAGGAGTGCCATGCTCCTCAGTGAGCTGGACATTTACTGGGTGGCCATGCTCCTCACAGATTTATTTATTTTTTTATTTTATTTCATTAGATTTATAGTCCACCCTCCCTGCAAACGGGCTCAGGGCGGCTAACAAACTGGGCACATATGCCACTTGTTAAAACACTTAAAAACAGAATAAAACAGTCAATTACAGCCATAAAACAATACAG
>JAPDNY010001918.1:0-11807 GCA_029375565.1 Gekko gecko | reverse complement strand
AGACACCCTCTGAGGTAGAAGAAGAAGAGATTGGATTTATACCCCGCCCTTCACTACCCAAAGGAGTCTCAGAGCGGCTTACAAACTCCTTTCCTTCCCCTTTCCCTCCCCACAACAGACACCCTGTGAGGTAGGTGGGGCTGAGCGAGCTTAAACAGAAACTCCTCTTTTTTCAAGAACAGCCATGCCAGAACTTATGACTGACCCCAAAGGTCACACCAGCAGTTGCATGTGGAGGAGTGGGGAATCAAACCTGGTTCTCCCAGATTAGAGTCCGCGCACTGAACCACGACACCAAACTTAACCACAACTCTGTTAAGCTTAACCACGACACCAAACTTAACCACGACACCGTTAAGCTTAAGGATTGTTTTAAACGGCACAAAGCTCTGTGCGTCTGTGTGCTTAACTTCTCCTCTGTCGCCTGGCGCTTAAGGGAAAGTAAGCTCACCTGGACGCACGCGAGTCAAATCAACCACTGTGAGGCGGTGGGGGGTGGGTTGCGGAATACCAAATGCGTGTATTGGGATAGGCCTACCTAATGGACTTTCAGGAGCAGGGTGGTTATTTCCCCGTAATGGCGTGCATTTCGATGCCTTGCTCTTTCCCTTCCCGCGTCCCCCTGTCTCTTTTAAAATGTGCATGATAACTACTGGGGAGGGGGTGGTATGAGGGTGGGTGGGTGGGTGGGAAATTGCTGCAATCAGGATGCCCTCACTATTAGCAACTTCTGGGCCTGTGTTTTTCTAAAGAGCAGACACTTCCCACCCCCCACCCCGAAACAATTACTGCTAATAATGAGCAGGGAGGGGGTGGGCTCTAAAAGCCCTTCAGAACTGCAATTCAGTCCCTGACACCATTCAGCCCCCTTCCCCTTTCCGTCCGCCTCTTCGAGAGCTCAGTCGGCAGGGCACAAATGACAGCGTCCGCTCCAATCTCTGTGGCCCCTTTCTTTCACCATGAGGGGTTCCTTGGATATAGGATTATCCAGGGCTATTTTGGGGCAGGAACGCACAGGAACGGAGTTCTGGCTGGCTCAGGAGTTGGCCACATCCAGCAGGAACTCATTAGCATAACAGGCCACACCCAACAGCAGAAACTCATCAGGACTGGCTACATGAGGGGTGTGTGGCCTAACATGCAAAGGAGTTCCTGCTCCAAAAAAAGCCCTGGGGTTTTGGCAACAAACAAGGTCAACAGAACAAGAAGCAAAAGGTGGGTGTGGCTGGATGACCACACTTCTGGCAACATGGGGGTGTAGCCTAATATGCTAACAAGCTGTGTTATTGGGTGTGACCTAATATGCTAATGAGTTTCTGCTATTGGATGTGACCTAATAGGCTAATGAGTTCCTGCTGGGCTTTTTCTACAAAAATAGCCCTGGGATTGCCAGCTTTCTGGTGGGTCCGGGTGATACCCCTGAAATGACAACTGGTCTCTGGGCTGTGGAGGGGCTGCGGCTTAGTGGTAGAGGCTCTGCTTTGCACGCAGAAGGTCCCAGGTTCAGTCCCCGGCAGTGTTCCCTCTGAGCTGAGTTAGTGTGAGTCGGCTCACAGTTTTTTTAGCCTCCGGCTCACATGTTTTTGTCTTAGCTCAGGAAAGATGGGCTCCAGAGCAAACTACTTCACGCAGCAGCCAAATTACTCGCTCACAACTTTAATGCCAGCAGCTCACAAAGGATTTTTGCTCACAAGACTTCACAGGTTAGGGGGAACTTTGGTCCCCGGCATCTCCAGTTGGAAAGACCAGGCAGTATGGGATGAGAAAGACCTTGACCTGTGACCCAGGAAAGCTGCTGTCAGAACATAAGAGCATAAGAGAAGCTAATGTTGGATCAGGCCAATGGCCCATCCAGTCCAACACTCTGTCACACAGTGGCCAAAAATACTAGGGGCCATCAGGGGGTCCAGCAGTGGGGCCAGGACACGAGACGCCCTCCCACTGCTGCCCGCCCCCCAAGCACCAGCCTGAGAGTTTCTACCTATACCTTGTGGCTAATAACCACTGATGGACCTCCACTCCATATGCTTATCTAATTCCCTCTTGAAGCCGTCCATGCTTGTAGCTGCCACCACCTCCTGTGGCAGTGAATTTCATGTGTTCATCACTCTTTGGGTGAAGAAGAACTTCCTTTTATCCATTCTAACCCGACTGCTCAGCAATTCCATTGAGTGCCCACGAGTTCTTTTATTGTGAGAAAGGGAGAAAAGGACCTCTTTCTCTACCTGCTCTATCCCATGCATAATCTTATAAATCTCGATCATGTCACCCCTCAGCCGTTGTTTCTCCAAGCTAAAGAGCCCCAAGTGCCTCAACCTTTCTTCATAGGGAAAGTGTTCCAACCCTTTTATCATTCTAGTTGCCCTTCTCTGCACTTTCCCCAAAGCTATAATATCCTTTTTAAGGTGTGGTGACCAGAACTGTACACAGTACTCCAAATGAGGTTGCACCTTTGATTTATATAGGGGCATAATGATATTGGCTGATCTGTTTTCAATACCCTTCCTAATAATCCTCAGCATAGCATTGGCCTTTTTTATTGCAGTTGCACACTGTCTTGACATTCTCAGTGAGTTATCTACTACGACTCCAAGATCTCTCTCTTGGTCAGTCTCTGCCAGTTTGGATCCCATCAATATGTATTTATATTTAGGATTTTTGGCTCCAATGTGCATCACTTTGCACTTGGCCACATTGAACCCCATTTGCCACGTTGACGCCCACTCACCCATCCTCGACAGATCCCTTTGGAGTGCCTCACAATCCTCCCTGGTTGTCACCATCCTGAACAACTTCATATCCTCTGCAAATTTAGCCACTTCACTGCTTACCCCCAACTCCAAACCATTAATGAACATGAAATTAAGCAAACTCCGGAGCACAATGGAAGACAGGAGGGCCTGGTGTGATGTGGTCCATGGGGTCGCGAAGAGTTGGACTCGACTGTGCAACTGAACAACAACAACAATAACAATTTCCAGGCATGCTGAGTCGCTCACTCCAACAGTGACACCTCATAGAGTCCACCCTTCAAAGCAGTCATTTCCTCCAGGGGAACTGATCTCTGTCATCTGTCATCTGAAGGGAACTGAAAACAAATCAGCCAGTATCGTAATGCCCCTGTATAAATCATTGGTGCGACCTCATTTGGAATACTGTGTACAATTCTGGTCGCCACACCTCAAAAAGGATATTATAGCATTGGAAAAAGTGCAGAGAAGGTTAAAACGCTTGGGGCTCTTTAGCTTGGAGAAACGACAGCTGAGGGGTGACATGATCGAGGTTTATAAGATTATGCATGGGATAGACCAGGTTGAGAAAGAAGTACTTTTCTCCCTTTCTCACAGTACAAGAACTCGTGGGCACTCCATGAAATTGCTGAGCAGTCGGGTTAGAACAGATAAAAGGAAATACTTCTTCACCCAAAGAGTGATTGGCACATGGAATTCACTGCCACAGGAGGTGGTGGCAGCTGCAAGCATGGACCGTTTCAAGAGGGAATTAGATAAACATATGGAGCAGAAGTCCATCAGTGGCTATTAGCCACAAGGTACAGATAGGAACTCTCAGTCTGGGGCAGGTGATGCACTCTATTCTTGGTGCTGGGGGGGGGGGCAACAGTGGGAGGGTGTCTGGTGTCCTGACCCTGCTGTTGGACCTCCTGATGGCACCTGGCATATTTTGGCCACTGTGTGACAGAGTGTTGGACTAGATGGGCCATTGGCCTGATTCAACATTGGCTTCTCTTATGTTCTTATGTTATGTTCTTAGGAGTCCCATTTTAATTCTGGGAGAACTCCAGGCCCCAGCTGGAGGTTGGCAGCCCTATGGGGAGGAGAGGGACCTGATTCCATTAAGCCTTATGGAGTTTCATTCTTGCTCTCTTGTGCAGCTCTGTGAGGCAGGATTAGGGCCCCTGCTGCTGATATTCAGAATCCAGAAAGATGGTATACACAATTTGCATGGAAATCCAATCGACCAGAGTTAAGCTGTGGTGTTTTTTTGTTTTGTTTTGATGTGTCCCTCAGATTTGCATTTCAAAAGCGATGTCGGAACAGGTTTCGAAGCTGACATTTTGCCAGATTTCAAAAACATGTTTTTTTTTTTTTTAGAAATCTGTAACATACTCTGAGAACAACAAAAGAGCCCTGCGGGATCAGACCGGTGGCCCGTCTAGTCCAGCACTGTGGCCAACCAGTTCCTCTGGAAGGCCAACAGCAGGGCACCGGGGCCGAGGCCTTCCCCTGAAGCCGCCGCCTGGCTCTGCCGTGGGACTCAGAGACTTCGTCCCTCTGAAGGTGGAGGATCCCCCTCAGGCTAGTAGCCACTGAGAGACCTACCCCTCCATGAATCCGTCTCATCCCCTTTTAAAGCTGTCTGTGCCTACATCCTCTGGCAGTGAATTCACATTTTAATCACTTGCTGTGTAGAGAAGTATATCAGCAAGAAGCCGTACACTTGCCCAGAGTGTGGGAAAGCTCCAGTCTCGAGTTCTGGTATTTTGGGAGAGTGAGAAAATGTTCCTTTTGTCAGCTCAGATGGACCATTGGTCTGATCCACCAGGGCCCTTCTTAAGTCCTTACAGGGCCTTTTTGTAGAAAAAGCCCAGCCAGAACTCAGCATATTAGGTCACACCCAACAGCACAGCTCATTAGCATATTAGTGTTATGTGCTGAATGTGAATCGCTCCTATCTATTCCCATGTTAAGCTTGAGTCTGAATGTGGCTCTTCAGATGTCGCATTGCTATTGGTCGGTTTCTGCGAAACCTGTGTAATTGCCCAATCACTGAGTGATATTGTTGCAAAGAGGGAACGGTCCTGATTGGCCTTTATCCCTGTGTTATGATTGGCTTTTATCTCTGTGTTGCTATTGGTCCTTAACTTATTATGGGTGTGGCTTTGACTGCCCGGGAGAGTTTAAAAAGGAGCTGTGCTCCACTGTTCTTGTTGTGTGTTCCTGACTTACGGTTGCTGTTTAATAAAGCTGAAATCATTTGAAGCTGAATCCTTTGTTGAGTCTCATACTTAACAATTAGGCCACACCCCAGACAGCACAGGCCATTAGCATATTAGGCCACACCCCCATGTTACCAGAAGTGTGGTCATCCAGCCACGCCAACCTTTTGCTGCTTATTCTGTTTACCTTGTTTGTTGTCAAAACCCCAGGGCTGTTTCTGTAGCAGGAACTCCTTTGCATGTTAGGTCATGCACCCCTAATGTAGCCAATCCTAATGACTTCCTGCTGTTGGGTGTGGCCTATTATGCTAATGAGTTCCTGCTGGGCGTGGCCAACTCGGGAGCCAGCCGGAACTCCGTTCCTGTGCGTTCCTGCCCCAAAATAGCCCTGAGTCCTTATAAAAAGGAAAAACAGAGTGCAATTTAAGTCTCACTTAGGAAAATGGCCTTTGTTGTATATGCATCCTACCTCTCCTCCCCCATGTAAATGAGTGTGTGTGTATCTGTGTGTATGAAAGAGGGACAGTGTGGCACAGTGATTATTGGAGGAGGAGGAGGAGGAGGAGGAGGAGGAAGAGAATTGGTTTTATACCCCACCTTCACTACCCAAAGGAGTCTCAGAGTGACTTACAATCTCCTTTCCCTTCCCCTCCCCACAACAGACACCCTGTGAGGCAGGTGGGGCTGAAAGAGCTCTCTCGAGCTCTTAATTAGGGAAGAAGCTTTGAGAGAACTTGTGACTGACCCAAGATTGTGCCAGCGGCTGCATGTGGAGGAGTGGGGAATCAAACCCGGTTCTCCCAGATTAGAGTCGGCGCTCCTAACCACTATACCAAACTGGCTCCCTGTGTAAGGTTGTTCTGTGTAAGGAAGCTTTGTAAGGTTGTTCTCACTCAACTCACCTGTGGACTTTGAAACCTTACCAACACTTTCCCACTGAGAACTTAACATTTGTCTCTCTGGGCTTCACTGCTGTTTCACTTCTTGTAGACTCGGCTGTGCAGGTTGATTCTTTATGTGAGTGAGATTGTGCTGAGATGATGACGCTGAACGTATTTTATTGTGGTCGGTTGATATTGCTTTGCTTTTCCACCCGTCACTGTACTTTATAATTGGAAGTTTTGTATACACTTTCCCAGAACCAACAAATCACCGAATAAGTTAAGAAGGAGAACCCTATTACTTATTGAAAGGGTCCGCAAACTTTTGGGGCCTGCAGGCACCTTTTGATTTCTGACACAGGGTGGTGCGTGCAACTACAAAATGGCTGCCAGAAGAGGGAAAGCCACCCACAAAATGGCTGCCGCGGGAGGTGGACCCAGCCACAAGAATGACAGGGGATGAGATCATGCATATCTCTAATAATAACTCTCCAACATTTCTAAAAACACTTAGTGGGTGCCGGGGAATTTGTTGGCAGGCTCCACAACACCAAAGGGGATGACGTTGGGCAGGGCTCTTTTTGTAGCAGGGACTCCTTTGCACATTAGGCGACACACCCCTAATGTAGCCAATCCTCCAAGAGATTACAGTGGCCCCTGTAAGAAGAGCTCTGTAAGCTCTCGGAGGATTGGCTACATTAGGGGTGTGTGGCCTAATATGCAAAGGAGTTCCTGCTACAAAAAGAGCCCTGATGTTGGGGATGTCTGACATATGGACTTCCAGACAACATAACCCATGATGCATTCAGTTGTGTGTGTGTCGGGGGGGGGCATGCACAAAAGCTACTGATCTTGCAGACTCAAGATGGCAGAACCAATAAGTATGTGGATGATGTATGCCTGAAAATACCTGGGGATTGTTACCTAAATGAGTAATCATTAATTAGCACCCCTACTGAGAAAACTGAAGGCCTGAAGGATTATCCACAGAAATCCATCTCAGAAAGCCAACATTACAATTAAATCCTTCCCGAGGCCTTCACACACCCTTAGAATTACAGACGACTCACAGGCCTTCCTTTTCCAAAGGCCTGGTTTGCGCGGTGCTCACTCTGTATACCGTCTCCTGAGCATACAAACTGCTCGCCCGAGCTTCTGATCTCTTAATTAGGGAAGAAGACGAGCCCCGTCTCAAAAGCACCAGAGCTCTTCATATTATTTCAGGCTGGCCAGTATGAAAGTTCCTCTTGGCATAATTAAACGTGACACAGAGAAGTCAAGCATTAAACACAGATTCATTAAGGAAAAAAACTTGGTGATCCATGAGGAAAGGCGCTTATATTCATAGTGCTAGGTGGTGTGGAGAAAGTGTTTTGGGTGGCAGAGTTCAAGAAGTTAGCTAAAAAATGGAAAACTTCCAGAAAGCAGCTATGTGGATGTAAAGAGGATTGTTGTGTTCTATTGTGAGCAAGCACAATTCTTCTATGCTTAATTATTATTTTGGGGTGGGTATATGGAGGTGCACAGCACACCACATCATGTGCACCATGATATCACTTTTGAGAAAACCCAGAATTGATGTCAGGTAACTCTAGGAATCACCAGAAACTCTATGGTAAAACCATAGAGTTTCTGGTGATTCCTAGAACTACTCGATGTCTCTTCTGCATTCCCCCTGGAAGAGATGGTGCTGATTGCTGCCTCCTGTACAATGTCACAAACCTCTGTCCACAGTTTGGTGTAGTGGTTAAGTGGGTGGACTCTAAACCGGGTTTGATTCCCCACTCTTCCACTTGCACCTGCTGGATGACCTTGGGCAAGCCATAGTTCTGTCAGAGCTGTTCTTGAAAAAGAGCAGCTTCTGTCAGAGCTCTCTCAGTGAAGGGTGGGGTATAAATCCAATCTCTTCTTCTTCACAGCTAGTGAAGGGAGGGGTATAAATCCAATCTCTTCACTTCTCTTTCTTCTGCAGGTGAGTGAAGAAAAAGCAGTTTTAGATTCTGGAAGAGGCAGAGAAAGAAGTAGCCAAGGACTGCTGGGAGGGGATCCATTATTGTCCTGGGAGATCCCCAGGTCCTACCTGGAGGTTGGCACCCTTAGGTGTCTGCCACCCTGTGGGAATCCTTCCACACATTCGCTACCTGTACATTTGCAAAGAAAACAAATACTGGTACTAGAATTGCCAGCTCTAGGTTGGGAAATACCTGGAGATCCTGGGGAGGGCGGGCTTTGGGGAGGCTATAATAAAATCCAATGATCAAAGGAAGTGAAAGCGGCATGGAGTGTGGAGGCTACCATAAAACCCGATGACCAAAGGAAGCAAAAGCAGCATGGAGCGTGGAGGCTACCATAAAATCCGATGATCACAGAAACTGAAAGCAGCATGCAATGCAGAATTTCTGTTCCAACGTGGGTTTCATAAAACAACGGAGGGAAAAACCAATGCAGAGTCAGTCAGAGAGAGAACAGAAGGGAAGAAATTGTCCGTGAGAACACAGTCTACATTTCAAAGGGGACAGTGGCAGAAGACTAGACACAGTAGGGTTGCCAGCTCTGGGTTGGGAAATAACTGGAGATTTTCGGGATGGAGCCGGAAGAGGGCGCCATACAGTCCAACTTCCAAAGAGGCCATTTTCTCCAGGGGAATTGATCTCTGTCATCTGGAGATCAGTTGTAATAGCAGCAGATCTCCAGCCACCACCTGGCGGTTGGCAACCCTACGACCCAGGAAGAAAAGCCAGTGTGCCTATCTAGCTATCCAGTCTCTCTATTGCCATGAAGTCTGGAGGCTGAGTCGGGGACATCGTGCCTGGAATCTATATGTTTAGAATGTGTTTTAAATTTTACTGGGATCTTGCAACCTGCCCTGAGGCCGTCTACGGGATGGGCGGGATATAAATGCGAAAAACAAAACAAACCAACCTCCAACAAATGCCACGGATCCCTTTTCCGAGGGAACTATTCCAGGTAAGCACTGCTGTGGTACTTCACAGTGTTCGTAGAAACAATGGGCGTAGAACACCCAAGAATGAATGCATGTGTGCCACAGCTTTTAGCATAGATGCATTTCTGGGCTATTGAAAGCAAAGAGTTTCAAGGACCAGCGGGGAACGCCCAGCAAGGCCGCGCTTGACCCCGAAGTGTGCCAGCTTGCAGCTGAGGCATCCTGTTCCTTTTCTTCCACCCAATCTCTGAACGTACAATAAAGGCAGCTGTTTGGAACTGGGCCGTCTGCTACATCAAAAAGGGCAAGAGGGCAGAGTATAATTTATTTACTCACCCACAATGTGCTGTTTGAGCAGACTTCTCGACCAAACGAAGACAGAGGCTCTTTTCGGGCCAGGGAATATTAGGGAGAGAAGAATGGGACGGGGTGGGGTGTGGGGAGTCTGTAAACGAATTAGGAATGCACCCTGCCACAATCTGGTGTTTAATTGAGGTGTAGAAGGAGAAAAGAAATAGGCAGAAGAAATGTCTAATGACGTTAACAGCGTTCTGATTAAACTGATTTAAAAACTCTTTTCTCTTTTCTTTCTTTCTTTCTTTCTTTCTTTCTTTCTTTCTTTCTTTCTTTCTTTCTTTCTTTCTTTCTTTCTTTCTTTCTTTCTTTCTTTCTTTCTTTCTTTCCTTCTTTTGTAAGCTGCTTTGAGATTCTTTAAACTAGAGGAGAACTGAGTATAAAAACCAAATCCATCCTTCCTTCCTTCCTTAGCTGCTTTGAGACTCCTTAAGGTAGAGAAAAGCATGATATAAAAGCCAACTCCCTTCCTTCCTTCCTTCCTTGGCAGCTCTGAGACTCCTTAAGGTAGAGAAAAGTGTGATATAAAGCCAACTCCCTTCCTTCCTTCCTTCCTTCCTTCCTTCCTTCCTTCCTTCCTTCCTTCCTTCCTTCCTTCCTTGGCTGCTTTGAGACTCCTTAAGGTAGAGAAAAGCATGATATAAAAGCCAACTCCTTCCTTCCTTCCTTCCTTGGCAGCTTTGAGACTCCTTAAGGTAGAGAAAAGCATGATATAAAAGCCAACTCCTTCCTTCCTTCCTTCCTTCCTTCCTTCCTTCCTTCCTTCCTTCCTTCCTTCCTTCCTTCCTTCCTTCCTTCCTTCCTTGCTTGGCTGCTTTGAGACTCCTTAAGGTAGAGAAAAGCGTGATATAAAAGCCAACTCCCTTCCTTCCTTCCTTCCTTCCTTCCTTCCTTCCTTGGCTGCTTTGAGACTCCTTAAGGTAGAGAAAAGCATGATATAAAAGTCAACTCCTTCCTTCCTTCCTTCCTTCCTTCCTTCCTTCCTTCCTTCCTTCCTTCCTTCCTTCCTTCCTTCCTTCCTTGGCTGCTTTGAGACTTCTTAAGGTAGGGAAAAGCATGATATAAAAGCCAACTCCTTCCTTCCTTCCTTCCTTCCTTCCTTCCTTCCTTCCTTCCTTCCTTCCTTGGCTGCTTTGAGACTCCTTAAGGTAGATAAAAGCGTGATATAAAAGCCAACTCTCTTCCTTCCTTCCTTCCTTCCTTCCTTCCTTCCTTCCTTCCTTCCTTCCTTCCTTCCTTCCTTCCTTGGCTGCTTTGAGACTCCTTAAGGTAGAGAAAAGCATGATATAAAAGTCAACTCCTTCCTTCCTTCCTTCCTTCCTTCCTTCCTTCCTTCCTTCCTTGGCTGCTTTGAGACTCCTTAAGGTAGAGAAAAGCGTGATATAAAAGCCAACTCCTTCCTTCCTTACTTCCTTCCTTCCTTCCTTCCTTCCTTCCTTCCTTCCTTCCTTGGCTGCTTTGAGACTCCTTAAGGTAGATAAAAGCGTGATATAAAAGCCAACTCTCTTCCTTCCTTCCTTCCTTCCTTCCTTCCTTCCTTCCTTCCTTCCTTCCTTCCTTCCTTCCTTCCTTGGCTGCTTTGAGACTCCTTAAGGTAGAGAAAAGCATGATATAAAAGTCAACTCCTTCCTTCCTTCCTTCCTTCCTTCCTTCCTTCCTTGGCTGCTTTGAGACTCCTTAAGGTAGAGAAAAGCGTGATATAAAAGCCAACTCCTTCCTTCCTTCCTTACTTCCTTCCTTGGCTGCTTTGAGAATCCTTAAGGTAGAGAAAAGTGTGATATAAAAGTCAACTCCTTCCTTCCTTCCTTCCTTCCTTCCTTCCTTCCTTGGCTGCTTTGAGACTCCTTAAGGTAGAGAAAAGCATGATATAAAAGCCAACTCCTTCCTTCCTTCCTTCCTTGGCTGCTTTGAGACTCCTTAAGGTAGAGAAAAGTGTGATATAAAAGCCAACTCTCTTCCTTCCTTCCTTCCTTCCTTCCTTCCTTCCTTCCTTCCTTCCTTCCTTCCTTCCTTGGCTGCTTTGAGACTCCTTAAGGTAGAGAAAAGCGTGATATAAAAGTCAACTCCTTCCTTCCTTCCTTCCTTCCTTCCTTCCTTGGCTGCTTTGAGACTCCTTAAGGTAGAGAAAAGTGTGATATAAAAGCCAACTCCCTTCCTTCCTTCCTTCCTTCCTTCCTTCCTTCCTTCCTTCCTTCCTTCCTTCCTTCCTTCCTTCCTTGGCTGCTTTGAGACTCTTTAAGGTAGAGAAAAGCGTGATATAAAAGCCAACTCCCTCCCTTCCTTCCTTCCTTCCTTAGCAGCTTTGAGACTCCATAAGGTAGAGAAAAGCGTGATATTAAAGCCAACTCCCTTCCTTCCTTCCTTCCTTCCTTCCTTCCTTCCTTCCTTCCTTCCTTCCTTCCTTCCTTCCTTCCTTCCTTCCTTCCTTCCTTCCTTCCTTCCTTGGCTGCTTTGAGACTCTTTAAGGTAGTGAAAAGCGTGATATAAAAGCCAACTCCCTCCCTCCCTTCCTTCCTTCCTTGGCAGCTTTGAGGCTCCATAAGGTAGAGAAAAGCGTGATATAAAAGCCAACTCCCTTCCTTCCTTCCTTCCTTCCTTCCTTCCTTCCTTCCTTCCTTCCTTCCTTCCTTCCTTCCTTCCTTCCTTCCTTCCTTCCTTCCTTCCTTCTCAG
>JAPDNY010001917.1:0-11820 GCA_029375565.1 Gekko gecko | reverse complement strand
GACATAACAAGCACAACAATATGATGATATTGTGGGATTTATATTTTTTAAAAAGTTATCTCCCGGGCTATCAGACTTATCTTCAGCAGTCAGGGATTTGAATAAACCCCAAGGAAGAAACTTATTGTTTAAATATATACAAGATTCTGTTTGAGGGAAAAAAACAAGACAATTTTGATATGGTTATATGTAGCAGTAATAGTCTGCTTACCTTCTTTGAATAGCCAGTTGGGTCTATGGGAGCCATTTAAGACACTGTGGTCACTAAAAGTTACCTTAACAGTGTTTTGCATGGAGTGTCACATGTATGACTATCTGCCCACTGGACAGAAGTCTTGGGTGTGTGCCCAGTGCAATGAGCTCCTGGTTCTCAGGGAGCAGAGTTTGCTCCCTTGAGGCCAAGGTGGCAGACTTGGAGAAGCAGAGACAGTCTGTTAGACACATGGAGAAGACTCTTGGGGACTTGTTAGATATGTCCCACTCTGAAAATGCCAGCCCCGCCGCTGTCAGGGAGCATGAGGGTTGAGGGGAAACAGGGCACTGGGCTGCAGATAAGGGGAATGTGCCCTCAGAAGGGACCTCTTCTTCAGCTGGTAAACGGGTATCCTTTTGCAACAAGGAACCATCCCTGGGCAGGGAGGGAGGGGGGCTCTTGGTAGCTGGTGATTCAATCCTCAGGCAGGTAGACAGCTGAGTGGCGAACCCGTGTACTGACCGTATGGTGACTTGCCTGCCTGGTGCAAAGGTAGGAGACATTATGCGTGTTGTAAATAGGCTGGTAGATAGTGCTGGGGAGGAGCCAGTGGTCGTGGTACATGTTGGCACCAACGATGTGGGGAAATTGTGTGAACCGGGAGCTTCACTCTCAGTTCTTCTGCCAGAGTCTATTAGAACTCAGGCCTCAAACCGACACAGAGCAGGTTGGTTTACTTTATCAAAACTCAAAGCGCTCTGCACTTTAAAAAAGCTCACCTCTTCGATCTTCGGTTCGACTCTGGGGAAAGGGGGGTGCCCATTAATGACGCTGCTCCTCAATCCAAGTCTCAGAAAGCTTGACAGAGTTTATTGAAGACGATTACAACAAACGACATCTCAGCATCCACAAAACTTCCTGCTCCCCAGCCCACGGTCCCGCTCAGTAAGCTACCTATCTTCTAAAAAGCAAACTCCCTTATTACCACTTGCTGGCCACTCAAGGCCAGGTATCTAATTATTAATTGCAGCTGTGGAGCTCTTAAAGAAAAAGGAAAAGGCTCCAGGATCTTCAGCTACAACAGTTCACAGGGCTGGGGCTGAAACCACTTAGAATGTCTTATTTCAAGTTAATCATATAAAAATAAAAACACACGTGTTACTTCCATACACCCCCCCACGCAGAAGGTGAGTGACACAGTCATTCGCCTTCCTGCGATTTATAATAGTGTCATAATCTTTATGTGACTTAAAATAGCAATATTTCTTAAGATGTATACACTTGCACAACATATCTCAAGTATTATACAATCTAGTAAAATAACATATTACAAAAACTCCCAGCAAGACCAATTTTCACAACAATGTTCATCCGCTTCTTAGAATTCTGTATGACACCTTGAAAGAGAGTCTGCCAAGATGTTATCTCTTCCTCGGATGTGTGTGATTTCAAAGGACAGATCTTGTAGTGACAATGCCCACCTCAGGATTCTGGAGTTTGTCTCTTTCATTCTGTGAATGAATGTTATGGGACTGTGATCTGTTTCCAGATAAAAATGTGTTCCCCTGAGGTAAGTTTTCAACTTATTTAGCCCCCAAACTAGCCCCAATGCTTCTTGTTCTATAACGCTATACTTCTGCTCCCTAGGGAGTAGTTTGCGACTCAAATACACCACCGGATGGAGACAGCCGTTAGAACCCTCTTGCATCAGGACGGCACCTATGCCCGTCCTGCTCGCATCAGTTCTAACAAGAAACGGTTTAGTATAATCAGGTGGTTTGAGAATTGGGGCTTGGGCAAGTTTCTGTTTAAGAAGATCGAAAGCCCTTTGGCACTCCACTGACCATGGTACCCTGGCTGGGACTTTTTTTAACATAAATCGATTAAAACCGATGCCAGGCCACTGAAATTGGAGATGAACCTTCGGTAGAACCCACAAGCTCCCAGAAAGCTCAGGATCTGTTTTTTTGTCATGGGGGTGGGCCAGTTGACAATTGCCTCAACTTTTACTCCATGTGGTGAGATTTTCTCACCCCCAATCTGATGACCCAAATATACTACAGTGGAGTTAGCTACCTGGCATTTAGATGGCTTGATAGTTAACCCAGCATCCTGGATTCTGTGAAGCACAGTCTCCAGATGCTGTAAATGTTCATGCCAACTTGAGCTAACTACTGCTATGTCATCTTGGTATGCCACTGCATGCTCCAATCCCTGAAGTACTTTATCCATTAGCCTCTGAAAGGCTTTACTGGCTGATTTCACACCAAATGGGAGCACATTAAAACGATACTGCCCCATGAAGCAGGAGAAGGATGTTTTCTCCTTGGCTCTCTCTGTGAGTGGCACCTGCCAATACCCTGATGTCAGATCAAGTGTAGTGATGTATTTTGCCCCTGCCAATCTTTCTATCACTTCCTCAATATGAGGTGAGGGGTATTGGTCCATTTGGCTTAACTTGTTCAGTTTTCTGTAATCTACACACAGACGATACTGAATTGGATCTCCTTCATTTAACTTTTTCTTGGTCACGATAACGAGGTTACTGGACCATTCTGACAAACATGGCTCTATCACGCCCATTTCTAACATCTTCTCAATTTCTGTTCTAACTATTTCCCTCATTGGTCCACGCATAGGATACGGATTAGATTTCACTGGTAAGTGATCTCCTGTGTCAATATCATGAACTACCAGGTTAGTTCTCCCAGGACGGTTAGTAAAAAGGTCTTTGAATTTCTGCAACAAGACCATTAATTGTTCTTGCTGCTGATGTGACAAAGTCTCATTGACAGGGATTTCAAATATCCCGGTTGATCTTTCAGCCTCTGAAAGCAAATCTGGGACCTCAAAATCTTCTTCTGGCCACACTTCAATTGACATTTGTTGTACTTGACGGTTAACAAACCTTTTCAGGCGATTAATGTGGACAACAAGGGGACCTCTCTGAGGATCTCTAATCTCATAATTCCCGTCTCCAAGATTCTGGGTGACCTCAAAAGGTCCAGTCCAATGCAGATCTAACTTTCCTACACTTTCGGGACTCAGGAGCAGAGCCCATTCTCCGATCTGCAGGACTCTGGGCTTAGCTGGCTTATCAAAAGACACCTTTTGTTTTCCCTAGCTTCTATGAGGGATTGATGGGCAACCTGCTGTATTTTGTGTAGAGTCTGTTGTAGATTGGCAAAATATCCCGACACAGACTGTGGTAGTTCAGGGGCCCAGGCTCCTTCCCAACTAGCTTTCAGTAACTCTAGAACTCCTGTTAGTTTCCTACCAAACACCATTTCGTTAGGTGTAAGGCCTCCCAAGGATGGGTGCACGGCATCTCGGTATGCACTAACCAATAGTGGAACTGCCTCGTCCCAATTGCTATGATGTTCCTGGCAAAAGGCCTTTAGCATGCGTGTTAGGGTTCCTCCCCACTTTTCTACCTGTCCATGGGATTGTGGGTGATACGCTGTACTAAGCTGTTGAGTCACCCCAGCCAATTCATAGAGTTTTTGCATTAAATTACTTACGAATACCGATGATCTATCGCTAATAATAACTCTTGGAAAACCAAAGTTAGCAAAAAACTCTAACAATGTCCTAGCAACACTTGTTGCAGTAACGGTCCTTAAAGGAATGGCTGCTGGGAAACATGTTGCCCGATCTATAATAACAAGGATGAATCTCTTCCCGGACTTGGTAGGGGAAAGGGTCCCTGAACATCAATCTGTATTTCTGAAAATGGTATTTGTACTATTGGAATTCTTCCCAGTGGCACCTTAACATGATCAGAGGAATGTCCTACCCTTTGACATACTTCACATGAGTTAACATATCCTTTGGTGTCCTTGCTTACTCCAGGCCAGTAGAATGCTGCAGTGATTTTAGCGAGCGTTCTCTTGAATCCAAGATGCCCAGACAGTGGCAAGTCATGGGCAAATCTTAGGACTTCTTTTCTAAAGGGTTCGGGAACCACCAGTTGCTTCTGTGGTTGCGACATGAACCCCTTACCCTTAGGTAGAAACTCCCTATAAAGAAGATCATTCTGCCAGTAGATATTGCTATTTCCAGGTTTATCCAGTGACAGGTTACCTTTTCCAGCAGCTTCCCGACATGATTGTAAATCTGAAGATGTCTTTACTAAGTCTTTAAAGACTTTTGGGTCACATTTCACAGGCAACTCAATGCTTTCAGTCGCAAAAGCAGACTGATCGTCTTGAGCTAGAGACTGTGAAATTCCCTCACCCGCTCTCTGCTCTCCCCCTTCTTCCTGCTGGATACCCTGTGGGGGATTTCCTTCATACTGGGCTAGGGGTTGCTTGTCGGTATCTCTAGCTCTGCTCCTGGTAATTACTGGAAACTGATTAATACAGCCCTTTGCTTTTTGCATTTTGAAATAGACATCCATCCCAAGCAAAAAAACTGGGTCATCTCCTTGATGTATTAACAATGGAATGGTTTCAGTCCAGTCTCCTACAGTAACTTTGGCATAGGTGACAGGTTGCTCTTTGGGCTGAGCGTCGTATGTTCGAATTTCTACCTTACCATCAGGTTGTAGTCCTAGGTTGTAGAACGCGGTTTCGCAAATAGAGGACATGTCAGCCCCACTGTCCCAAATTGCTTTTAAAAGGGCCCTCTCTTGTACCCTCACATAAACTATTTGTTCCTGTGAGCACCATTCAGCTTGTTCGGGGTTGATATAACATGAAATAGACCTCTTGGGGACAGTGGTCAAATCAATACGATTCATTTCAATTCCATGTTTTGGCAGTTGAGATGTGCTCTGGGCCTGACTCTTTATTAACTGCACTTCTCTAGCAGGCCAATTGCCACCACCCCCAGGTTTTTGCTTACATACCATCTGGGCCTGGCACCCTTCTCCCAAGTACGCAACTGACAGACCCTCTTGAGACTGCCCCTCCTGCTGATCTTGAGCTGCTGACAGTGTCGGCAGCTGACTTGCAATCAGATGGATATTCGGCTGTTGTGGCACCCCCTTTTCTATTAACAAGGGGCATCGAGCCCGAATGTGCCCCCGTTGTTTGCAATGATAACAGGCTGGCACTGCTGGCCTAAAGCTGGTAAGTCCTTTCTGCTCCCGAGCAGGGGCTTCTGCTTGAGCTGGAGTACGTTGTCTGGGAGTTGGAACTGGTGGTCTTTGCTGATATTCAGTCCTTGGCCATCGTAAGGGTAGAGATGGATGATCTTCCATCAACTTGACAAATGTAGGGCACTGAGACTGTAGTGGATAGTTTGCAGCGGCGATTTCATCCAACACCTCTGCAAGTGCACGTGTATTCCTGGGTCTTTGATCACGGGCTAAAGCTGCATGCTCTGGAGGGATGACATGGAGAATTTGTTCTTTCACTATTAACTCCAAGAAGTCTTGAAAGGTATATACTTGAGCACTACCTGTCCACTTCATGCAAAGTCTCTGAACCCTGCTTGCAAATGCACTATAGGACTCTTCTGGTCTCAGATTAGCTGCACGAAAGCGCCTTCTCAGCTGTTCTGTGGAGATTCCAAATTGCTGGAGGGCTAGCCGTTTAAAATACTGATAGTCTCTCGCTTGCTCTGGGGCTAGTTGAGACAGTAGCTCCGCAACTTCTCCATGCACACAGCGTCTGATATTCTTTCTCTGGAAGATGATAATCATTTGCCGTTGATTCAAATAAAGCAAAGAAGGCAGTGATGTCCTCACCTGGCTTCAACTCTGGGAACTTTATCCTAGACCATCTATCATCCTGGTTTTGAGTGAGATGGTTCTGAAGCATGTCCATCTGTTGTCCATTTTGCCCAAGTAACTGAGTTATTAGACTGCATAGCTGGTCCGCTGGTCCCACAGATGGCTCTGCTGCCACTGATTGCTGGCTTTGAGGGACTGCAGAGTGTGTTGATGCAGTCAGCTGGACATTGCCAAAGGAATTCCTTCTATTATTACCTGGCTGTGCAGTATTCGGAGGCTGTAATTGCTGAGGTGAAATATCAGCATAATTTCTTCTTGGTCTGCTTTGTAGTATGTCTTGCCCCAAATATGGGTCTGTATCTAACTGCAGGCCACGTTTCTGAAGAACGCTGACTGGTTCATCATCTGAGCTCATTCTAGAGCTCCGCAAATCATCTTCAACACAAAAATGCGGCTGCACTGATAATTCAGAAAAAAAATTTCTAGTCCAGCTAGATGGTGCAGCAGGCTCTGTGCCATGAGTCATTTGGTCAGGCAAATTGTCTGATAAGGAAACTTTTCGGTCTGCACTCATGCTGGCTTTGTTTCCAACAGATACAGCAAGCAACAAGAAAAGCTAAAAATAAAAACGACAGGGTCCTTCTCCTGTCAAGCTTTCAAGCTGGAGGCAGCATTCTGTACTATAACCACACCCAGAGACTCCTACTTCGCTGCCACCATGTGTGAACCGGGAGCTTCACTCTCAGTTCTTCTGCCAGAGTCTATTAGAACTCAGGCCTCAAACCGACACAGAGCAGGTTGGTTTACTTTATCAAAACTCAAAGCGCTCTGCACTTTAAAAAAGCTCACCTCTTCGATCTTCGGTTCGACTCTGGGGAAAGGGGGGTGCCCATTAACGACGCTGCTCCTCAATCCAAGTCTCAGAAAGCTTGACAGAGTTTATTGAAGACGATTACAACAAACGACATCTCAGCATCCACAAAACTTCTTGCTCCCCAGCCCGTGGTCCCGCTCAGTAAGTTACCTATCTTCTAAAAAGCAAACTCCCTTATTACCACTTGCTGGCCACTCAAGGCCAGGTAGCTAATTATTAATTGCAGCTGTGGAGCTCTTAAAGAAAAAGGAAAAGGCTCCAGGATCTTCAGCTACAACAGTTCACAGGGCTGGGGCTGAAACCACTTAGAATGTCTTATTTCAAGTTAATCATATAAAAATAAAAACACACGTGTTACTTCCATACAGAAATGCAGTCATGAGGCTCTGGAGGAAAAATTTAGGCTGCTAGGCAGGAAACTCAAGGCCAGGACCTCCAAGGTAGCCTTCTCAGAAGTGCCCAGAGAGCCAGCCACAGATCAGGAGTCTCAATGCGTGGATGAGATGATGGTGTGAGGGGGAAGGGTTCAAGTTTGTTAGGCACTGGAATGCTTTTCGAAACAAGAAGGAGCTGTACAAAAGAGATGGTCTCCACTTGTCCCAAAAGGAACCAGGCTGCTGGCACTTAAAACCAAAAAGGTGGCAGAGCAGTTTTTAAACTGAATATTGGGGGAAAGTGGACAGGAGATGAAAAGTCACTGGTTCAGGATGGCTCATCTCAAAGAGATGAAGGGGTAGCTGTTACTTCTCTATAAGAAAATGGATTAGAATTGTCCGCTGAGATTGTGGCTAATGATATAGACTGCCTAGAAAGGTCTTGAGGCAGCAAGAGGAAGGTTGTGGGCTTAACATGCATGGGAAACTATAGGTGTTTATACACAAATGCTAGAAGTGTCCGAGGTAAAACTGGAGAATTGGAATACTTGGTGTTGGGGGAAAAAATAGACATTGTGATATTTCAGAGACTTGGTGGGATGAGAAAAATCAGTGGGATACAGTGATTCCTGGTTATAAATTATATCGGAAGGATGGGGGGAAGGGTTGGAGGTGGGGTGGCTCTGTATGTCAGAGAGGGTATACAGTCCAGTAAGACTGAGAGGGTAAGAGAATTGGATTTGCTTCTGGAAATGCCATGGGTTGAAATAGTGGGCCCAAAGGAAGCTTAACACTGGGAGTTTGTTATCGCCCACCAGATCAAAAGATAGAGGAGGATTATAAAATAATGAATTAATTAAAGATAGCGGCTAGATGAAATAACTGTGTCATAATCAATGCTCCCTCTAAGCTGTGGAGTCCTGTGAGCAAAAATTCTACTTTGTGACCTACTAGCGTTAAAGTTGTGAGCAAGCAATTTGGCTGCTGCATAAATTAGTTTGCTCTGGAGCCATCCTTCCTGAGCTAAGAAAAAAATCTGTGAGCTAGAGGCTAAAAAACTGTGAGCTAGCTCACACTAACTCAGCTTAGAGAGAACAGTGGTCGTAATAGGTGATTTTAACTACCCGCACATTGATTGGGTCAATATATGTTCAAGTTGGGAAAAGGAGGTTGAGTTTCTAGACACTCTTAATGACTGTGCTATGGAACAGATGGTCACATAACCTACCAGGGGAGAGGTGATCCTGGATTTGGTCCTAAGTAACGCCCAAGACTTGGTGAGAGATGTAAAAGTGATTGCACCACTTGGGAACACTGACCATAATGTTATTGAGTTCAACATTTGTATAAATAGGGAGTTGTCCAAAAAGACTGACACAACCACTTTTAACTTTAAAAGGGGTAACTTCTCTGATATGAGGGGACATGTGAGGAAGAAACTGAAAGGAAAAGTAGAAAGGGTCAAAACCATTGGGGAAGCTTGGAAACTATTTAAAACTACAATCCTAGAAGCTTAGAAAAATATATACTGCAGGTTAGGAAAGGCACAAATAGGTATAGAAAAAAGCCTGCATGGTTAACAAATAAAGTAATGGAAGCTGTAAAAGGTAAGAGGGATTCCTTTAAGTGGTGGAAAGCTAGTCTCATTGAGGCTGATAAAAGGGAACACAGGCTGTGGCAAATAAAATACAAGTCTGTGATCAGGCAGGCAAAAAGGGAATATGAGGAAGCATATAGCAAAAAACATAAAGGCCAACAATAAAATTTTCTTCAAATACATTAGAAGCAGGAAACCAGCCAGGGAGGCAGTGGGGTCCTTGGATGACCAAGGGGTAAAAGGAGTAATGAAGGATGATAGGGAAATGGCTGAGAAATTGAATGCATTTTTTGCCTCTGTCTTCACTGTGGAAGATGAGAAGTGCTTGCCCACTCCAGAACTGCTGATTTCAGGAGGGGTGTTGAAAGACCTGAGTCAGATTGAGGTGACGAGAGAGGAGGTCCTAGAACAGATAGACAACTTAAAAACTGATAAATCACCAGGCCCGGATGGCATACATCCGAAAGTTCTGAAAGAACTCAAATGTGAACTTGTGGATCTCCTGACAAAAATATGTAATCTTTCATTAAAATCTGCCTCCATTCCTGAGGACTGGAAGGTAGCTAATGTCACTCCCATCTTTAAAAAGGGCTCCAGGGGAGATCCGGGAAATTACAGGCCAGTCAGTCTGACATCGATACCGGGTAAGTTGGTGGACACTGTTATTAAGGAAAGAATTAGTAGGCACACTGATGAACAAAAACTATTGAGGCAGACTCAGCATGGGTTCTGTAAGGGAAGATCTTGTCTCATCAACCTCACTCAGTGTTTTTGAGGGAGTGAACAAACATGTGGACAAGGGGAACCCAATACCTTGACTTCCAGAAAGCTTTTGATAAAGTTCCTCATCAAAGGCTCTGGAGTAAGCTCAATAGTCATGGGATAAAAGGACAAGTCCTCTTGTGGATCAAAAACTGGCTAATTAATAGAAAACAGAGAGTATAAATGAGCAATTTTCTCAGAGGAGAGTGGTAAGCAGTGGGGTACCACAGGGATCAGTACTGGGTCTGATGCTTTTTAACGTGTTCATTAATGATTTAGACTTGGGAGTAAGCAGTGAAGTGGCTAAATTTGCAGATGACAAGAAATTGTTCAGGGTGGTGAAAAGCAGGGAGGATTGTGAGGCACTCCAAAGGGATCTGTCTAGGATGTGCGAGTGGGCGTCAATGTGGCAAATGGGGTTCAATATGGCCAACTGCAAAGTGATGCACATTGGAGCCAAAAATCCTAAATATAAATACACATTGATGGGTTCTGAACTGGCAGAGACTGACCAAGAGAGAGATCTTGGAGTCATAGTAGATAACTCTGTGAAAATGTCTAGACAGTGTATAACTGGAATTAAAAAGGCCAATGCTATGCTGGGGATTATTAGGAAGGGAATTGAAAACAAATCAGCTAGTATCATCATGCCCATGTGCGACCGCATTTGGAATACTGTGTACAGTTCTGGTCACCACACCTCAAAAAGGATATTATAGCGCTGGAAAAAGTGCAGCAAAGGGCAACTAAAATGATAAAAGGGTTGGAACACTTCCCCTATGAAAAAAGGTTAAAACGCTTAGGGCTCTTTAGCTTGGAGAAATGACGGCTGAGAGGTGACATGATCGAGGTTTATAAGATTATGTATGGGATAGAGCAGGTAGAGAAAAAAAAATACTTTTCTCCCTTTCTCACAATACAAGAACTCATGGGCACTCAGTGAAACTGCTGAGCAGTCGGGTTAGAATGGCTAAAAGGAAATACTTCTTCACCCAAAGAGTGATTAACACATGGAATTCACTGCCACAGGAGGTGGTGGTGGCTACATGCATGGACAGCTTGAAGATGGAATTAGATAAGCATATGGAGCAGAAGTCCATCAGTGGCTATTAGCCACAAGGTATAGATAGGAACTCTCAGTCAGGGGCAAATGATGCTCTGTATTCTTGGTGCTTGGGGAGGCAACAGTGGGAGGGCTTCTAGTGTCCTGGCCCCCCTGGGGGACCTCCTGATGGTACCTGATATTTCTGGCCACTGTGTGACAGAGTGTTGGACTAGATGGGCCACTGGCCTGATCCAACATTATGTTCTTATGCAATACCTCAGACTCAGATGTGAGGCAGCTCCCTTCCATTTGGAGAAATTGATCCCACATTGGCAAGCTGAGGCATAGTGATTGCTAGTTAGCCATAACGTTCTGATCAGCTACAGAGGGATATGTGGTGAGAGACAGAAGCTCAAATAAAACTAAAAAGTAAAAAAGGAGGAGTGTTTTTACTCATGACTTTTTGGGTTTGGGCTTGGTGACATCACAGGGCAGCCACTTTAACCCTAATCAAGGTCCATTGAAGCCCATTTAATTGTTTGAATTGTGTACCCCCTTTTTAAAAGGTGTCAGTCTATAATTTCCACAATGTTTACATATTAGGGATCACTGTGGATGCCATTTTGTTGTGCCATGAACCATAAACCTTTGCTGTCTTTATACTGATTAAGAAGACTAATAAAGTTAGATGTTCTAATTCAGCAGCTGTGCATTTGGCACCAGACACATGACTATCATCTTTAGCAACCTCACAAACATCCTTGTCTTGTGTTTATTGATCTTGCTGCTTAAGTAAGTAATATAGCCATTTTTACTACACTGTAAGTTAAATATTTGATCATTCATATTCATATTCAATTTTCTTTTTTTCTACAGCTTTCCTTTTCTTGGTCCAGTATTAACTTATTGGTTATCTTATTGTAATATGTAATACTGTAATGTGTACCTCAAACTGTTTGACCTCTGAAGAAGGCCCCCAATAGAGTGGAAACACGTTGGGTCATTTGTATTGGCCCTTGTGTTCAGGCCATTTGAACTTTTCAACGAGGCTTGCATTGGGCCCTTATTTGTTTTTAACTACCTTTCTAGTAAATACATGTATTTTTATATATTATAAGTTTTAACTAGACTTTTAATATTGGCCCTTTATTAGACTTCTTTCTTACCCTTGTGGTTCTTGATTCCAGTTTTTGGGTCAAGTTTGTTTTCCCCTCCCTGTGTCTTACTTTATACTAATTAACACAGTGAACTCCTTAAAAGAAAAATTCAAAAATGAATCTGAATGGGTATTAGTAGTC
>JAPDNY010001916.1:0-11826 GCA_029375565.1 Gekko gecko | reverse complement strand
TGCTGTCCTTGAAAGAGCAGTTTCTCCAGTGGTTCTTCGTGGGACATTCCTCACGTCTGGGATAAGCTCCGCCCTCTT
Source organism: Gekko gecko (assembly GCA_029375565.1). Lineage (NCBI taxonomy): Eukaryota > Metazoa > Chordata > Lepidosauria > Squamata > Gekkonidae > Gekko > Gekko gecko. Next base: position 11,748 of record JAPDNY010001916.1, on the reverse strand, counting down.
TCCTCAGGGTCGGCTCCAAACTTTGATCCAGGCAGGGAGGGGCTTATCCCCTTGGAGGCGAACCAGTTCCTTTGCCGACCCTGCTTCAGCAGGACGTGCTCCGGAGGTGCGGAGTCGCGCCTATTGAAAGAAGAAACGAAACTACAGGAAAGATTTACAGCCTGACGAGGCTGGATTTGATTGATGACGGGCTTTGTCTAGGGAGTGCTGACGCTTCCTTAGCCCTACGGCATTCTCTCCTCTGCCGGTCTTACCCGTCCCTGGGGCGGAGGACCTGCTCCTAATACAGAGAGTGCAGAGGGAGAGAGAGAGACGAAAGAAACGGCGTGTGTGCGCGCACACACAGTCTTCTACCTTCCTGCCTGAATCGCGGTAAGCAGAAGCAGGCAGACAGTTTCTACCCTCTCCAGTATTCCTGGAAGAGGCTGAGACATTGCCTAAGGAATGCAGAGGTCCATTCCTTATACCCCCGGGAAGCAGAAACCTCCGTGGAGTTTTTTCTTCCTCAAAACCCCCATGAGCATAAGCGGGGGGGGGGGGGAGTTTTTCCAAGCCTTACTCCGTCCCAAGGCGGGAAATTCGGCGGGAAATGCTGGGAGCAGCCATTTTAGGCCCCCAAATAGATGGGTCTATTGTGCGTGGTCAGCACTCCCCATGGACCCGGATGAGTCTTCTCATGGCAGATAGTCTAAACCAACCTGTGGGGAACTAAACAGTTGAAACCTGCCTCTGAAGCCCTTGATGGCTTTTTCAGGGGAACGAACCCCAGAATCTCATTCGGTTGGGGGGGGTTCTTCATTATCTATCATGGATCTGTTCCCAGATTCATTTACACCCCGCAGGTTCTGGTTATGGCTGAGAGGGCATCCCAAGACTGGGGCTGTGCCTCTGAGGACAAAGCACAGATGGGACCATCCATCTCTCAGATCTGCCAAGACTTAGGGATACCCCGGGGCTGGAATCCAGGGAGCCCTTTTCAGCTGTTATGCAAAATCGGTTCAGAGGAGAAATGTGAAAGGAGACCATTCATGGCTCCACACCACATGATTCCTTAGTGGAAAGAGGTAGATGGTCGGTTCAGACCCTCAAGAGACAGGGTGACCAGTGTGCCTAGGTTCCCTGTAAGGTCAAAACATAGCAGACATAAGTCTAGAGAACAAAGTCCCCTTCTGGGACATGTGGACTCTGAACCAGATTCTTCCACCTCCTCTTCTGGTAAAGAAGAAGAAAGGGAGTTTTCAGCGGAAGAGGATAAGGTGGTTGTACTTTTGGTGCAATCTAGTCTCTCTCCGCAAGAATTATAATCCCGTCTCTTACCCAAAGTATTCAGGACCCTAGATCTTTCATCTAGACCTCAGGAGGAGACGGTACAGGAGCCAGACTTTCAAAACGGGGCCGAAAAATTATGCCTAAGGTCTCAGTTTAGCTAACAGGGTTGCCTTTCCCCGCTTCTTTCTACATTATTAGGAAGGCGGACTGGGAACAACCGACTAAACCCAAGGCTCATCACCACATGTTCTCGAGATTCTATTCTCTAATGCCAGAAACCACAAAGAAGCCTCCAGTAGTAGCTGGTCCCGTGACCAGTTTTTATTCCAGCTCGGTGCTTCCACTGGATGCTGATGGGATGCCTAAAGATCATACAGATAGAAGGGTGGAGCAGGCTTTGCGAGAAGCCTCCTCTTCCGCTATTAAGGCCTCTACTACTGGCTTTCTCTTGGCCAGGGCTGTGTATGACTGGGCAGATAAACTGGCTTAGGCAGATAGCAAGGTGCCAGAGTTCAAAAATGAACTGAAGAAAATAGCTCTGGCAATTGCCTTCACGAGCAGAGGCCACAGTTGCCACGCAGCTGTTAGCAAGAGCATTACAGCAAGACGCAACAATTGGCTCCGTCACTGGGACGTGGTCTCATCTACACAGGTGAAAAGGCAGTGGTCCTTTTCAGAGGTACTAACCTGTTCGGAGATGGTCTGGATAGGTACTTAGTGGAGGATAAGGACAAAAGGTCCTCCCCTCCAAAAGAAGGGACAACAGACAGAGAGAACTTTTTCAGCCAGTTCGCGATCAGTAAAGAGGACAAAAATCCTCATTTACAAGATCGTCCAATCGAAATATGGCAATCTTGATATCTAGGGGGGAAGTCCTTCCCGCCCACGAAGTGAACAAACAACTGCCAAAGGCCCCAAGAAAGGATCTTCGGCATGACTATATGACCTTCCCAGGAAACGGAAGATAGGAGGAAGGATACAGGCATTCTCTCTAGTGTGACATACAACATTCTCAGATCAATGGGCATTAGAGACAGTGTCCCACGGGTACAAACTGGAGTTGTTCCATTCCCTATCAAAGGTTCATCAGAATGCCAAAGTACAGAAACCGGTTCAAACACCTTCTAATCGAGGAGGCAATACTTCACCCCCTGGACATAGGGGCGATAGAGTAAGTACATGCATCCCAACAGGGACAGGGCGTTTACTCTATATTTTTCGTGGTTCCAAAGAAAAATGGGTCCACGAGAACCATTTTAGATCTGAAATGGTTCAATAAACACATTCAAAACAGGAAACAGGATGGAAACTCTACGCCCATCATTATATTGATCCAGATCCAGGAAGGAGATTTTCTGACATCTTTGGATTTGTCAGAAGCTTACCTCCATATACCCATTCACAATTCGCACCGGAAGTTTTCTACGATTCAATTATACAAATCTTCATTTCCAGTACAAAGTTCTTCCCTTTGGCCGCACGTCTTCACCCAGTGTCCTTCAAAGCTGCTGGTGACCTTGGTAGCACAACTGAGGTTGAAAGGGGTGAGTCTTTCTTCCATACCTGAACGGCGTCTTAATCAAGGCCCCCTCAGAGGTGGAATGCTCACAGGCCCTAAACCTGACTACTCAGACATTAGAAGCCCAAGGCTTCATTGTGAATCTGGAGAAAAACCACATGCTACCCACTCAGAGATAGCTCTACCTGGGGGTGGAGATAGTCACGAAGCTAAACAGGGTGTTCCTGTACCAGCTAAGGAAATTGACGATCAAATCTCTGATGGACCAGGTTCTTCAAGGTCAGGGACAAAGCTAATGACCTTGGTCAAACTGCTAGTAATGCTCGTCTCCAGTCAGGAGGTAGTGCAGTGGTTTCGATTCCATGTCAGGATCCCTGCAATGGTTGTTACTGCACAACCAAGGGACGATAGTACTCAAGAGAGTAAACGGATCAGTTTTTCTCCACCGGTTCGGAATATGATGGTCTGGTGGCAAAACCCACTGAGATTTAAACTCGGAGTTCCCCTCCGAGACCCCACACGATCAGTAATGATGACGGACACCAGTCTGTCAGGATGGAGGCCTTATTCGGGAAGTCAGATGGTCCAGGGAGAATGATCGGTTGCAGAGACGACAGAAAGCATCAATCGGCTGGGACTGAGGACGATCCGCCTCGGACTTCTGAATCTTGTAGATATCCTGTCAGGACCCCATGTTCTAGTACAGACGGACAACACTACAGCAAAGCGTATGGGAATCGCAAAGGGGGGACCAAGGTTCGCTCCCTTCATGCGGCAGCATCCCTGATAATGATAAGGGCAGAGAAACCAACACAGAAGTCTTTGAACAGATCTGCAACAAGCTAGGAAGAATGGTCATGGATCTGTTTGCCACAGAACTGAATCGTCAAGTTCCAGAGTTAGTATCTTGTCAACGAAATGCCCTGGCAAAAGGGATAGATGCTCTAATTATACATGGCCTCCAGACCTCCTTTACGCCTTTCCTCCCCTACCAATCAGGCACAAAGTCCTACTAGAGATCTGCATGCAGAAAGCAGAAGTAGTACTGATCGTCTTTTTCTGACCACGTCTAACCTGGTTTCAGGAACTACAGTCTGTCCATAACAAAACCATGGCACCTGCCTCTTCGGGTGGACCTACTCACGCAGGGCCCGACAAGGCACCCACGGCCGGAATTTCTTCGGCTGACAGCATGGAGATTGAGCGGAAAATGTTAGAGGGAGCGGGGTATCAAGATAAAGTAATTGATACCATGTTGGCAGCCAGAAAGATCTCTACCAACAAATCCTATGATCACTCATGGAAGGTTTTTCACTCATGGAGCTTGGAGCGGGGACACAACCCGGTTACGGCTTCAGTTAAAATAGTCCTGGCTTGCTACAAGATGGGCTTGATAAAGGCCTGAGTACTAGCACTCTCCGTAGACAGGTATCCGCTATCTCAGCCATCCAAGGGGCCAAACATGGAAGGTCTCTGCTTAGACATCCTCATATTAAGAGTTTTTTAAAAGGGGCGATGTCCATTAATCCTCCACAGGTTCACAGGTTTCCCACCTGGAATCTTAACGTGGTAAGTAGGGCTCTGGGTAAATACCCTTTTGAGCCAATGGCTGCGTGTCCTCTGAAGGAACTCACCTTCAAGTCTCTTTTTTTGGTAGGTATCACCTCAGCTAGGAGGGTTTCGGAATTGAGGGCCTTGTCTATTAACAAGGAGCTCTGTATTTTCCACCAGGACAAAGTAGTCCTTCGCTTAGACCCAGCATTTATTCCAAAGGTGAATTCGGTTTTTTCATAGGTCAGAAGAGATTGTTCTTCTCTCTTTTTGTCCCAATCCTAAACATAAAAAAGGAAAGGAATGGCATTGTTTAGATGTTCGGAGGGCCCTTAGTTTCTATATTGACAGAACTAAAGGGTGGAGACGTTCGGAGACAATGTTTGTATCATTCAGAAGTCCTCTTTGGGAAAACAAGTCTCCACTTCCATGCTGAGTAGGTGGATTAAGGGGTGCATTATCCTAGCCTTTAAAGCCAAAGGGTTAGAGATCCCGGCTGGGATCGTTGCACACTCCCTTTGGGGGACGGCTACCTCGGTAGCATATCGATCTTTTCCCTCATTAGAAACCATATGCCGAGCGGCAACATGGCAGTCGGTCCATTCTTTTACTAAACATTATAGAGTGGACACACTAGCTTCAGCGGAAGCGGCATTTGGTCGTAGGGTGCTTCGACACTCTCTGTAAAGCTGGGAATGCAAGCCCACCCTGTAACATAGCTTTTGTACGTCCCAGACGTGAGGAATGTCCCACGAAGAACCACTGGAGAATGGAAGGTTTCTTTCACTTACCGTGAATCTTCCTTTCTCTGTGGTTCTGAAGTGGGACATTCCTGCCCACCCATTTGTAGGGTGCTTCCCCTCTTTACAGAGTTTGATACGGGGGCAGTGGCTTCCAGAGACCACGCTGTTACTGTTATGTTTTGTGGGCTAATTTCCTTGCCCTGTTGTAGTGTTTGGGCAGTTGGTACCCCCTTTGTTGGGGGGGGGGGAAATGTTGTGTTTTCTTCTAGTTCCTTTCCGGCGGGGAGGATAATCGGGCTTGAGAAGGACTGGTTCGCCTCCAAGGGGATAAGCCCCTCCCTGCCTGGATCAAAGTTTGGAGCCGACCCTGAGGAAAGAGGGCGGAGCTTATCCCAGACGTGAGGAATGTCCCACTTCAGAACCACAGAGAAAGGAAGATTCACGGTAAGTGAAAGAAACCTTCCATTCTATCAGAGCTCTCTCAGCCCCACCTACCTCACAGAGTGTCTGTTGTGGGAAGGGGAAGGGAAAGGAGATTGTAAGCCGCTCTGAGACTCCGAGCAAAGGATGGGGTATAAATCCAATATCCTTTTCTTCTTCTCCTTCTGCACATTTTATAAGTCTCACGGGTCCACCTCATGGGGGAGGAGACATCCCACCTTCACTTCTTCCCCTCCTGCTCACCTCCAGCCTCCCATTTCTGCTTTCTGTCTGCTCTCTATTTTTGCCACTTTCTCTCTTTCTTGGTGGCCGGAGGACTGGGACAGAGAGTGTCCCAATCGGAATAGTGTCTGTTGTGCACTTTGTAGTCAAGGCAGCTGTAGCTCCTACCGTGGATCAGATGATGGGGGCTTGATTGGCAGTAAAAGCACCTGAGACACTTCGTGAGCTGGGTGGTATAGCAAGAGTCTTGAAGACTGGGTGTGGGGGGGAGAGACAGTAGCAACAGATAGGGGCAGAGATACTTTCCTTCCCAACACCATCTTCCCCCTGGAAACATGTTGTCTCTCTCTGTCTCTTCCTTTCACAACTTCCCCCTGTTCTCTTCCAGCGCTCTCTCTCTCTCTGTGTCTCTGTCTCTCTCTGTCTCTCTGTCTCTCTGTCTCTCTGTCTCTCTGTCTCTCTCTCTCTCTCTCTCTCTCTCTCTCTCTCTGTGCTTTAGCCTCCTGTGGAGCTATTGCTGCCACCATATTCTAGCATTTCTAGGCACCCCCCATAATGACAGCAGTTTTGATCCCCTCACTTTTCTCCCATAGATTTTTCTGCAAACTTGGGGGAGGGGTCCTCTGGATTGTTGGGGCGATCCTCCCGCTCTGTACGTGGCCCCATTTTGCAGATCTTTTGATCCACAATCTAGGGCCATGTTCTGAATTGGAGCTATCGATAAAACCTAAGGAGCAGGGCATGCCTCGTATTTGTTTCATGTGTGCATAGGAGTAACGATAAGATGACAAGGCCATTTTTGTTTATTTTGGATTCCATGCCAGTCGTCATTGGTTTTGGTTTGCCTCATTTTCACCGATGACTTTTACTTTATTACTTCAATGCCATTTTTACAGTATTATGCTGTCAGTTACATGCACAGCATATGTGTGCCATTTTTGCATGTGCATGGTTTAAATGCCATTTGTATGTAACCTGACCTAATTGAAGGCACAATTAATTATGGGTTGGGTAATGCAGAAAATTTCCGCTAACAGAAAGGGGGTAAGATTTTCATGGAATTTCCCCCTTCCCACTGCAGACCCCTTCCCAGCTGCTCCTTATGCTGTTCCTGAGCATGCAGTCTCTCCAAGGAGCAGCATTGAGGGGAGATTTTGGGCTGCAGTTGGAGAGACGACACAAGGAAGTCCTACCCTAATGAGAGAAATCCCTTCTATTCTGGCCCATAGCTACAGTGGGGCGACTGGGGACTCCACTCCCTTCCTTAAAGGGCCAGCCCCACAAGATTTTTTTTAGAAGAATGGTGGACCATGTCCATGGCCCCCTTCTTCTCAAAAAGCATTTAAAGAATACTTAAAAATGCTTTTGAGAAGAAGTGGGGGATGGTGCGTATCCCTCTCTCTCCCTCCTGCAAGATTTAAAGGGCCCTCCAGCTGATCAGTGGGCCACATGCTGAAAGGCCCTTTGGATCTTGCAGGAGTGGAGGGAGAGGGGTGGCCACCAGCGGTCAGGCTTGGGGGCGGATTGGAGCTGACATAAAAATAACGGCAGCCCCACAAGAAAAAGATTTGCCCCACAAGCCACAACATCCTGGCTACGGGCCTGCTTCTGTCACTGGAAAGTTATGCTGGGGACCCAAGTGGTAGAAAAATATTTTTATGGGGAGAAGTCTGGTTGAAGAAAACAGCATTGGAATGGAAAAGAAGGCTTCTAGGTTTGTTTCTCTCAACGGAGAACAAAAATCAAAATAGGGATATTCATGTTGAAAGAGCAAACTTGTGAAATGCCATCCCATCCTTACATAGGAGTTGTATGTTAGACTTTGGTTTGGGGTGCTAGCTTATAACATTCATACGCAAATTTTGTTTAACGAACAAGACAGAATGACTTCTTTAAAATGTACAATTCTGGAAAGAGTTTCCCCCTTAATTCCAGCCACGCCAGCAGAGCTCCAGAACAGCATCATTGGTTCAGCAGGCAAATAAAAATTCAGAGCTTATGCTGAAGAATTCTGATTTTAAAAAATTATCCTGCCTCTTACCAGCCTCCCTCTTTGCTAAGGGCCCATTACCCCCAAAATAAGTCTTTTGGCAAATCTTCAACATTTTGTTCTGGTGCCAACAAATGTGAACTCCTTTCTGTCTGTATACCTTTAATTAAGCGCTGAGTCTCTTTCATCCCCCCTTTCCCTGTGATGTGTAGCAGAGCAGGTGAAGTGCGCTGTTGTGATAAGTTTCCCACAGGTTACAATTCAGAGGTACAAAAAGTTGCTTAAGAGCTCTTCCTTTACATGACTCCCTTGATCCAAAGAGGTAAAGAGATGTTGAGCTGAGAACACTGTGACCATTTTCTATAGGGTTTTGTTTAAATTTGGAGTCCTTTTGCAGGGGTAGCCAGAAGTGTATATATTTCAGTGTTTATGTTGTTCTGTTAACTTCTCAAGAGTGCTGCTGGGAAGTGCCATCACGTCCTGCAGACAGCCTGCCAAGGTGTGAATGACACAGCCTGTGGCTACACAGTGGGGAACTGAGGACTAGTCAGTGATCCCAGGCACATATACCCGAGTGCTGAAGAATGTGCATCTGCCAAATTGTTAGTGTGTCATAGGGTTATACCAATGAGACACAGTAGTTGGAGAGTTGCACTAGGGTCTGGGAGACTTGGATCTGAGCCCTCATTGAGGCATGAAACTGCAGTGGGCAGCATTGGCCAAGCCATTCTCTGCCTCACAGAGTTGTTGCAAGGGCAAAATAGAGGAGGACGGGAACTGTACATGTCACCCAGAGCTTCCTGGAGTGAGGTTGGGATGGATGGATGGATATGTTGTTGTTGTTTTTGTTAGCCATTCAGTCACGTCTGACTCTTGGCAATTCTATGGGCCAGCTCTCTCCATGTTTTCCGATCTTGTACAGTTTCTTTGAGTCATTCCATGCTCAGGCTGGTGTAGACTTTTATGGCGTCTAGCCACCGTGTTCTTTGGTGGCCTGGTTTCCTTTTGCCACTAACCAATCCAAACATAATTGCTTTATCTAGCGAGTTCTTCTACATGACATCGCCTTTCCATAAAATTTTTCCAGAGTAGGTTGCCAGGTTTTTCTCCAACCATCCCCATTTACCTGGGCTTGGGACCAGCATGCCCACAGGTGTACATGGCTGGGTTGGATGGATGTATACCCAGGCCAAACACAATAATGCTGCAAAACATGAAACTTCTTTGAAAAGGTATAATTGTTATCTTGATGTTCACTCTGGGAAAGTTCACTCAGTTCTTGACACATGCACTGGAAGAGGACAGCATAGCACAATCAAAGCCATTCATACGGTACAAAACATTCACTTGCTTACGTATGAATCTCTCAGAGCAGTGCTAGGCATGTCTACTTGGAAGTAACTATATTCAGTGGTGCCTACTCTCAGGTAAGTGTGCTTTGGAATGCACCCTGTGCATACAACATATAAAACAAAAAGTTGGTACTTCATTTCAGTAGCGTGCTTAATTATTATTCTTATGATTATTACCTGAAAGTACGAGGTGGCTTACAGAGTACAGGAATCATGGCTCCTGCCCTGTTTTATTCTGAATTGCTTGCCCTTTTCCGCCCCCTATATTCTTAAGCCATTATGTTACAACTGTTTAAGTGTGTAAATATAATAAGCTGGTAGCAGCGGATGAAAAATGGCAAGAAATATCTTAAAGCAAAATAAACAGCGGGAGATTTCCTTCCCAGCGTTAACCTCACAAAACTGTTGCGGCTTGCGCACAACAAATTATCTTCCTTCATTTCATCCTCTTCAGCCATTCTTCTTTCCCACCCTGACATCTCTCTTGCCCCAATCAATAAATGCATATCGATCTGTATTTAAGGGGTTTATCTATTGGTTCTTCTCTTAAACCCTATACAGCATACTAATGGCATCTACGTAAGCAAAGAAGAAAAATCAGACATTTGCAAGCCCATCCAAAATGCTAAGCTGATGCATTAGCTTTTCTAGGAACGCTATATTCCTATTTTTTGTTGATCCTAGATCACCAGTTTTGTCGTTGTTGCTTGTTTTTGTTGTGTGTGTGTGTGTGTGTGTGTTTATGTAACACACTGTGCAGCTTTCAGGCCACAGGGCATTGTTCGGATAGGCATTGTCTGGATCTTCCTTCACAATGTAAGGGGGAGGGGGAGGGGTGATATTTCACTGTGGACAGCCTGGAGGATTTGCATGCTTAATTCCCAAGAGCAGGATTCTCTGAAGGGCTCAGTGGAGAAAGACTGGATTGACAGGCAAGCAGAGCAGGAGAAACGAGAAAGATTTTGAAAGGATGGTATTACAGACTGCCTAGACCAGGAAACAATTAACAGCAAGTGGGATCCACTGTTCTCTCCTGGGTGGCAGAGGAAATTTTAGGTCCCAAGACAAATGTAGCCAGGGTGAGCAATTAGGAATAATGCTCCGGCAGACAGGTTGCCCAGGGAGAGACGTCAAGCCAACCAATAAATCCTAATTGGTTTCTTCCAGTGGTCTTATCTTTCCTGAGATAGTTGTCTGGGGCAGTCGGCCGCAAAACCAGGGCTTCCATCTATGCAGAAGAGATATAATGCCTGATGCAGAGAGATCCGCATGCACGGTCAAACTGAGCACGGCTGTAGGCGCCTTGCTAGGCTGTGGGTTTCCCACATTTTGCCATAATTTGTTCTTATTCCTCTTTCAGTCGTTACTGTTTGAGGAACTAGAATCACAAAAGCAGGAATGATGTGCCATGGAATCGCAGCCTCTGTGCTGTCACTGTAGTTTCTGGAGTGGTTTACTTGTGCATGTTGGGCTGTCAGTGAGCATGCAGGGAGAGGAACCAGAAACAACAGTGTTGACTGTCACACCAGAAGCGCATTGCAGCATTTAAAAAGTGGATATCTGAATCCAGGAAAATGTCTCATAGACTTGGATATTAAAACAAGCAACTGTGCTGCCACTGCTACTAGTGGCATCAACTCACAACCAAATCGTAAAGTGGCATCAAGTCACAACCAGCTCATGGTGACCCCTGAGGGGTTTTCAAGGCAATACAGGAACAGAGGTGGTTTGCCATTGCCTGCCTCTGCATAGCAACCCTGAATTTCCTTGGTGGTCTCAGAGGCATAACACCCAAATCGCAAGATGTCTTCGTCCTGCTGTACACTGCATTGGTCGGGCCGCACCTGGAGTCTTGTGTGCAAGTTCTGGAGGCCTCACTTCAAAAAGGATGTGGACGGAATGGAGCGGGTGCAGAGGAGAGCGATGGGGATGATTGGGGGCCTGGAGTCCAAGTCCTATGAGGAAAGGACGAGGGACTTGGGGATGTTTATTCTGGAGAAGAGGAGGCTGAGGAAGGACATGATTGCTTTCTTGAACTATCTGAAGGGCTGTCACGTAGAGGAGGGCAGGGAGCTGTTCCTGTTGGCAGCAGAGGAGAGGACTCACAATCATGGGTTTAAATTAAGGGCGGGAAGGTACCGGCTAGATCTTAGGGGAAACTTTTTGACAGAGTTGTTCAGCAGTGGAATCAGTGACCTAGAGAGATGGTGAGCTTTCTCCCTCACTGGCAGTCTTTAAGCAGCAGCTGGACAAACCCTTGTCAGGGATGCTCTAGGCTGATCCTGCATAAACAGGGGGTTGGTCTAGATAGCCTGTATGGCCCCTTCCAACTCTGTGATTCTAGGATTCTGTGATTCTCCCATCCAGGTACTGACTGTGGCCAGCCCTGCTCATTCATTCATTCATTCATTCATTCATTCATTCATTCATTCAGAGTTGTTGAATGCCCACCACTAGAAACTGGGCTCAGGAGAGTGTACAGCATGCTCACAAAAATATCAGTTAAAACAAAAAAACTAATAAAACCAACAGTTTAACTAAAGATGGCACTGCTGTCTCATGGGAGGGTAGGGGGTGGGAGTGCCTGGATGGAACCGTCGCTGTCCTCAACCAAACACCTGGCGGAACATCTCTGCCTTGCAAGCCCTGCAGAACTGTAAT
>JAPDNY010001915.1:0-11826 GCA_029375565.1 Gekko gecko | reverse complement strand
TTGGGGCCCTTGGATGACCAAGGGGTAAAAGGAGTAGTGAAGGATGATAGGGAAATGGCTGAGAAGCTGAATGCATTTTTTGCCTCTGTCTTCATTGTGGAAGAGAAGTGTTTGCCCACTCCAGAAGCACTGATTTCGGGAGGGGGTTTGAAAGACCTGAATCAGATTGCGGTGACAAGAGAGGAAGTCCTCCGACTGATGGACAATTTAAAAACTAATAAATCACCAGGCCCGGATGGCATTCATCCGAGAGTTCTGAAAGAACTCAAATGTGAACTTGTGGATCTCCTGACAAAAATATGTAATCTTTCTTTAAAATCTGCCTCCATTCCTGATGACTGGAAGGTAGCTAATGTCACTCCCATCTTTAAAAAGGGCTCCAGGGGAGATCCAGGAAATTACAGGCCAGTCAGTCTGACATCGATACCGGGTAAGTTGGTGGAAACTGTTATTAAGGAAAGAATTAGTAGGCACATTGATGAACAAAAACTATTGAGGCAGACTCAGCATGGGTTCTGTAAGGGAAGATCTTGTCTCACTAACCTGTTAGTGTTTTTTGAGGAGTGAACAAACATGTGGACAAGGGGGACCCAATAGATATTATTTACCTTGACTTCCGGAAAGCTTTTGATACAGTTCCTCATCAAAGGCTCCTAAGTAAGCTCAATAGTCATGGGATAAAAGGACAAGTCCTCTTGTGGATCAAAAACTGGCTTATAAATAGGAAACAGAGAGTGAGTATAAATGGGAAACTTTCTCAGTGGAGGGTGGTAAGCAGTGGGGTACCACAGGGATCAGTACTCGGTCCGATGCTTTTTAACTTGTTTATTAATGATTTGGAATTCGGAGTAAGCAGTGAAGTGGCTAAATTTGCAAATGACACGAAGTTGTTCAGGGTGGTGAAAACCAGGGAGGATTGTGAGGCACTCCAAAGGGATCTGTTGAGGATGGGTGAGTGGGCGTCAACGTGGCAAATGGGGTTCAATGTGGCCAAGTGCAAAGTGATGCACATTGGAGCCAAAAATCCTAAATATAAATACACGTTGATGGGGTCTGATCTGGCAGAGACGGACCAAGAGAGAGATCTTGGAGTCGTAGTGGATAACTCGCTGAAAATGTCTACACAATGTGTAGCTGCAATAAAGAAGGCCAACGCTATGCTGGGGATTATTAGGAAGGGAATTGATAACAAATCAGCCAGTATCATCATGCCCCTGTATAAATCATTGGTGCGACCTCATTTGGAATACTGTGTACAGTTCTGGTCACCACATCTCAAAAAGGATATTATAGCATTGGAAAAAGTGCAGAGAAGGGCAACTAGAATGATAAAAGGGTTGGAACACCTTCCTATGAAGAAAGGTTAAAATGCTTAGGGCTCTTTAGCTTGGAGAAACGACGGCTGAGGGGTGACATGATCGAGGTTTATAAGATTATGAATGGGATTGAGCAGGTTGAGAAAGAAGTACTTTTCTCCCTTTCTCACAATACAAGAACTCGTGGGCACTCTATGAAATTGCTGAGCAGTCGGGTTAGAACAGATAAAAGGAAATACTTCTTCACCCAAAGAGTGATTAACATATGGAATTCACTGCCACAGGAGGTCGTGGCAGCTGCAAGCATGGACAGTTTCAAGAGGAAATTAGATAAACATATGGAGCAGAAGTCCACCAGTGGCTATTAGCCACAGGGTATAGAATGAGAACTCTCAGTCTGGGGCAGGTGATGCACTCTATTCTTGGTGCTGGAGGGGCAGCAGTGGGAGGGCTTCTGGTGCCCTGGCCCCACTGCTGGACCTCCTGATGGCACCTGGTATATTTTGGCCGCTGTGTGACAGAGTGTTGGACTAGATGGGCCATTGGCCTGATTCAACATTGGCTTCTCTTATGTTCTTATGTTCTTATGTTAAAAGAAGCACACATTCCTCTGCAGCCTAAAACAAAAGGATGTGCCCAATTATGCCAGAAGCAAGCCATCAAGTCTCCCAGCTGCCCATCGAGATATGCTGCTGTCAAGTTTCTGTTCATTAATAAGAACATAAGAACATAGAACATAAGAGAAGCCAATGTTGAATCAGGCCAATGGCCCATCCAGTCCAACACTCTGTCATACAGCGGCCAAAATATACCAGGTGCCATCAGGAGGTCCAGCAGTGGGGACAGGACACTAGAAGCACTCCCACTACTGCCCCCTCCAGCACCAAGAATAGAGTGCATCACCTGCCCCAGACTGAGAGTTCCCATCTATACCCCATGGCTAATAGCCACTGATGGACCTCTGCTCCATATGTTTATCTAATTCCCACTTGAAACTCTCCATGCTTGTAGCTGCCACCTCCTCCTGTGGCAGTGAATTCCATATGTTAATCACTCTTTGGGTGAAGAAGTATTTCCTTTTATCTGTTCTAACCCGACTGCTCAGCAATTTCATGGAGTGCCCATGAGTTCTTGTATTGTGAGAAAGGGAGAAAAGTACTTCTTTCTCAACCTGCTCAATCCCATTCATAATCTTATAAACCTCGATCATGTCACCCCTCAGCCGTCGCTTCTCCAAGCTAAAGAGACCCAAGCACCTTAACCTTTCTTCATAGGGAAGGTGTTCCAACCCTTTTATCATTCTAGCTGATGAGGCATAGAGGCAAACAGACTGGAGGTTCAACTCCTAGCTGACAGCAACTTTCAGACATGGTGTCTTTTGCCCTAGAGACCAATGATTGCAACTCACCTCCAGCCTAAGATGCAACTTAAGTGGCTCTTCCTCCAATAAAAGTTGGAGGAAAGCTCTTTAGACAGGAGAAAGGCATGCAGTACTTTTGCTGGTGTTTTCAACACTTTTCACAAAAGTATGTACCATTTTTTCCCCTTTATTTTTCAGTACATAAACTGTATTCAATGACTTTACATCATAAACCACAATCCTGTGTCATCCCATTCCAATCTTGTTTTCCTTCTTGAACCCAGAGATTATATACCGCAGTTAAAAAAATACAGATAGAGGTTTCTACAATTATTTCCTACGGTGGAAAGGAAGTTTTATGTGGTATTGCAAACATAATTTTATTTTATTTTTTTACTGAATACATTTTTTTACCTCACATATCTCCAAAAGGATCGAAGGCAGGGTAGATTTGTTCATGTGAGACCCGGGTTAATATCCTACTTCGAGATGCTCTCTGAGTCAACATGGGCCAATCACTGTTTTTCATCCTAAAACCACTCAGATATAATAGATATGAGGATAAAATGGAAAACTGATGTGCTGAAGGTGTCTTTGCAGAAGATTGGCCTGCCCTCAGTAACAGTTATTGGCCTTACATAACAACATAAGAACATAAGAGAAGCCAATGTTGAATCAGGCCAATGGCCCATCTACTCCAACACTCTATCACACAGTGGCCAAAAATACCAGGTGCCATCAGGAGATCCAGCAGTGGGGCCAGGACACTAGCAGCCCTCCCACTACTGCCCCCCCCCAGCACCAAGAATAGAGTGCATCACCTGCCCCAGACTGAGAGTTCCTATCTATACCTTGTGGCTAATAGCCACTGATGGACTTCTGCTCCATATGGTTATCTAATTCCCTCTTGAAACTGTCCATGCTTGTAGCTGCCACCACCACCTGTGGCAGTGAATTCCATATGTTAATCACACTTTGGGTGAAGAAGTACTTCCTTTGATCTATTCTAACCTTACTGCTCAGGAATTTCATTGAGTGCCCACGAGTTCTTGTATTGTGAGAAAGGGAGAAAAGTACTTCCCTCTTAACCTGCTCAATCCCATGCTTAACCTTATAAACCTTGACCATGTCACCCCTCAGCTGTTGTTTCTCCAAACTAAAGAGCCCCAAGCGTTTTAACCTTTCTTCATAGGGAAAGTGTTCCAACCGTTTTATCATTCTAGTTTCCCTTCTCTGCACTTTTTCCAATGCTATGATATCCTTTTTGAGGTGTGGCGATCAGAACTGTACACAGTATTCCAAATGAGGCCTCGCCAATGATTTATACAGGGGCATTATGATACTGGCTGATTTGTTTTCAATTCCCTTCCTAATAATCCTCAGCATAGTGTTGGCCTTCTTTATTGCAGTTACACACTGTCTAGACATTTTCAGTGAGTTATCTACTATGACTCCAAGATCTCTCTCTTGGTCCGTCTCTGCCAGTTCAGACCCCATCAATGTGTATTTATATTTAGGATTTTTGGCTCCAATGTGCATCACTTGCACTTGGCCACATTGAACCCCATTTGCCATGTTGATGCCCACTCACCCATCCTCGACAGATCCCTTTGGAGTGCCTCACACTCCTCCCTGGTTTTCACCACCCGGAACAACTTCGTGTCATTTGCAAATTTAGCCACTTCACTGCTTACTCCGAATTCCAAATCATTAATAAACAAGTTAAAAAGCATCGGACCGAGTACTGATCCCTGTGGTACCCCACTGCTTACCACCCTCCACTGGGAAAGTTTCCCATTTATACTCACTCTCTGTTTTCTATTTATAAGCCAGTTTTCGATCCACAAGAGGACTTGTCCTTTTATCCCATGACTATTGAGCTTACTTAGGAGCCTTTGATGAGGAACTGTATCAAAAGCTTTCCGGAAGTCAAGGTAAATAATATCTGTTGGGTCCCCCTTGTCCACATGTTTGTTCACTCCTCAAAAAACACTAACAGGTTAGTGAGACAAGATCTTCCCTTACAGAACCCATGCTGAGTCTGCCTCAATAGTTTTTGTTCATCAATGTGCCTACTAATTCTCTCCTTAATAACAGTTTCCACTAACTTACCCAGTATTGATGTCAGACTGACTGGCCTGTAATTTCCTGGATCTCCCCTGGAGCCCTTTTTAAAGATGGGAATGACATTAGCTACCTTCCAGTCCTCAGGAATGGAGGCAGATTTTAAAGAAAGATTACATATTTTTGTCAGGAGATCCACAAGTTCACATTTGAGTTCTTTCAGAACTCTCGGATGAATGCCATCCGGGCCTGGTGATTTATTAGTTTTTAAATTGTCCATAAGTCGGAGGACTTCCTCTTGGAATCCCAAGTACCGGTCTTACACCTCGGATTGTCCTCTTCATTTCCTCCTTTTGTCTTTCTCATTCCTGAGAGGGGTTACTCATAGCCAAGCCATTACCTGCAATTGCCCAGTGGTTAATGTCTTTTTCTGCCTTATTCATAGTTTAAGTTTTTAGTCAATCTTTCCTGGGGAACATGTGACAGCAGGCAACTGCCTCAGGTCACAAATCAGGTATAAAATAGAGCATCTAGTCATTGTTCCCCTCTTGTTCTTGCCTTTCCTAACCCCACCCTATCTTGTTGGTTCCAAATCTAGGCCTGTTTGGAATCAGTGCTGTTGGTCAGCTCATGGTCCCTTTCCCTTTATTGTGTTATTTTTCAGTACATGATCCAAGTGTCTTGCCAGACAGGTAGAGTATCACTACCAATAATAATCCTGCTCATACAAATGTCTCTGTCTTTTCAACTCTATATGCTTAGTCCTGTATTGTGTTTGTGAGGGCTTGATTCTATGTTTGTATGGGTTATAATCCTTTAGTAAAAGAAATCACTGCTTTGAAGGTCTAGTCTCAGTGTCTATTTCTGGGATTTGGATAAGTGGGACTCCAGTATACACAGGTCTGATTCTATATTGAATGCCTATTACCATTTAATTCTCAATCCCCCACATGTATTTATAAATCAAGACAATTTGGCTAACAGGAGGGGAGGTATTTGTGAATTTCCTGCATTGTGCAGGGGGTTGGATTAGATGACCCTGGAGGTCCTTTCTAACTCTATGATTCTATGATTCTATTATCTTCATCATGTTACATGTTAATTTGCTGTTTAGCCTGTTTATAAGTTTGAACCTTACCTACCATTCCAATGTATTTGAAAAAGTGTGCATGCACGCAAAAGGTCATACCTTGAATAAAACTTTCTTGGTCTTAAAGGTGCCACTGGACTCTAAATTTGTTCTACTGCTTCAGACCAACATGGCTGACAACCTGGGTTAATCTATGAGAAATTGTTGTGAAGAGAAATGAGTTAGGGACAGTTGTTTGTCCTGAATTTTAAAGACTTGGTCTGGCTATAGCTGTCAGAGAAACCTTGGCTTTTTCATTAAGAACATAAGAACATAAGAGAAGCCAATGTTGAATCAGGCCAATGGCCCATCTAGTCCAACACTCTGTCACACAGCGGCCAAAATATACCAGGTGCCATCAGGAGGTCCAGCAGTGGGGCCATTCTTACTATGATAAGAAAATTATAAACTGATAGAACTGTTGAACAATCTCTCTCATTGACTCTAGTCCAGTCCATTGTTAGGTATGTTTAGATTCATCAGTGGCTCATTGGCTGTAAGTTTTCTTTTCCGTATCTGGCCCAGTTTCCTCTCAAACTCTAATGGGAATAATTGCAATATGCTAGCTGTCTGTGAAGGCTGTTAGAAAATCAGATAGAACAAGCCACTCATCCTTTGAATTAGTGATAAATTTGCAATTATGCTGGGTAGCAAAATGGAGAGCTGGGTACAAATTGTTTTTATGTACAGATGTTTCAGCATAATTTCAAAATTTTTAAAACAGGAATTAGTTTGTTTTTGTAATCTCTTTATTTAGTATGCCACTATATAATGTGGCACAATTTGATACCCAGAGTAGCAAAGGAACATCTATGATATATTGCAGTAAAGAAAATGAATGCATGACAGTGGGCCAGAGTAAATTAATTGGAATGGTACTAAATGTAGGTATTCAACTCATAATAACCTTGACATGTACCTTACTAGATACTGCAAAATGTAAATAGTATACTGCATTCTTCTTTCACCTCCCACTTAATCTTTGGTGAACTGTTGTGTCTGACACTTTAAAGACTGATTTTCTTTGTCACTAATGTTATTCCAAGGAGTAATAAATACAATGTAAAAGGCAATTACCTTGATCTAATGAAATGTGATCTGCATGCAAAGACAGGGTTTCCAAACAGATTTTGTATATGAGAAGTACAGAAACTTGAGAGGAGGGAGGGGAAAGCAAACCAGCCCAAGCCTTGTTCCACAGTGGTCCCATATGCATCCATCATTCCAAGGAATTTGCCAATGATAATTTATAATTATTGGACAGGAGCATATAATTTCATGAATATAGTGGAATCCTATTCCAAAATCCTCAATTGTATTACATGGAGCTGACACCACTGAACTGGGAACTGACACCACTGAACTGTATTACATGGAGCTGACACCACTGAGCTGGGAGTACCATCTTTAAAATGCCATCTTTTTATTGAAGACTGAAACATCTAGAGCACTTAATATTGTAAATGACTGCTTTTATGTAGTTTTAACCTATTTTGTGTATTGGCATGTGCCTTATTTGTGAGCTGCCCTGAGCCTGCTTGCGGGGAGGGCGGGCTATAAATCGAAATAATAAATAAATAAATAATGGGATTTCCTTTTTTCATTGATAGTACTAGAATGACCACATATTTTAATTTATTTATTAAGCACCATAAATGTTCATAGAGCTTTACAGAGTTTCATAAACAATCAGTGATATTACACACCATGTTAAGCAGCTGACCAGTAGTGCTGTGGGTGGATGTTCAGCATCACAGGGCAAGGTGATAGATGGTGTACATCAAGTATGTCAACATGGTTGCCTAGGAAACACAATGCCTTCCTTGAAATATGAGCCACACTTCCCACTTGGCAGTGCAAGACTGCTAAGTATTTGTATCCAGTTTTCAGTACTTGATAAACATTTGACCCTCTCTCCTCAGGATCAGGACTAGGCAAGAAAAATAGGCGAGTCAGGCAACCACTGCAGAAGGACAAATTACCTTCATTATTCTTCCTAGGTGGTGTGAAAGCTGTGCAGCTTCATTATGGACTGGTGCCTTCCCACATACACAAGCCACAGTTAGAAAGGTATGGTGCAAGAATGCTTGCGTAAAGTATTTGGAAATGACTTAGAACTTTTCCAAACCTGTCAATGAAAAGTACACTTTTCTGAGTGTTCACAGTTGTGATCAGATTGTGTTTTGAGAAAAGGAATGTTTGCTCATCATTACATAGAACAATTTTACTTAATACTACAATGGCTAAAATGGACATTTATTTTTAAAAGCTTTCTCTTCTACTTTCTGTCCTTCACTAACAACAGCACTTTAAAAATTGTGCAAGCACATGAAAGCTCATACCTTGAATAAACCTTTGTTGGTCTTAAAGGTGGCACTGGACTCTACATTTGTTCTAACAACAGCACTGTATGACAAAAATATGATTCAAATGCAAGGGTACTGCTCAGCATTGAAAGGATTCAAGAAACATACCAGGGACTGATAGGGCAGATCCAGAATTTCTGGCAGATGTCAACCTCTGGCTGGAGAAAGAATTGATTCCTGGGCTAGTATGGAGTAGTTCTGATTTAAACTGGATAATTTAGTCCAATTTAAATTCACTCCTAATTCATGAAATTTAATGTTAGAGTCATTCTGAACTAGGCCCCTTCCTTCCATTTCATCACCATCCCTATGAGCTGAGCTCTTCCAGCTCCCAGCCCCATTTTCCAGACTTTTGTTGGGCAAGGAGGGAGTCATGGTAGGAGAGGACTCCTGGCAATGAAAGGCAGTGGATTAAAGCTTGGATGTTGCTGCAAGCATGCACAGGAATGTCCCCAGTCATTTGTTTTCAGATTCCCCCCCAGTTCATGATCTGATGTTATTCTGTTCAAAACAGCAGCCAGAGTGCTTGTGAAGACTGCAAAGGTAACCCAGAAAATTCTAGATAATAAGAGTACCTGCATGTATCTTTATTAAAACATTACAATGATAAAAACTAGGGCATTTTAACAAGCAGTTGATTATGTAATGATGCATTAAATTTCCTCTGGTATCTGTGTAGGCCTGTACAAGTGTTTAATTGATACATCTGTAAGCACACTATTGAATTTTATTATGAGGCATACTGATTAAGTTGCATCACTATAGAGCTAATTTCATTAAGTACAGAGGCATTCAGGATTTTCTTACTGTTATGTACAGTTGCTTCACTTTTCGTGAAGCAAGTAATTTTCTAACTTCCAATTGATATATCCCATCCTAAGCGTTGCATGCTGGCACAGATCATTTTTGGTTGGTCTGGATAAAATTTATTTTGAGGTATAAATATATTTTTTAAATTAGACTCAGAATATACATTATTAACATAAGCCCTGAACTGTGTTCCTCTGCTGACTGAGGTATGACGGCTGGTCATTCAAGACAGGGCAGTCTGGGGTCCAATGCCAAAACTATGAAATTCAGTCCCTTAGAGAGAGAATTTCCCACACTATTGTTAATTTTTAGATTTTTAAGACAGTTCTTTTTCAAGAGGCTTTTGGAAATTCACTGATTGGTGGTCCATTTATCTATTACATTTTTGTCCCCAAGATGTTCAAGATGATGTACATTGTTTTCTATCCTCCACTTTTTCTTTTTCCAAAACAATTTTGTGAAATAGGAATGTTAAGGTTAAGCTGAGATAGTTACTAACCAGAGGTCACCCAGTTAATTTAATGGCTGAGTAGGGACTTGAGCTCATATCTCCTTAAACTTACTCTGATATGTTGACATGTCTGTTATAAACATATACTTTGGACTTGTCCAGTTATTCAGCCTTTTTGGGAGGAAGTAATTACTCATATCAATTTTTATAACAATATTAATTTATCTTTGAGGATGCCTATGTACTTCTAAACTATTTGCCCGTCTCCTGGAAGCTAATTTATGTTAAGTGAAAATGGATCCTCCACGCCCGTACTGTTGTTGAAAGACTTATGTAACAGCACTAGAGAGATAAATGTCTACCTCTCATAATCCAATGGATTAATGACCTTACAACTTTATCAGCATTTGAACATATGGAACATAGATGGCAATTGTGCATGGACATATTTTTGTGATGAGTAGAAACTTTTAATAGATGCTTATTTGTAGACCTGCCACCAATGTTGCTATATTTTCTATTTCTTTTCTGTTTGATGTTGTAATTATTAAACAAAATAACAAAAAGTACTCTGATACATTGACCACTACATCACACTGGCTGTTGAATGTTGTGAAACTGTAGGACACTGTGCTCATTTTCAAACAAGCTTTTGAAAAACAGGATCTGAACTTACATCAAGAAAGACAAAAAAGATACTGCAGCATAAAACAGTATCTGAGAAACAATTTTGACTATGTTGATGTTTTATCATCATGAGTCATGACAGCATGTTCAGGCAGTCAAACAAGCAAATACCAGTGCTTTTGAAAGGAGCTGCTAGTGTGTTCCCATGTTTTCGTTCTGTTGTTCTTCATCCTCCTCCTCTGGGATACTTTGTAACAAGCGATTTTTGCAGATGGAGCATGACTAGATTAATGAAGATCCAAACATGAAGCACCCTTGCATTTGATTGATTTCTGATGAGTATTGCAACCTTTCTCAGTATGTGGGGCCATTTCTTATCAATAGGTTTCCCCCTTTCTTGATATTTCTATTGATTTTAGGACCTAGAGATTTGCCTTGAAAGTTTTTATAAGCATGAGTTGTTATACTTCCAGAATTCTTCCATTCTGAAACTAATATAGGACAGTTGAAGAAAAAGAAAATAGGCTTCCTAAGGCCCACCTGTCTTTATTTCCCATCATATGTCCTGTGCAAGCAAGCAGAATCCATATGCCTATATTTCGTTGGATATGTCTGCATTGTGCATATATGTAACTGTAACAGTGGAGAATGTAATTATAGTCATTGTAGTCAATAATAAAGACCAATGTAACAAGCAGACAGGATGTGAGGAATGGGAGTAGGCACTGGGCAGATCCAACAGGGGCCAGGGTTCCTATTGCATAGCAGATAATATTTCCACAGGCTAGCTTGCCATATCATAGCATTGTAGGTGTGAAAATAGGAAACGCTGTTCAAGGTACAAGGGCCTATGGGGTTATTGTGCTGTTATCACAATACAGAGTCACTCTACAGGAAATAGAAGGAGGAAACTGTTAGACTCTTGAACAAACTCATTCTCAACAACACTGTCTTGTAGTGATTTGTTTATTGAAATATGAAGATGTGACAAGCTAAGCTTGTCTGTGTCAGAACTGACAAGATTGGTGCCTAATTCAAACAACCCCCCCAGTGGCCCATCCAATCAAGCCATCCATTCAGCCTGCCTAAATAAAGTGTGCGCTCCTTCCCCCCCCACCACCTGTGAACCTACAGTTCCATTATCTATGACAGGCTAGCTAGCAGAGACAGACATCCAAGGTCATTCACATTCTTCCAAGTCAGAAGGCCTCTTCAGAAAGTAGTTACAAAGCAGCTAAGTGAAGTGATTCCCCCACACTCACCCTCACTCCCCGTCTGTCCCCCCATGGCCCCAATACATGATGATTACAGGTAGGAAAAAAGAGAACACCAGAAATACATGACAAATGAGGATTGACTTTGACAAAAACACTTATCACACCTTTCTTCAACATGGTTTGAGCCTTCTATCTACTTGAGAGGGTTTGTAAACTCCAAACTGGCATTAGGAGAAGAACACTGAACCTCCTGTTTATCCTGTTTTTTATAGATTAAGATTTATTTATTTAAAACATTTTTATGCCACCTTTCCACCCTATCAGGGTGTTGGTTGTTAATATCCAGCAGCTAGATCAGCATGATCTAACTGACAGCTGGCAAGCTGCTTGGAACAAGTCCTGACCTGTTCAGACCGGCCCAGGTATGAGGTCAGTGGGCAATGACTCAGCATGATGCTGATTGGTTGTCATATGTATAAATGTAAA
>JAPDNY010001914.1:0-11827 GCA_029375565.1 Gekko gecko | reverse complement strand
AGTGTACATTTGCTTGTGTGTATGCACTCCATGTTCAATAAAAACCCATTCCTTTCTTCTTCTTTTTTAAAACAAAATTTGTATTGGGATGCATTCAACATTGTTAAATGTCGTTACCAATACAATTTCAAAAAATTCTCATCCCATCCCCCCACCCCCCAATAGGCTTCCTACACTGCTAATAACAAAAAAGAAAAAGTCAAAAGGTAATCAAGTTTAGACTTATAACAATCGACAAACCAGGTAACAAAACAAAATTCAGATACATAAAAACCTGACTTTTCCAACATAATTTCCAATAAAGGTACAGTACAATCAAATAATCATTTCATTTCACATTCCGTATCAATACAAATCAAGATTGTACATTTTCCCTTTCATTCTATATTCAGTTTCCATGTAGAATTTCAGGCCTTCCCAGTCTTTTAGATATTGTTCTGCCATTTGTCCATTTAATTTTTTCGTCATTTTGTCCATTTCAGCTAAAAATAGCAGTTTTCTTAACCAGTCATGTATATCTGGCACCTTCTCCGCTTTCCATTGTTGAGCAAAAGCCATTCTCGCCGATGTAATCATATACCATAATAGTGTCCTTTTTTCTTGTGGAATTTTTTCCATTGTCAAACCTAAGAGAAGAAGTTCCGGACTTTTCCTAATAGGAATTTTTAATATCTTCTGCATCTCACAATGTACATTTGACCAGTATATTTTTGCTTTATCACATGACCACCACATATGGTAAAAAGAACCCTCTGTTTTTTTACATTTCCAACACTTATTACTCAAGTTCTTATCCATACTAATATTGGCAATCTTTTTTGGTGTCATGTACCACCTGTACATCATCTTATAACAATTTTCTTTTACATTAACACAGGTTGATATTTTAAAAGCTTTTTTCCATAAAAATTCCCATGCTTCCATGGAAATTTCCTTGTTCATATTTATGGCCCATTTTATCATTTGCTCTTTAACAGTTTCATCCAAAGTAAAAACAGTCAACAAGGTTTTATACATCTTTGATATCATTTTTCGCTCTTTTTTCAACCATATATCTTCAAACTCATCGTTCTTAGCTCTAAAACCAACCTCTTTACAATCTTTTTTGTAAATATCCCGTATTTGACAATATTGTAACCATCCATATTCAAATTCTAATTCATTATTTGGTTTTAAAACATATTTTTTTCCTTCCTTTTGAAGCAACTCTTGGTACTTCAGCCAATCATTACCTTTATATTCTGAAAAGGGATGAATAACTGCAGCAGGAACAATCCACAAAGGCCTCTCATCAGAAACTGTGTTCTTGTACCTGGTCCATGCATCAAACAGTGTTCTTCTTACATAATGATGCTTAAACATTGAGTCTACTTTATTTTTCCCATACCAAAGATAGGCATGCCAGCCAAATCTGCAATCGTGACCCTCAAGGGCCAAAAGTTTTCTGTTTTCCAAATTAACCCAGTCAGTTAACCAAGACATACTTACAGCTTCATGATACAAACACAAATTCAGGACTTGGAAGCCACCTCTGTCTTTAATATCATACATTATTTTCATTTTAATTCTTGGCTTCTTTCCTGCCCAGATAAACTTGAAAATTTCTCTTTGCCATTTCACCAACACTTTCGCATCCTTTACAACTGGTATTGTCTGGAACAAAAACATTAACCTGGGCAATACATTCATTTTGACAACGGCAATTCTTCCAAGAAGAGATAATCTAAGTTTTTCCCATTTTTCTAAATCACTCTTTATCGAAACCCATAGTTTTTCATAATTATTCTTAAACAAGTCAATATTTTTCATTGTAATTTCAACTCCCAAATACTTAACCTTTTTAACCACTTCACATTCTGTCACGCTTTGTAACAATTATTGCTTTGTAGCTATCATGTTTTTACACAATATTTTGGATTTATTCTTATTTACATAGAACCCTGCGAGATCGCCAAACTCTTTTACTTTTTCAAATACCATAGGCATATTATTAACAGGATCTTCAACAATAAACATAATATCATCAGCAAATGCTCTTAATTTATATGAAAAACCTCTAATATTCAAACCTTTTATGTTATCGTCATCTCTAACCATTTGCAGCAATATCTCCAAAATCCAGATAAATAGCAATGGTGACAGGGGACAACCCTGTCTGGTTCCTTTTCTGACCCAGAATACTTCTGTTGATTCTGCATTCACAATCACTGTAGCTTTTTGTTCTTTATATATTGATTGAATCATTCTTATAAATTCTGCGCCCATCTAGGATTTCTCGAACACTTTAAACATAAATTCCCAATTCAAATTATCAAATGCCTTTTCTGCGTCTAAAAATAAAAAGCCAACTTCTTTTTCCGGGTGTTTATCATAGTACTCAATTGCGTCTAAAACAACCCTCATATTGTCTTTTATTTGTCTATTTGGCAAAAACCCAGCTTGATCTTCAGCAATAGTGTCTTTCAAAAACCCTTTAAGGCGCTCTGCTAAAATTTTTGCGAAAATTTTATAATCATTGTTTAAAAGTGAGATTGGTCGATAATTTTTCACATTTGTTAAGTCTTGGGTTTCTTTCGGTATTAAGGTGATTGCAGCTTCATTCCAAGAATCTGGGATCTTCCCATTTTTTCTGATTTCATTTAGAAGAATCTCTAGAACCGGGACCAGGTCTTCTTGAAATTTTTTATAAAATTTAGCTGAGAAACCATCCTGTCCTGGAACTTTGGAGATCTTTGCCTCTCCTATTGCTTTACTGATTTCTTCTTTAGTTATCACGGCATTTAATATTGCTTTCATTTCTGGGCTTGGTTGCATCAAATTAACTTTAGATAAATAGTCTTGGATTTTTTGCTGGTCCACTTGTTTTACTTGAAAAAAGAGTCGCATAATATTTATAGAATTCCCTCCGGATCCCTCCTGGGTCTATGATTTCTCTGTTCCCATCTTTCAGTTTAGTTATTATTTTATTCTCTCTTATTTTCTTCAATTGCCATGCCAAATATTTCCCTGGTTTATTTGCTCCTTCAAAGGACTTCTGTTGCAATTTTTTCAAATTCCAATATACTTCTTTATTTAACCTCGCCTCGTATTGTTCCCTTAGGATCCTCAGCTCTCTCAAAATTTTCTTTTTGCCAGGTCTTTTCTTGAGCTCTGCTTCTTTTTTTTTGAATATTTTCCATAATCTCTTTGTCTATTTTCAGTTGTTGTTTTCTTTCATTATTGTTAATTGCAATTAGATGTCCTCTCATCACAGCTTTGTATGCCTCCCATACCGTTTGCGTCTGTACATCCTTGTTTAAGTTCAGTTGAAAATACGTTTTGGTTTCCGTCCTTATTTTGTCCACAATATTTTGTTTGTCCAGTAAATCCTCATTGAGTCTCCATCGAAATTTCTTTCTTTTAACATATGTTGACCACTTTACTGGGCTGTGGTCAGAAAGAATTCTAGGTAAAATTTCAATTTTACGTGTTTGCAAGATCAGGTTCTCGGTCATCCACATCATGTCTATTCTTGAAAAAATTCATGTCTTGATGAGTAAAAAGAATAATCTTTGTCCTTAGGGTTTTTAGTTCTCCGTGCATCTTCCAGATGTTCATGTTTTACCATTTGAAAAAAACTTTCGGAAGTTTACCTATACCTTCGTTTCCTTTTTTTGATTTTCTGTCAATAACATTATTAACAGTACCATTAAAATCGCCCATCAGTATCATTTGCTCATAGGTTAACTGTTGTAACTGTTCCCACAAATCCTGAAAAAAAATTTCCTTCACACCATTCGGAGCATATAGATTCACAATTAAAGTTTTTTTACTCTGAAGTATAACTTCCACTGCCAAAAATTTCCCTTCATTATCTTTAAAATTTTATTTTGGCTCCAATTCCTTTTTAATATATGTGACAACTCCTTTTTTCTTTTGTGAGGAGAGGGAATAGAATTCCTCTCCTAATCTTTTTGAATCAAAAATTTAGCATCAGTCTTTCTAATATGTGTTTCTTGCAAACAAACAATATCACATTTTTGTCTTTCCAACCAAAGTCTAATATTTTTTCTTTTGTGAGGTGAATTAAGTCCATTAACATTCCACGATATGATTTGACTCTCCATGTTAACTTTGTATTTATTTATCAGAGTCTTTAAAATTGTCATTGATGAATCTGTTCATTTGCTCTACTGACTTGATGGTGACTCTCTTCTGCTTAAATGTAAAACTGACACCTTTAAAACCCATTCCTTTCAAACCGGATTGGTTTATTTCTGAGAGGTTCTCTAAGGGAAAAATCCCCATAAATGTTGGTGGAGATCTCGCTAGTTACCCTCCTCTTACAAAGCTCTGTCTCCTGCACTGATTCCCCAATCAGTAGAGGATAACACTCTGATGAAGAAAGCTTTGACTCTCAAAAGCTTATAACCTGAAACTCTTGTAGATCTCTAATGGACTCGAACCTAATTGTTCTATGTTGTTGAGTGTTTCACAAGGGGGTTAATTGTGTTGGTATTTTCTATACTGAGCTCAAAACCAAAACATAGAGCATACCCTCAACCAAAATACCAGGGGAATATGCAACCTCAAAAATGATCACAACAGACTTCCGGTTCTTGGCGCAGAGATGGCGGTCGCTCTCCCCAACGCTCGGGGGAGTGATTCGCACACCAGCGGTGAGGAGGGAAGCCGCTGATGCGGTTTCCCCACAGAACCCTAGGGGAAATTGGGGACTTCTGCCCGGATTGGCAAGCTGACAGCAGCCATTCTCCCCTCTTTCTAGGGGGAACGGTCTGCAGACCAGCAGGTAGAGAGGGGGCGACCGTACGCCCTCCCCTAGGGTTCAGTATGAGCCCTGAGTCAGGGGCGCTGAGGTTCACTGGAAGCTGGGGGGTGTAGGTGTCCTTTTGCCCCGATGGTCTCCCTGCTGTGTTCCAGTAATGGCCAAGGCTTTGCATACCGGGACCCAAGCGGATGGTGATTAAGCTGTAATCAAGCGACTGGCTGAAACAATTCTTTTTGCTGAAGAAGTGTGAATACAATTTTAACGAAGCATCAGAGGGAAAAATATACCCTCCTAAGTATGGGTGGGGGAAACAAGTGTAGACCCCCCCATGGAGGACTAGATAAAGAAAACTAACATCAGAGAAATGGAAAATGAAGGGACTGTGATGGAGGAGTACTGAGAGTTATGAACTGAGCAACACACAAGCTAATATTTGGGACTTTAAAAATAACAACTGGAAACGGTGGATCTGGCTAGCTAGAAATGGCTAGTAGGAAGAATTAAAATCTTCTTTAAAGGCTGTTAATATCACAGTGAGAGACGGAGCTGGAATGCAGTTCTCCCCTCCACTCCCAGAAAAGAAGCGGGGGAAAGGGAATTCCCTCTCCCCACACAACAATATAATAATATAAAATAGGGAAGGGGAGAGAAGAGGAGGCATAAAAAAAAAGATTGAATGGAAACGGAAACTTACACTAGCTTGGAGTGTTTTCTGAGTGACGGCTGGAGGCGAGGCAGAACTCATCCTTTTACAGACGAAGGAGGGGGAGATTCCCCCTCTAGAAAGATAGACTGTGCAAATATATGAGGGTGATTTTTTCGGACATGGAGCCCTCTTTCCTTTTGGAGAAACTCTGAATACCTTGTAAGCGGTGACTGGAAAGACGGAAGGTTGGGGGGGGAAGCTCCCCTCCACCTTAAAGAAAGAAGGGGAAAAAAGAAAAAGAAAGAAAGAAAGAGAAAAAGAGCGCAATTTGGAACGAGCTGGAAACAAGGCTGTTTAATTTGGAGAACTTTTGGAGGCGGTATAAAGACCCGATGGATTTATGGGACCTTGGTGGCATGATGATAAGGTGTCAGGAGTCCTAACTTAGTCAGCAAAACACCAGGCCTTGTGATGCAAGCAAGGATAGTATTTATTATAATGCTGCAAGAGAAAGGTTCACTGAAGCAGGTACATTGTTCAGAATGACTTGGTTACAGAAAGCAAGCGGTTATACAGGGAAAGGGGGTGAATGGGGACCCCCCCTTCTCCTAGTCACAGAGTACTATGCGATTGGGAATCGAAAGTTACTACACTAATGAAGTTCCCAAACGCCCCCATTATTTACAGCAAAGCTGTAGCTTTGAAAGCGATAGAAAAGCTAGCAGCTTGATTCCTCAAGGTCAGAATGTCCCGTCTGCAGGAGATAGGGGTAACCAGAGCTACATTCCATTCTCACACCCTAAGCGTAAATCAACAACTCCCCAGATTCCAACCTCCCGCCTGTCACGCCACTAAGGCGCCCAGAGCCAACCTCCCCTCCCCTCCATCCATCATGGCAGGGCTACCTGACATGCAGCCCCCTCGAAAATAAGCCTACCCCTTTGGTTTATGGGGGTACAACTTGTGAAACGCCCGGATAAGCCGGGGGGCCAAAACATTTTCCGCCCGCACCCACTCCCTCTGTTCCGGCCCAAAGTCAATCCATTCAACCAGATAAAACAAGCGATTGCGAGAGATCTTAGAGTCCAAGATTTGCGATACTTCATAGTGAGGTTCCCCCCCACCAGCAGCGGAGGCGGGGTCGGCCGTTGCGGTCGCCATTTTTTCTCACCAGGCGCCGGGCGTAGAAGCCTTACATGAAAAACAGGATGAACAGACTTTAGAGATTTGGGCAAATCAAGTTCAACAGTTACATTGTTAATCACTCTCACAATCTCAAAGGGACCGATAAACTTCCAACCGAGCTTGCGACTCGGCTGAATGCGACGCAAGTGTTGCGTGGACAAATAGGCAAACTCTCCACACTTTGGGATCCAGGCAAGGTTACGTTTCTTGTCAGCCTGGAGCTTGTAAGCATTCTTAGCCTCCTCTAGAGTCTTGGCTAACGACCCCCACGCTATCTGCAACTGTTTGCACCAGTCTCCAGCGTCTCCCGCCGGGAGGTCGGGAGAATTCAAAAATGGCAGCGGCGGGGCGTCGTATCCATGGACCGCTTTAAACGGGGACATCCCTGTTGACGAGTGCTGAGTATTATTGTAACAGAACTCGGCTAAAGGCAAAAGAGAATGCCAATTGTCCTGCTGAAAGTTGGAAAAACACCGCAAGTATTGTTCCAAAGTCTGATTCACTCGTTCGGTCTGCCCATCGGATTCTGGATGATATGCACTACTCACCCCCCTCTCCACCCCAAGTAGTGACATAAGTCCGCTCCAGAACCGTGAAACAAATTGAACCCCCTGTCCGAGATCACCTTAGAAGGTAAAGTGTGGAGCCTCACTACGTGCTGCAAGAACGCAGAGGCTAGTTTCTTGGCAGAGGGGATGGTGGCAAACGGAACGAAATGGGCTTGTTTGGTAAACAGATCCACGATCACCCATATGACAGTTTTTCCCCCGCTAGGGGGTAAGTCTGTAATAAAATCCATAGAGATCACTTCCCACGGCCGAGCCGGCGTAGGGAGGGGTTGCAAAGCACCGGGGGGTTTTCCGGGCCGAGGTTTACTCATCAAGCATGTTTGACAAGCTGAAGTGAAGAGTGAAATGTCTTTTCTTAACCCCGGCCACCAAAATTGTCTCTGCAGGAGCTGGAGAGATTTTACAAACCCCGTGTGTTCAGCCAGCTTTGATCCGTGCGCCCAACTCATCACCTCCCCCCTGAGGGACCGTGGGACAAAAAGTTTGTTATTTTTAGTCCAGCAGCCATGCGCATCTTGGGACATTCCTTCTTCCCCCTCCACCTCCTCCCGATCCGTGTCCGACATAGCTGTCGAGAATTTTACCGCCCAATCATTGGGAGGAGGGTTTGGAGACGGGAGGGACTGCTTGGCCTGCCTCCGGGTGGTAACTGCCCCTCCCAACTGGGACGGCGTGAAAACCGAGTCATGAATCTCCTCCCTCTTGCTGTCGTGTTGAGGGAGGCGTGACAGTGCATCGGCCAGCGAATTAGATGTCCCCGGGAAGTGGTGCAGTGTAAAGTTAAACTTGGAGAAGAAATCAGCCCAGCGGAGCTGTTTGGCGTTCAAGGAACGGGGGAGCGAAGCAGCTCGAGGTTTTTGTGATCAGTCCAGACCTCGAACGGGACTCGCGCCCCCTCCAACCAATGGCGCCAGGTAGCCAACGCCAAACGGATCGATCCCGCTTCTTTTTCCCACACCGACCAATTCCGTTCAGTATCGTTAAATTTTCTGGACACATAGGCAAGGGGGTGCAATTTACCATCCTCCCCCTCTTGGAGGATCGCCCCTCCCATAGCAACATCTGAGGCGTCAACTTGAACAATGAATTTCTTAAGCTCATTCGGGTGGGCCAATACAGGTTCAGACATAAAGAGAGCTTTCAATTTGTCAAAAGCCCGCTGGCACTCTGATGACCACTCTAGTTTAGCTCCGGGCCGAGTGCATTCGGGTGGTTTCCCTTTGGTTTTCAGTAAGTCAGTTAAAGGAAGGGCCACCCGGGCAAAGTTCGATAAGAACGATCTATAAAAGTTCGCGAATCCGAGGAACCCCTGGAGTTGCCTCCGCGTTTTGGGCGGCTCCCACCCTATTACATCCTTAATTTTGTCGGGGTCCATCTCAATTCCCTTTTGGGATATGCGGTAGCCTAGAAACGGGATTTCCGTTTTGTGAAATTCACACTTGGATAGTTTAGCAAACAGCTTGTGCTTGTGCAACGTTTGTAACACTTCCCGCACCAGTTTCACATGAGATTTCAGGTCGGGGGAATACAAAAGAATGTCATCAAGGTAAACAAGGACCCCCTTGAACAAATACTTGTGCAACACCTCGTTAATCAAATTCATAAAGACCCCCGGGGCCCCTTGGAGCCCGAATGGCATGACCAGATATTCGAACTGGCCTAGAGGGGTGTTAAACGCCGTTTTAAATTCATCTCCCTCCCGAATCCGGACTCTGAAATAGGCATCTCGGAGGTCAAGCTTCGAGAAAATTTTCCCCCCAGCCACCGCAGCCAACAGGTCTTTTATGAGGGGCATGGGATAAGCGTTTGTATTAGACACTGCATTCAAACCACGATAGTCAGTGCATAGGCGCAACCCCCCGTCCTTTTTTTTCCGGAAAAGCACAGGAGCCGCAAACGGGGAGGATGCTAGCCGTATAAAACCCCTACTGAGGTTTTTGTCAATGAATTTTCTCAGTTCCACTTTTTCCGAGGGGCTCATCGAATACAGTTTCCCCTTTGGTAACTTTTGGTTAGGCAAAATTTCAATGGCACAGTCTGAGTTCCTGTGGGGGGGCAATTCATCGGCCTCCTCCTCTCCAAAAACAGGAGCCAGGTCATGATACTCGGCGGGGATGCCTTCCAGCACCGCGTCCGCTACCCCCGCCATTACTAGGAGTTGCCCCCCTGTCATGGGTCCCCACTCTTTTCTCCATGAGTGGGTCCGGCATTTGCCGGAGATGAAGTTTACCTTCCCCTCCCCCATAGTACGTGAGGATCGTGATCAAAGAACCACGGGCTCCCAAGAACCAGGGGGAAGCGGGCTGAAGGGTTAACCACGAAAGGTCTTTCTTCCCAGTGTTGCCCGAGTCCCACCCTCAAGGGTACAGTCTCATATTTACAGGGTTCTTTCATGGTAGACCCGTCCATTTGAGTAAAAATTAAGGGTTCAGTTAGTTTAACAACTTTTGCCCCTAGTCCCGTAATTAGTGTGGGGTTGATGAGGTCTCTCCCACACCCAGAGTCAATGAGAGCTCGTACTCTCACATGGGTCAATAGACCCGGGTCCATTAAAGTCACTGTGAGAAAGAAAAGAGAGGGGGTTTTGCTCACCGGGATCTGCGCCTGGGAGTGTGGGACCTGCTGTTCAGCGCTGTTTACAGCAGGTCCGGCTCGTTTCCCTGCGGCACGGTCTCGCCATCGGATGAGTCGGATGCCTCGCTGAGCGGTTTAGCTTGCAAGGCTTTCGCCCCCTTCGGTTTCGCCACCTGTTTTGGGGTGGATGTGTCAAACTTCTTCTTGACTCCCTTTGACGCCCCAGGCGATGCAGATGATGTCGGGCAGTTCGCGGCGAAGTGGCCTCCTTCTCCGCATTTGAGGCAAAGACCTTGCTTCATCCGGAGTTCCCTGGTACCGTCTCTCGGCTTCGGGTTCGGGGCCAGGGGTTTTCCTTCGCTGTCGGCGCGGGGCCCCTGTTAGCCATCGCTGCAGCGTCATCCAGTTTGATGGTCTTCAGCCGGTTCTCCATCGTGACGGCGGCTTGAATCCATCCCGTGAGGGTGTTCGGGTCTTGGTTCCTGGTGACTTCTCGGCGGATCTCCGCATTGAGCCCCCACTTGTAGAAGTCTACGAGGTTCCCTTCCCCTCGGAGTTTAGCGGCACATCTGCGGAACTCCGAGGTGTAGTCTCTCACCGACCTCGCGCCTTGTTTGAGACTTCGGATCGTTGCCTTGGCCGCCTTAGTAGAGTGCACATCTTCGAATTGCTCTTTCATGGCCCACATGAAAGAATCGATCTCCCTCAGCTCACGCCCATCATCCTGGTGGAGCCCCACGTACCAGTCTGCGGCCGCTCCCTTCAAGTGGGCTGCTATGACATCGACCATGCGCTCTTCTCGTTGGAAAAGGTGGCCCCAGGTTTCGATAAACCTCTCGGCTCTCACCAGGAAGAACGGGAATTTTTCGGGGTCTCCATCGAAATCAGCATCCAGGAGTTCTGCGGGTTTAGGTGGCAAGAACCCCCAAGGGCGAGGGGGTGGTTGCCCAGGTCCTGGGCCCGCTGGTTGGTCTGGGGGCCGGCTGGTACGTTCCCTTGGTCTTGGTCCGGCGCCGGGCGCTGGTCGGGAGGAACACGGTCTTGTGGTTCCTCGCGTCTCTGCCTCTCGCGTTCTTCCCGTATCCCCTCCGCGATCATCTGTGGGATGCGTGCGAGGGATTCGTCCAGGAAGCGCATCAGGCGGTCTTGGCTCGGCTCCCCACTCCACCTCCTCCTCACCACGGCACCCTCGCGGCTCTCGGTGTCTCGACCGGTGTCCTCCGGGGCTTCCGCTGTGATGAGCTTTCGGACCGACCTCTCGGGGTGACTAGCTCCCATGGAGGCTCTCGGGGTCCCGAACCACGCTTCGTGGGTCTCAGCCAAGGGTTTCACCCAGTCTCATCTGCGCCCAACTCGGTGGGTCACCCCTCCATAGGCTGCCCCATACGGATCTCCGTAAGGCCCTCCAAAGTCGTACTCCCCACCCCATTGTCTCGGCACATGGGTGTCAGGGGTCTCCTTGGGTACGTCTTTCCCGGGAGGCCTTTTCTCCTGTTCTTCTTCAATCGGGAGAGTGTCTTCTTCACCGTCACTCATTGTGGAGTTGCGGGTTTACGACCAGTCCCGAAAGTTGATGAAGATTCTGAACAAACTATCAGGAGTCCTAACTTAGTCAGCAAAACACCAGGCCTTGTGATGCAAGCAAGGATAGTATTTATTATAATGCTGCAAGAGAAAGGTTCACTGAAGCAGGTACATTATTCAGAATGACTTGGTTACAGAAAGCAAGCGGTTATACAGGGAAAGGGGGTGAATGGGGACCCTCCCTTCTCCTAGTCACAGAGTACTATGCGATTGGGAATCAAAAGTTACTACACTAATGAAGTTCCCAAACGCCCCCATTATTTACAGCAAAGCTGTAGCTTTGAAAGCGATAGAAAAGCTAGCAGCTTGATTCCTCAAGGTCAGAATGTCCCGTCTGCAGGAGATAGGGGTAACCAGAGCTACATT
The DNA here is from genome assembly GCA_029375565.1 of Gekko gecko. Lineage (NCBI taxonomy): Eukaryota > Metazoa > Chordata > Lepidosauria > Squamata > Gekkonidae > Gekko > Gekko gecko. The sequence continues at coordinate 135 of JAPDNY010001914.1, read as the reverse complement.
CCATTCTCACACCCTAAGCGTAAATCAACAACTCCCCAGATTCCAACCTCCCGCCTGTCACGCCACTAAGGCGCCCAGAGCCAACCTCCCTCCCCTCCATCCATCATGGCAGGGCTACCTGACATAAGGAGAAAA
>JAPDNY010001913.1:0-11836 GCA_029375565.1 Gekko gecko | reverse complement strand
TGTCAGGTAGTCCTGCCATGATGGATGGAGGGAGGGGAGGATGGCTATGGGCGCCATGGCGGCGTGGAGGGCGGGAGGTTGGGATCGTGGGGGTGTAGATTTATGCCCCGGTGTGTGAGAATGGAATGTGTATCTGGCAGGCTCTATCTTGGGTAGACTGAACATTCTGACCTTGGAGGAGCCAGGCTGCGAGCTTTCCTATCGCTTTCAAAGCTGCAGCTTTGCTGAGATTAATGGGGGCGGTGGGAACTTCATTAGCGTAGTAACTTTCGATTCCCATTCGCATGTTATTCCCTGATTGGTAGAAAGGGGGGGGTCCCCATTCACCCCCTTTCCTGTATAACTGCCTGCTTTGTGTAACCAAGTCATTCTGAACAATGTATCTGCTCCAGTAACCTTTCTATTGCAGCTTACCAATAAATGCTATTCTTGTTTGAACCACAAGACATGGTGTTTGGCTGACTGAGTTAGGGCTTCTGACAGTTTGTTCAGAATCATCATCAAATTCCGGGACTGGTCGGAAACCCGCGGCTCCAAAATGAGCAGCGGTGAAGATGACACTCTCCCGAGCGAAGATGAAAAGAAAGAGGATAAGAAACCTCCTGGGAAGACTGTACCCAAAGAGACCCCTGACACGTATGTGCCGGGAACACGGGGTCAGGGGTACGACTTCGGAGGGCCCTACGGGGATCCATATGGGGCCGCTTATGGAGGGGTGACCACCCGAGTCGGACGCAGACGAGACTGGGTGAAACCCCTGGCAGAAACCCATGAAACGTGGTTTGGAACCCCCCGGGCATCGGTGGGGGGGAGCCACCCCGAAAGATCGGTCCGCAGACTGATTACGGCCGGGGCCCTGGAAGACACCGGCTGAGACTCCGAGGACCTGGAAGGTGCCGTGGTGAGGCGAAGGTGGAGTGGGGAACCGAGCCAGGACCGCCTGATGCGCTTCTTGGATGAATCCCTCGCCCGCATCCCACAGATGATAGCGGAGGGCATCCGGGAAGAGCGAGAGCGGCAACGGCGGGAGGAACCACCAGACCAACCTCCCCAGGACCAACGTCCGGTGCCGGGTCCAGACCAGCAGAACGTACCAGCTCCACCTCCTGCGCAACCAGCGGGACCAGGACCGCAGGGACCACCGGGGCAGCCACCCCCTCGTCCATGGGGGTTCTTGCCACCGAAGCCTGTGGAACTCCTGGACGCAGACTTTGATGGAGACCCAGAAAAGTTCCTGTTCTTCCTCGTGAGGGCCGAAAGATTTATCGAAACCTGGGGCCACCTATTTCAACGCGAAGACCGCATGGTAGATGTCATAGCATCCCACCTGAAAGGGGCGGCAGCTGACTGGTATGTCGGGCTTCATCAGGCTGACGGACGAGAACTGAGAGAAATCGATTCTTTCATGTGGGCCATGAAAGAGCAATTCGAGGACGTGAACGCCAATAAAGCAGCTAAGGCAACAATCCGGGCCATCAAGCAAGGTACGAGATCGGTAAGGGATTATACAGCAGAGTTCCGTAGGTGTGCGGCCAAAATCCGAGGGGTGCAAGATGGGACCCTCGTGGAGTACTACAAGTTGGGGCTCAACGCAGAGATTCGTCGGGAAGTCACCAAGACACAAGACCCAGACACATTAACAGGTTGGATTCAAGCCGCCATCACTATGGAGAACCGCTTGAAAACCATTAAATTGGATGATGCAGCAGCGATGATTAACCGGGGCCCTACACCGGCCGTGCGGGGAAGAAATCCCACACCGAACCTAAAACCGAAGGATGGCACGAGAGAACTCCGGATGAAGCAAGGTCTATGCCTCAAGTGCGGAGAAGGGGGCCACTTCGCCGCGAGCTGCCCAAGCTCCCCTGCATCGACTGGGGTGCCCAAGGGAGTCAAGAAAAAGTTCGACACGTCCACACCAAAGCCGGTGGCAAAGCCAAGAGGGGCAAAAGCCCTGCAAGCCAAGCCGCTCAGCGAGGCATCGGACTCATCGGATGGCGAGACCGTGCCGCCGGGAAAGCAGAGACAGACCTGCTGTGAACAGCGCTGAACAGCAGGTCCCAGACTCCCAGGCGCAAACCCCGGTGAGCAAACCCCCCTCTCTTTTCTTTCTCACGGTGACTTTGGTAGACCCGGGTCTATTGACCCATGTGAGAGTATGGGCTCTCATTGACTCTGGGTGTGGGAGAGACCTCATCAACCCCACATTAGTGACAGGACTGGGGGCAAAAGTAATTAAACTAAACGACCCCCTGATTTTTACGCAGATGGACGGCTCCACCATGAAAGAACCTTGTAAATACGAGACTGTTCCCTTGAGGGTGGGGATTGGGCATCACTGGGAGGAGAGACCCTTCGTTGTTACCCCGTCTGCCCGCTTTCCCCTAGTACTCGGGAGCGTGTGGTTCTTCGATCATGATCCACACGTTTTATGGGGGGAGGGGAAAGTGAATTTCATCTCCGAGAAATGCCAGTCCCACCTGTGGAAGCAAGAGTGGGGACCCACGACGGGGGGGAGCCCCTAGTGACGGTGGGGGTGGCAGAAGCGGAACTAGAGGGGATCCCTCCAGAGTATCGCGACTTAGCTTCTGTCTTTGGAGAGGAGGAAGCCGATGAACTGCCCCCCCATAGAAACTCAGACTGTGCAATTGAGATTTTGCCTAACCAGAAACTGCCCAAAGGGAAGTTATATTCTATGAGCCCCTCGGAGAAGGTGGAGCTGAGGAAATTTATTGACAAAAACCTGAGCAGGGGGTTTATACGGCCAGCATCCTCCCCGTTTGCAGCTCCCGTGCTTTTCCGGAAAAAGAAGGACGGGGGGTTGCGGTTGTGCACTGACTATCGCGGCTTGAATGCAGTCTCCAACACGAACGCTTACCCCATGCCCCTAATCAAAGACTTGTTGGCTGCGGTGGCTGGGGGGAAATTTTCTCGAAGCTAGATCTCAGAGATGCCTACTTCAGGGTCCGAATACGGGAGGGGGATGAATTCAAAACGGCGTTCAATACCCCCCTGGGTCAATTTGAATACTTAGTCATGCCGTTCGGGCTTCAGGGAGCGCCGGGGGTCTTCATGAATTTGATTAATGAGGTGCTCCACAAGTATTTATTCAAGGGGTCCTTGTTTACCTTGATGACATACTTTTGTATTCCCTGACCTCAAATCACACGTAAAACTGGTGCGGGAAGTTTTACAAACGTTGCACTAAGCATAAACTCTTTGCTAAGCTGTCCAAATGTGAATTTCACAAGTCGGAGATCCCTTTCTTGGGCTACCGTATATCCCAAAAGGGAATTGAGATGGACCCTGACAAAATAAAAGATGTGGTGGGGTGGGAGCCACCCAAGACCCGGAGGCAACTCCAAGGATTCCTCGGATTCGCGAACTTTTACAGATCATTCCTCTCGAACTTTGCTCAAGTGGCTCTCCCCTTAACTGTTCTGCTTAAAACGAAAGGGAAGTCACCCGACTGCACTCGACCCGGGGCCAAACTAGAGTGGTCCCCGGAGTGCCAACGGGCATTTGACAAATTGAAAGCCCTTTTTACGTCGGAGCCTGTGTTAGCTCACCCGAATGAACTTAAGAAATTCATTGTGCAAGTAGACGCTTCTGACGTTGCTATGGGAGGGGCGATCCTCCAAGAGGGGGAGGATGGTAAATTGCACCCCCTTGCCTATGTTTCTAGAAAATTTAACGATACTGAACGGAATTGGTCGGTGTGGGAAAAAGAAGCGGGATCGATCCGCTTAGCGTTGGCAACCTGGCGCCATTGGCTAGAGGGGGCGCGGGTTCCTTTCGAGGTATGGACTGATCACAAAAACCTCGAGCTTCTCCGCTCCCCCCGTTCCTTGAACGCCAAAAAGCTGCGTTGGGCTTCTGACAGCATGCTGGCCCTACTGTCGCCTCCACATGATTGCCTAGTTGTCTGCCAAGTGCAACTGCATAGTGGAAGTGGCCGTACTTAACCTCTTTCATCACGAATAGTGATGCTGGTTTCAGAACACTGCTGGTCATGGGGACGGAGTGTGCGTGCAGCCACTCTGCAGATCACCAGGCAAGCATGCGGAGGCAGAGGGCAGGGTCTGCATGCCCTCCCTTCCAATCGATGCATGTTGAGAGGGGTCATCTGTGCCAGGCTACTGTCTCACACACAACTCAGGAACATGCCTATTAACATTACGTTGGGCATAAATGAATGAGGCGTCCAAGCACATGATTTAAATCTAATAATAAGAAAAAAATCCTAAAAAGCTACACTTGTGCTGCTTACTAAAGTTGGAGTAGGCATGCACATATCACTGGCTATTGAAGCTTCTCACAGCATTAAATGTATTTGATTACTTTATTCCTTAATAAAATGGCTCTCATACAAAATATTAAGTCACAGCACTTGTGGTTGTTGTTTTTTTTAAACAATAAAATATTTGACGTTTTTCTTGAAGGGAAAGAGCAAGAATTTTCTGTTTCTTGAATGCATGGCAGGATCAAATAAACAGCGTTTATATCCCTAATAACTCAGTTTTATCCATCGGTATGGTGAAGAACTTCTTGATGGCTCTTATGAAAACAATTGTTAAGTTTTATGTGGATCTGTGGCGAGACATATGCTTTGTATGCAGAAAGTCCCAGATTCAGTTCCTAACATCTCCAGGGGTTAGCAAACATCTTTTCTCTGTCTGCAAACCAGGAGAGGCTCATCTCAAAATATGAGATGGGCAGCTGGGCAGAACGACAGTCTGGCAATATAAAACCGTTTCTTGCGTAAGAACCTGGCATAATTTTAAGGTTTATGTGTGCCGACTTACTATATAGCAGAATGAACATTGTAGTGATTCTTCACCTAAGAAGACGATTTCTAGTTTAAAATGCTGTTTGAGGTAGAAGAAGAAGAAGAAGAGAAGAGATTGGATTTATACCCCGCCCTTCACTGCCCAAAGGCGTCTCAGAGCGGCTTACAAACTCCTTTCCCTTCCCCTCCCCACAACAGACACCCTGTGAGGTAGGTGGGGCTGAGAGAACTCTAACACAAACTGTCCTTGAGAGAGCAGCTGTGCCAGAGCTTGTGACTGACCCAAGGTCACATCAGCAGGTGCAAGTGGAGGAGTGGGGAATCAAACCCGGTTCTCCCAGATAAGAGTCCGTGCACTTAACCACTACACCAAACTGGCTCTCCAGGTATCCAGTGTACACGGCTAACTCGTATAATGCATGGGAAACAGGATATCACAAAATATGAAAGTACGGACAATGGCCACAATCTAACAATGTACTAAGTAATCCCAGTATAAGCAATCACAGTAATCAGAAGGTGACTGGGAGAAATATTTAAAGTCATCTCTGAACAGCTGATGGGTGAAATTATTTGTATTTTAACACAGCAGATAGGAAAGGGAAAGGGATGCTGTTTCCAAACATTGCCCATATGCACAATTCCTCATATATTTAGGAATAAGTACACAGAAGCCCGCTTCTGCGCATATATATACCATAGCTGGTTTGGGATTATTTGCAGTTCATTTATTCAAAGAAACTTGTCTGGTGGGTACATGAGAGAGAGCCTTTTCGGTGACAGTCCCACAATTATGGAATAACCTCCCTAGGGAGGTATGTCTGGCCCCCCTCACTGTAGATCTTCAGCCGACAGCTGAAGTTAAGTTCTATTTAGAACTGCATTTGACTGATTCAGTTTTTATTGGTCACCAGTCCTCGTTTAGGGCTGCCGCTTTAAACCATGAGTGACTTGGCAACCCTATCCTCGTTTGAGATTTTTTACATTATGGCCTTTTATCACTGTCGTTTTATTCATATTGTGCTTTTATAACTGTTTTATTTATATTCATATCATTTTATTTATATATTAAATTGCCTTGAGTTTCACAGTGGCGAAAGGTAACTAATAAACATCTTAGATAAATAAATAAAATTTACTTCATTTATTGTCTGTCTTTCTCACTTAGGCTAAAGTTGGATTATAGAATAAAAAACAATGCAATCATAGAGCTGTGCCTGAAGAGGTTTTCAGCATCCTCTGCTGCTATGGCCAGGCCTGGACTGCGGTAACAGGACCACTGAAATATTAAGTTGCAGCAAAGCAGATTTAAGCTGGACATGCAAAATTGCTTCCTACCTTTAAAAATGGCTGACAATAAAACAAGTTGCCCAAGGGAGTTGTACAATTTCCTTCCCTTGAGGTTTTAAAGAGTGGACAGGCATTGATTGGGAATGGTTTAAGGGGCAATAATTTTTCTACAGTTAAGACACTGAACAAGATACTATTTGATGCCTTTTCCCGCTTTACATTCTATGATTTCTATGACAATATTATTGGAATGAGCATGAAGTGGTTCGCATAACCCATTTTTTCTCCATGCCAATAGACACATCCTTTTCCAGGGATATACAGACATACGTTACGTGTGAACTGGACTACTATGTGTGAACTTTATGTTCATTTACATAGACAGAAATAAGTTCTGTAATTGTGGTTCCTAATAAGATACTAGGAACTGTTGTGGCCTACAACTGCTCTGATTTACACATTACTTGTCTCCATGTAACTGTGGGGCCAAGGAGGCCCACACTGGTCAGCTCCTTCCAAATGCATAAACTCTCCTTTTACCCATACACATTATACCATTAATGATATAAGAGTGCTTCTATTTTTGATAGAATACTTGAAAGAAGAAAAAAGGAAAGATGCTGAAAAACCCTTATGTATGTTCACGTGACAGCCAGAGAAACAGATAACATTCAGAAAGTAGGAAAGAGAAGACTGTCTAGAAAATTACATCTTATACCCTCATTGTTGAGAAATGGAGCAGCAACATTCTAGCAAAAAAGGTTAATGCTCGCAATTACAACACAAAAAAGAATATACAGCTATATATAAATTCAAATATACTGCACAGATGTTATTTGCTTGCAGATTATTTTGAGAGCAAATCAGAATGGCCACTATCAGTATAGCTCTTGTTTCAGTATCATCTATTCATCATTTTGAAATCACTTGAAAAGCTAGAATGCAAGCAAAGTTAAAACCCATTACTTTGCTTGAGGCTTCTGTCTTGTGAATTCACCTGCAAGCCAGATTTTACAAATGTACGCTGGTTTAATGTGATCATATTTTTATCAGGAAATGTTTATATTCCAAATATTTTGTATTAAAATAGGTGGGCTCTTTTTTAAAAAGAAAATGCAGACTTAACACATATATGGACAACTGTACAAAAACCACATTAAAAAAACTATGGAAAGCACAAGCCATAAAGCGCAAGTGTAGTTTAACAGAAAATCCCCAACATCATTCGCAACTCTTTTTTAGTGGATTCATATACTGGAAGACCACAATGACATGCTATCATATGCAGTTGTGAATCTTATTGTATTTACTGTTTTATCGCATTCTAATTGTGTACGCCGCCTTGAGCCAGTTTGCCCCGGCATAGGCGGGATATAAATTGAAAGTAGTAAATAAATAATAAATAAATTGTCAGGCTCCATCAGTGCTGGGACATAGTCCAGAGCTACAGCACCTTCCAGTGTTTCCTTTTTTATAGGTCTCACCCCAGGAAGAGAATCCGAACAGGACAAGGAAGGGGGTTCTGCCTTCACTCTGATCCACCTCTTTCTTCTGCCAGTTGCCTCTCCAATGGTTGTGTGGGATTGATTTTGCTCCTCCTCCCTGGCCTTCCCTAGGCGGGCGTAATAAAGGATCAAGCTTAACCTGGCCTCCCAATCTCCTCTCTTCATGGACAGGCCCCAGTGATTGAAAGGAATCTAGGCCAATGACCTCCTTGCCCAGTCTCTCCCTTCTCCTGCCCTGCTTTCCCCTAAGGTTTCAAGAGGCTATTCTAAGCCTGCCTCCACAGGGCCCAGGAGACCTCAGTTGCTGCCAGCCTCCTCCTCCAACTGGTTTCCAGGTACAGCCTGTTGTCTGAGCCCGCTAGGGTTGCCAACCTCCAGCTGTAGCCTGGGGGATCCTCCCATAATTACAGCTGACCTGTCCAGACTACATAGATCAGTTCAGCTGGAGAAAATGGCTTCTTTGGCAGGTGGGCTCTATGGCATTATACCACTCTTGAGGTCCCTCCCCTCACCAAGCCCCACCCTCCCCATGCTCCACTCAAATCTTCAGTAATTTCCCAGCCTGGAACTGGGGACCCTGGAGGCTGTGAGTCCCTGATCCTGCTGCCAGGGCATTTCTGGGCATGGCCTTTGTTGTGTCCTGACATCAGGAGTAGGAGCTGGCGAAGGCAGCCAAGCTTCGCTCTCTGAGAACAATAGGGACTAGGCTCCTGAGCTCGCCAGTAAAGAACCAATGGCAGCTTTGGCGGGCAATTCAAACCCGCCAATAGAATAGGGGCGTCCCCCCCCGTACTGTATATAGTTGGCCGCCGGCCCTTACGTTTTGTTCTTGTCTTGTGTGAAGTACGAATAAACGCGTCTTCTCTTATGTCGTCGTCCGAGTCATGAGGCCCGAAACCCAGTACTTTACAGTGGTGACGAAGGTGGGATTTCAACGCCTCCCTTGACTCCATGAGCGACGATAAAGACGACAAGGCCACCCGCCGAGCATCGCATCGCTGACCCAGAGAGCAGCACCGCACCGCTCGCCGAGCACCGCATCGCTGACCCCGAGAGCAGCACCGCACCGCTCGCCCCGGCACACGCCTTCCCAGACGGAACCATGGCCGCCACTCACGTAATGATGGAATGCTTCGATCCGTCTCAGCCGGAAACCTGGGACGCCTGGGTCGACCAGCTCATAAGTTATATGGAATTCAACGAGATTCGGGACCCGGAGAAAAAACGGTCGCTCCTGCTGAGCGCGTGCGGTACCCAAACAGTCCGCCTCGCCAAGAGCCTCTTGGTGCCCCGCACGGCCTTGGAAAGCTCCTTTGGGGAGATCCTGGACGTCCTCAACGGGTATTTCAGCCCCCGGCCTACCTTCTTGGCCAAGAGGATGGACTTCCAGAGGCAAGTCCAGGCCCAAGGGGAATCCGTTGCCACGTTCCTGGCCGCGCTGAGGGCGCTCGCGGTGGACTGCGGGTTCCCGAGGGTGGAAGACAACCTGCTAACGCAGTTTGTGTGGGGCCTGGCGGACTCCAAGCTGCGGCGCAAGTTGATTGGCTACCGGAGGCTCTCCCTGGACGAGGCCATCGACGCTGCAACCGCACACGAGGCCGCCGAAGGGGAACGCCCAGCCGTGGCTGCCCATACGGTCGGAAGGGGTCCCAGCCCCGGGAACTCAGACACCGAAGAGGTCTACGGCCTCAGACCCCAACACCGCCAACCGGCGCAGACCCGGCAGGCCGACAGGGAGCCAGCCAAGCCTTCTGGCAACCGGACCGGGTGCGCCAGCTGTGGGGAAGGCCACAGGAGGAAGACCTGCAAGTTCCGGGACGCTGTCTGTCACGGGTGTGGAAAACAGGGACACCTCGCACGGGTCTGCTGGTCCAAGGGCCCCCGGAACTCGAGATCGTCGGCCCCACCGCACCGCGCACCGTCCACTGCCTACGAGACGACGGAAGAGGTCGCCGAGCTGTACCATCTCACCGACCAACCGCTACAGGTACTTCGCCTCCCCAACCCCAATCTCTCCTCCACCCCAAAGATCCAAGTAACCATGCGGATCGAGGGGTCCCCTTGCTGCATGGAGGTGGACTCGGGATCGGCGGCGTCCATCATTTCCATGGACACTTTAAAAAAACTTTGCCCAGCAGGGGGACCCCCTCTACGTCCATCGCCACTTAGCTTGGTGGACTTTCAAAAGAACCCTGTCCCCATCCGGGGAGTCGGCACTTTCCGAGTGCAGTACCGAGACTTTGAGGGGAACTTGGACTTGGTGGTGGTTGAGGGAAACCTTGTGAGTCTCCTGGGGCGAGCTTGGTTCGAGGCCCTAGGCATTACGATCGGGGGAGTGAATAAGTGCGGGATGCGGGACTGGGGGCGGTGTGCAAGGAATTCCCCGAGGTCTTTGATGGGAAACTGGGGTGTTATAAAGGGGCCCCGGTGTCGCTTCACTTAGACCCATCGGTGACGCCCATCCGGCGGCGCTTCCGCACCGTGCCCTTGGCCCTCCGCCCCAAAATAGAGGCAGAACTGGACCGGTTGGTGGCCCAGGGGGTCCTAGAGCCCGTCCCCAACGCACGATGGGAGACCCCGATTGTAACACCCGTGAAGCCGAACGGGGAAATCCGCATCTGCGCGGATTACAAGTGCACCATTAACCAGGCACTTCAGGCGCACGCATACCCCGTACCCGTAGTCAGCCACGTATTGGCCACATTGGCGGGGGCGCGCATATTTGGTAAGCTGGATCTCGCGCAGGTGTACCAGCAGCTCCCTGTGGATGAGGCCACGGCCGAGGCCCAAACCATAGTAACCCACCGGGGGGCCTTCAGGGTAAAGCGGCTGCAGTTCGGGGTCAGTGTGGCCCCAGGGATCTTCCAAAATCTTATGGATGATTTGTTAAAAGGGATCCCTGGCGTGACGCCGTTCTTTGACGACGTCCTCATCGCCGCGGCCACCCCAGAGAGCTTCGCCGCCCGCCTACGGACTGTTCTGGGACGCTTCCAAGCCGCGGGGCTGAAGGTGAAGCGGGAAAAGTGCCTCCTCGAGGTGCCGGAGGTGGAGTTCTTGGGGTACCGGGTTGACGCAACGGGCCTGCATCCGGCGAGGGACAAGGTGAAGGCCATCGTGGAGGCCCCCGCCCTGAAGTCCAAGGCAGAGCTCCAGGCGTTCTTAGGCCTCCTGAACTTTTACCACGCCTTTCTCCCGCACAAAGCCGCCGTGGCAGAACCCCTGCACAGGCTGCTGGATAAAGCGACACCTTGGGCATGGGGAGCGCGGGAGGAGGCGGCGTTTCGGGGGGTTAAGGTACTATTGATTTCGAATGCTGTACTCGCCCACTTCGATGAAAAGCTCCCGGTAATCCTGGCATGCGATGCGTCGCCGTATGGGGTCGGGGCGGTCTTGGGCCACCGGCTACCAGACGGGAGGGAAGTCCCGGTGGCTTATTACTCCCGCACGCTGTCTCCCGCGGAGCGGAACTATGCGCAAATTGACCGGGAGGGCTTGGCCCTGGTGGCGGGGGTTAAGAAATTCCACAACTTTGTGTATGGACGGCCCTTCACGCTAGTAACTGATCATAAGCCACTCCTGGGACTGTTCGCGGCGGACAAACAAACGCCGCAGGTACTGTCGCCCCGGGTGTTGCGCTGGTCCTTGTTTTTAGCGGGCTATCAGTACCGGCTGGAGCATCGGCTGGGCAAGGCGCTGGGGCATGCTGACGCCCTGAGCCGCCTGCCGCTGCCGCAGACAGGGGAGGATCCGGCCCCGGCTCCAGCAGTATTGTTAATGGAGGAGCTGCCCAACCCCCCCCTTCAGGCTGCTGACATGGCCGCCCGCTCATCCCGAGATCCCATTCTCTCCCGGGTCCTAAACTGGGTGGTGAGGGGATGGCCAGCGGAACAGACAGGGCCAGAGTTCGCGGCATACAAAGCCAGGAGGGAAGAGCTATCCGCCTTGAAAGGGTGCTTACTATGGGGGGACAGGGTGGTCATCCCGGGGCCCATGAGACAAGGGGTTCTAGAGATGCTGCACGAGGCCCACCCGGGAATTGTACGAATGAAAGCTCTGGCAAGGAGCTACGTGTGGTGGCCCGGGATAGACGCAGAAATTGAAACCTGGGTCCGGGGGTGCACACGGTGCCAGGAAGTCCGCCCCAATCCCCCGAGAGCGCCTACCCAAAGCTGGGAGTCTACCCACAAGCCGTGGTCCCGCCTACACGTAGATTTTGCCGGGCCGTTTCAGGGGCTCCAGTTCATGGTGACAG
>JAPDNY010001912.1:0-11836 GCA_029375565.1 Gekko gecko | reverse complement strand
AGAACATAAGAACATAAGAGAAGCCAATGTTGAATCAGGCCAATGGCCCATCTAGTCCAACACTCTGTCACACAGCGGCCAAAATATACCAGGTGCCATCAGGAGGTCCAGCAGTGGGGCCAGGACACTAGAAGCCCTCCCACTGCTGCCCCCTCCAGCACCAAGAATAGAGTGCATCACCTGCCCCAGACTGAAAGTTCCCATCTATACCCTGTGGCTAATAGCCACTGATGGACTTCTGCTCCATATGTTTATCTAATTCCCTCTGAAACTGTCCATGCTTGTAGCTGCCACCACCTCCTGTGGCAGTGAATTCCATATGTTAATCACTCTTTGGGTGAAGAAGTATTTCCTTTTATCTGTTCTAACCCCGACTGCTCAGCAATTTCATGGAGTGCCCACGAGTTCTTGTATTGTGAGAAAGGGAGAAAAGTACTTCTTTCTCAACCTGCTCAATCCCATTCATAATCTTATATACCTCGATCATGTCACCCCTCAGCCGTCTTTTCTCCAAACTGAAGAGCCCCAAGCATTTTAACCTTTCTTCATAGGGAAGGCGTTCCAACCCTTTTATCATTCTAGTTGCCCTTCTCTGCACTTTTTCCAATGCTATAATATCCTTTTTGAGATGCGGTGACCAGAAGAATGATTTGAAGGCAGGGTTGCCAAGTCCTACTTACGGAATAGTGGGGGAGCTCAGTGTGTCCCCGGGAGTCTCCTCTCTTGCGCACGAAGCGCACGTGCCGCGATAACGCCACCTGGAAGTGACATCATCATGTCGGGCACGTTTGGGGTAGGGCCACAATCATTCGAGGGAAAACCATAGAGTTTTCCCCTCAAATGATTGTGGCCCCACCCCCAACATGCCTGACGCAATAAGGTCACCTCCAGGCGACGTGTTCACACCAGGCATGTCGCACTCTTTGGGTGTGGGGTCCCCCCGGTGGCCCGATCCGGGCTAGCAGGAAATGGGCCTCTCGGGCAGGGGTTTCCCCGCTTTAGCAACCCTATTTGAAGGGTGGGGGGTTTCTAGGGCTGCGGTCACACACACGAAATAAATCCATTTACAATCCACTTTCAATGCACTTTCCAACTGGACTTTACTGTGTGAACTGGCAAAATCCAGTTGGAAAGTGCACTGAAGGTGGATTGAAAGCGGATTATCTGGATCCTGGGTAGGGATGCCAGCCTCCAGGTGGGACCTGGAGATCCCCTGAAATTGCAGCTCATCTCCAGACTACAGAGATCAGTTCCCCTGGAGAAAACTGATGCTTTGGAGGGTGGACTGTATGGCCTTGTACCCCACTGAGGTTCCTGTCTGCCCCAGTCTCCACCCCCAAATCTCCGGGAGTTTCCCAACCTAGAACTGGTGACGCTAACCGGGGCATTTTGCCTGTCACAATGTTGCATGGCTCTCTTTAGCCACAAATGAAGTCTTGTCAATATCAGGGGGAAATCGACATTTGCATAAAGATTAAATGCATCTGAAAAAGAGAGGCTCGGCTTGGCAGTAAAATGCTGTTTAGCAACCTAATCAATTATCAGGCAGAAGTTGGGGGAGAGAAATTAGCAGAGAAGTTAATGAGTGGGTCTCAGGAAGAAAAGGCTTCAATTTGCACCTAAATGCAGAGACGCACGCGGGAAGTAATAAAAAAACCCCTTTCCTCCCCGCCTTGCTTTGCCAGACCTTGTTAAACAATTGGGTGGCTGCTCGCTGAATCCTGAATTAATCGTTGTGGGTTTTATGAAGTTTATCTGTTTAAATGCACTTCTAAATCTTTCCGTTTAGAAAAGGAGGCATTTAGTCAGTGAAAAAGATGGAATATAAATCACCCAGAGAGATGCTCGGCATTCTCAAAAGCAGAAAGTCCCCAGTGGAAGTGGGTACCGGTTATATTACGGTTATATTTCTGGGAAGATTCATTTCTCTTGGACTTCCACACCTGCACTGTTATACTATTGAAGCTCGTTTGAGCAGATGTGACACAGATATTTCTTTTTTTTATCCAGCAAATTTCTTTTGAAAACCAGTCTGGGTTCAGCTATTATTTTTTTTCTTCTTGAAAAGGCATCACGGCGTCCAAGGGAGGGAGAGGTGGATTTCCGCCCATTCTGTTCATATTATATCAGCCCAGAATTTTGTTGCATATAAAATTCTCTCTGCGTGCGTGTAAAGTGCCGTCACGTTGCAGCCAACTCGTGGCGACGCCCCTAAGGTTTTTAAGGCAGGAAACAGAGGTGGTTTGCCAATGTCTTCCTCCGCATAGGGACCCGGGAATTCTTTGGTGGTGTGTCCCATCCAAATATTAACCAGGGCAGGCCTGGTTTAGCTTCTGAGATCTGACAACATTAGACTAGCCTGGGCTACCCAGATTGGGGCATCCAATTCTTCTTCTCCTGAATTCTAATTTGACCTCTATGCCCTGTAGTGGACCTCCAGTAAGGTGATGTGAAGGACCTTAGCCTGGGTTTCTAGAGAACCACTGCCAGTCTGACTAGACAATACTGACTTTGCTGACTCGAGCGGGTCCAGAGGAGGGCGACCAGGATGGTGAGAGGGTTGGAGTCCAAGTCTTATGAGGAAAGGCTGACGGAGTTGGGTATGTTTAGCCTGGGAAAGAGAAGGTTTAGAGGGGACATGATTGCAGTCTTCAAGTATTTGAAGGGCTGTCATGTAGAAGATGGAGTGGATCTATTCTCTCTTGCTCCGGATTGCAAGACTAGATCTAGTGGGTGGAAATTACAAGGGAGTCGTTACCCGCTTAATATCAGGAGAAACTTCCTGATTGTAAGAGTGGTTGAGCAGTGGAACAGACTGCCTCGGGAGGTGGTGGATGCTCCTTCGCTGGACGTTTTCAAGAGGAGACTGGACAACCATCTTTTGGGTATGTAGGGGTTTCGGCTGTGTTCCTGCAGAGTGCAGGGGGTTGGACTAGATGGCCTGCAAGGTCCCTTCCAACTCTAACATTCTATGATTCTATGATTTTGATGGACCAATGGCCTGATACAATATAAGACAGCTTTAGGTGTGGAGAAATGGAGAGGCCAGGACACCATGTGGAATTTCTCCTTTAATCCATAGCCTTGTTTTCCATATATGTGTGTGGGGGAAATCCTCATATGGATGCAGACAGAGGCCTTCAGAATAAAGCAAGGTGTAATCCCAGATTTTTAAAAGAAAAGACAGACTTTGTCTTTGGCTTTCTAGCTGCTTTCTCTCTTGAACTCCCTATCAACATTTTCCATCTGATACCCAGCAGCATCTGCCTCCCTTTGCCATTGAAACGTGTCCTCGAATGTGCAGGAAGCCGCTTTGATATTTTACCAAAATTTCAATTAATATTGAAAAAGGGGTACATTCTTCATCAGCCCGGCGGAACAAAAGCACTGGGACCAGGTATGTAGAATAAGCTTCTCCAACACATTGAATCATCCAGGGAGAAGTTGGAAGGAAACCCTGGGGGAAAGGAAAAAGAAAACAAGAAAACAAGAACCGTTTTTCATTGTAATGCCAAATAATAACAAGCTACCTCTAAGCTCAGTGAAAATGGCTAAGCCTTTAAAGGATTAGGATCCCTGCCGCACTGAAATCATTATCCTCATTAGCATAAGATTAGTTTGCACAACCGTTGAAGAGCTGGTTGAATAAAGCCTGCATAAATGCTTGGTCACAAGGACAGCCTACCTTCCGGCATAACGAAGTGTCAAATAATTGGCTCCTTTTCCCAGCCAGGCTGAATTTTCAACAAATTCCCAGGGGAAACCAACCTAAAAATGCTAGCACCATTACCCTTTTTAAAAAAAAAAAAAAATGAGCAATTTGACCAACTGATTTATATTCCCCCCCCCCGCCCCCGGAGTTTGAAACCGTGTACATTAGCCCACACACCCCACAGTGGAGATGCAAAACACAACAGTGTGGTTTAAATTAGGCTTATGAAATAACGGATCTGTGGCAAAACAAAGAAATATGTTAACTCTCTTTCGCTTTTAACTCCCCAAAGTTGCGTAGGTCAGCGAAATGCAGCCCATTAAAGACGAGACTCGAATACGGGCAACTCCACCCCTGGCTTCAAACTCCAGAACCCATTGCTTCTGCATCTTATAAGAGCATAATAACAGCCATGTTGGATCTAGGGTTGCCAGTTCCTGTCCACCCAGAAGTGATGTCTTCACCTTAGGGAGGCAGCCTATAATGCAAGTGGTGAATTCGCAGCTTGGAGTTCAGGCGCCAGCAGCCCCCACTTGTAAAAATCATTTAAAGCGATCCTGATCGGTGGGCCATGTGCTCCAGCCAATCAGCTGGAGGGCCCTTTAAATCTTGCAGGAGGGGAGGGAGCAGAGAGAGAGAGAGAGAGACCTTTAATGGCATAATAATACAACAGATCAGAAATTAAAAAAAAACTAAACACCAATATATATATATACATATACACACTTACCAAACAAACCCATTTGGGATTAATAAAGAAAAAAAATAATAATTCTAAGTATTACAGTCTCTAACCCTTAGCTTCCATACACATGATAAGAATTCAGCAACAGTTGCAGTAATCTCAGAAGATTTGTCAGATAGCCAAAAAAACCCTAAGTCACTATTAGTCATGAATTTTACAGAAGAAAGAAGGGGATGGATCGGTGGTCACTCTTGAAGGCGGGGCTCGAGGGCGGGGCCTCCCCTGCCAGCCAGCCAGTGGTAGGCAGGAGCCCTTGAAGTTGGGGGGATCCGTCGCCCCCACCTGGGGACTGGCATCCCTAGCTGGATCAGACCCAAAGCCCATCTAGTCCAGCATTCTGTTCGCACAGCAAACAACTGGCTACCATTAGGAAGTATCCTAGAGGTATCATCCTGTCTGTGCTCCTCAGCAACTGACTTAATTAAGCATACTACCACTGATACTGGAGGGTGTTGATATCCATCATGACTAGTAGGCACTGATAGCCTTGTCCTCCATGAAGTTGTCCGCTCCCCTTTTAAAGCCCTCCAGGTGGTCAGCTGTGACCGCATCCTGTGGCAGCAATTCCCACAAATTTGGTGTAGTGGTTTAGTGTAGTGGTTAAGTGTGCGGACTCTAATCTAGGAGAACCGGGTTTGATTCCCCACTCCTCCACTTGCAGCGGCTGGATGACCTTGGGCAAGCCAGAGTTCTGTCAGAGCTGTCCTTGAAAGAGCAATTTCTGTCAGAGCTCTTTCAGCCCCACCTACCTCACAGAGTGTCTGTTGTGGGGAGGAGAAGGGGAAGGGAAAGGAGTTTGTAAGCCGCTCTGAGACTCCGAGTGAAGGGTGGGGTATAAATCCAATCTCTTCTCTTCTTCTTCTTCTAACTGTGTGAAGAAATACTTCCCCTTGTCCGCCCTGCAGCTTCCGTGGATGGGTTCTAGTACTGTGGGGAAGAGGAAGAAGGGATTCTCCCTGTCCGCTCTCTCCATGCCGTGCATGATTTTATACACCTCTTATCACGTCTCCCTTTATTTACCATTTTTCTAGGCTAAACAGCCCTAAGCGTTTTAACTGATCTTACGTTTCATCACCTGCCCAGAACTGCCTCAAAGGGTGATGAGCTCCACTGACATCTCCCCATGCTGTCACTTAGGGGAGGGCAGGGAGCTGTTCCTGTTAGTGGCAGAGGAGAGGACTCGCAATAGCGGGCTTAAATTGCTGGAAACTCTGTGGTTTCTCCCGGAAGTAATGCTATGGCACAGATGATGTCACTTCCCCCATGTACCTACCACCAACTCTTCTGCCAAGTTGTTAGGTACAGCCTGGCAGCCCTAGACAGGACCACCTTCCTCCATAGTGGGAGACCTGTCAGCCTCATCCCCTAAACATTCCAACTTAGCCTCA
The DNA here is from genome assembly GCA_029375565.1 of Gekko gecko. Classification (NCBI taxonomy): domain Eukaryota; kingdom Metazoa; phylum Chordata; class Lepidosauria; order Squamata; family Gekkonidae; genus Gekko; species Gekko gecko. The sequence goes on along the minus strand of JAPDNY010001912.1, from coordinate 5,991 downwards.
CGGTGGCCAGCTAAATCCCATACTGTCAATTGGGTGGGTGAACCTATTGCACCAAGCAAAAGCCTGGCTGTGGAATCTGACTCCAAGCCTCCCCATGATTGGACAAGAAATGGTGCCAAATGGCCCAATGGCATGAGATCCTCTCCTGCATCCAATCAGAGAACCCAAACTGACACAAAATGTTCATCAACAAAGTTTCCCTGGATTTATCTTATTAAAGGGTGATTCACTACCTTTAATTCTGATAATATAAAAGAATGGGGTGTATGTGTGTGAATTTGGTTCTTTGACTATAACCAGCAAACCAGACAGAACAACTGCAGAAATTTTTATCTGTTATTGAGTTAGAGGAGTCAGTTTCTTTAGTGAGCTAGACAGAAGGGAATACAGGCATGAGAAAGTTAACCTTACAATTACTCTGAAAGTAAATGCTAAAATTTTCAAAGTACTTTACTGATTTTTACCTAGTAATAGTTTTAAAAGCAAATCAGGTTTTAGCTGTTTGTCTCACTGCTTTTAGAGATAATTAAATAGCCTGAATTACCGATGGAAAAATCTCACCTGTTCTCCTTCTGAGACTTCCATCCAGAAAAATTTGATTCACTTGTCACCGGAGTGTGTATTTATAGAAAAATAACAGTTCTTATTTTACCTCTAAACCTTGTATATCATAATCAGTCATGTGATATGATTTAAATAGCAGATTGGTTTTTAACTAGATAAGGAACAAAATAACATAAGAAGAGCCCTGCTGGATCAGACCCATAGTCCATCTAGTCCAGCATCCTGTCTCACACAGGGGCTAATCAGTTCCTCCGGAGGTCCGCCTGGGCATAGAGGCCGAGGCCTTCCCCTGATGTTGCCTCCCAGCTCTGGGATTCAGAGGATTATTGCCTCTGGATGTGGAGGTTCCCTTCAGTCACCATGGCTAGTAGCCATTGATAGACTTATCCTCCAGGAATCTATCTAATTCCCCTTTCAAGCTGTTTATTCCTGTGTCCATCACTACATCCCCTGGCAGTGAATTCTACATTTTAATCTCTCTGTGTGTAAAGCAGCTTTTCCTTTTGTCCTTCTTGACCACATGAGCTAATCCTCAGAAGCATATGAGATACATCTGGTAAAGCAAGATAAGAAGTCCAGTCTCAATCTTTAGCCTACTACACACACACACACACACCCGTAACTAGTAGTTCAACTAACTGTCTAAGATGAAAATACTTGAAGCAAACAGAACTCATGGACGGTTAAAAGTGCTTGAGCCCTTGACTAATTTGCAAACTCAGCAAGAAAAGCTCAGTGATATCATAGCTACCATTACAACCCAGTATGCCTCGTGACCAATGTTCCCTCTAAGCTGTGGAGTCTTGTGAGCAAAAATTCTATGTTGTGAGCTACTGGCATTAAAGTTGTGAGTGAGTGGTTTGGCTGCTGCAAAAACTAGTTTGCTCTGGAGACATCCTTCCTGAGCTAAGACAAAAATGTGTGAGCCGGAGGCTAAAAAACTGAGCTAGCTCACACTAACTCAGCTTAGAGGGAACACTGACCCTCATTGATGTGGGGGTGTTGGCAAAAGTTCTGCATTCTGAGGCAGATACTTGGCAAATTCTATTTTTGGACTCCTGGTTTTTGGTGCTGCTTTACCAGCTCCTTATGTGTCTATTCTTATTAAAAGGAAGAACAGGTATGTGTTCATTACAACCCCTCACACTCTCTTCAGAAGAAGACGAAGAGATTGGATTTATACCCCACCCTTCACTACCCAAGGGAGTCTTACAAACTCCTTTCCCTTCCCCTCCTTACAACAGACACCCTGTGAGGTAGATGATGCTGAGAGAGCTCTGACAGAAACTGCTCTTTTTTTTCAAGAACAGCCATGCAGCTGCATGTGGAGGAATGGGGAATCAAACCCGGTTCTTCCAGATTAGAGTCCACTCACTTAACCACTGCACCCAACTTAACCACTGAGGCAGCCATTGTCTAGGGACCCCTTGCAGGTGCCTGGCCCCAGGATGGCTTGGTTAGCTGCCACCAGCGGCAGGGTCTTCTCCGTTATGTCCCCTCCTATGTGGAACACACTCTCGGACGACACCCTTGCCCTGCTGGAGTTGGTCCGTTTCTGCAGGGCATGAAATCCTGAGTTGTTTAGGTTGGCCTTTGGCGGGTAACCACATGTTTGGGCTGTGGTACGGTGATAGCCGCATATTTTTAAATTTTTAATGTTACTATTTTGTATTCATTTGCTTTTAGGATTGTTTGTACCCTATTAGTTTTAATGTTGTAAATCGCCACGAGACCCTTCGAGTGAGCAGAGACTAAAAAAAAAATCGAACAAATAAATAAATGAAAATGCCCCTAACCTCTGAATCATTGCCAAGAAGTCTCCCATCCAAGCACTGAAATGCCCCAAACTGTATTAGAGAAGAAGAGACTGGATTTATACCCCACCCTTCACTACCCAAGGGAGTCTCAGAGCAGCTTACAAACTCCTCTCCCTTTTCCTCCCCACAACAGACACCCTGTGAGGTAGGTGGGCTGAGAGAGCTCTGACAGAAACTGCTCTTTTTCAAGAACAGCTATGCCAGAACTGTGGCTTGCCCAAGGTCATCCAGCAAGTGCAAGTGGAGGAATGGGGGAATCAAACCCGGTACTCCCAGATTAGGTTCCGCGCACTTAACCACCACACCAAACAGGCTCTCTTCAGCATCCTTGGTATTCACCAATATCTATTCATTACACATTTTTTTTTAAATCCCTCTTTTCATCCAAGGAACTCAGGGTAGCTTAATTACATTAGCTTTGTTAATTAAATTTGTGCTCCCCAGCAAACATTCCCCCAAATACCCGGCTACGGGGCTGGGCACAACGACCCCTCGAGCCATTGTCGGCTATATGGAAACGTACAGACGTATCTCTTTCAACCTGCCACGGTGCCGTAATATTCTCATTACACGCTCGGATTTCCTGAACTTCATAGACCTGAAATCTAACATTCCACATCCCTCATTTGTATCACGTGAAGCTACAGACTCCCCATTTTGATGGCCATATAAACCCATCCTGCAGCACCCCGTGTGAAATCCCATTGCTTGAACCTTAAAACCAGAGCGCAGAATAAATGGATGGGATTTTTCTCCTTTCTCCCCCACCAAGGAGTTATTGCTCTCATAAATTTCAAGTTTTTCAGTTTACAGTAGGCCATCTTCCCTTTGATATTTTTATGGTTGCCACTAAAAGTCGCTTCACCGCTTTCTGACACTGGAGGAAGGGTATAAATTATCCCATTTTTTCCCTTCCAGTTTTGCCTGCACCGCTTCAGTACTGTGATGGGCATGGTGAGGTGTGTTGGTTATGGAGAAAGGTGCCACTGAGGTGTTTAGCAGGGTCGGAGCACCTTTCCTGTGAGGTAAGGCTGAAGAGTCTGGGACTTGCCAGTTTAGAAAACGGACAACAAAGTGGGTTAGGGTTAGGGTTAGGTTATAAAATTATGCATAAGGTAGAAGAGTGGATAGAGATAACATTGTCTCCATTTCCCAAAATACCAGTGAAGCTGACGGGCAGTAAGTTCAGGACAGACAAAAGGAAGTACTTGTAGAATCATAGAATCACAGAGTTGGAAGGGGCCATCTAGTCTAAGGCCCTGCTCAGTGCAGGATTAGCCTAAAACATTCTTGACAAGTGTTTGTTCAGCCACTGCTTGAAGACTGACACTGAGGGGAGCTCACCACCTCCTGGGGCAGCCGATTCTACAGCTGAAATACTCATATTGTACCTTTCCACCCATAATTTAAACCCATTATTGTGAGTCCTCTGCTGTCAAGAGGAACAGCTCCCTGCCCTCCTCTAAGTGACAGCCCTTCAAATGCTTAGAGAAAGCAATCCTGTCCTACCCTCCACCTCCTCTTCTCCAGACTGAACATTCCCAAGTCCCTCAGCCTTTCCTCTTGGTCTTCTTGGTCTCCAGGCCCCCGATCATCCTCGTTGCTCTCCTCTGCACCTGCTCCAAAAGATTTCCCAAGTACAAGTTTGCAAGAGTCAAAGCTTCCTTCACCAGCCTCTTGAAAACTTATACCCCGAAAATCTTATTGGTCGAAGTGCTACTGGACTTGAATGTTTATTGGCAATGCGTGACAGCGGCCGATTGCATGGAAATGACTTCTCCATTTGGCACACTTTTTCTTGTGAGATTCTCCCCCACATTCACATCAAACAAATGTACCCAATTTCCTCTTTCCAAATGCAGATGGCAAAATATTAATTAGTTCACAATGGACCTGAACTGCTTTCCAAAGTGTTTTGGTTAGAGAAATCAGAGCCAAGGGCAGAACTTGGGTCGACAGCTTTCTGATCCCTGGAGCTAAGGATTGAATCCAATCTAGATGGAAACATCAGCCACATGGAAATGTTCTGCCTCTCCGTTCCCACTGCAGGTCACTGGTCTCCATTAAAGTTGCTCCTAAACAACATGAGGATGCCCTGCAGCACAAGGGGAACTGGTGTAGGTCAACCTGTGATGACCTGTTCACGTAGGCGTGCCACCAACTGATGGGGCTCTTGTCAGGTTGGATGGCTGAGCCAGTCTTTGTTTCGTCCCAGAGAGTGCCACAGGCAGAACGATGCCAATGTGTCTACAGTACACTAAGCCTACCAGAAGAAGGGAAGAGCATCACTCCATTTCGGAAGCACACCATGATATAAAAACATCAGAAGAGCCCTGCTGGATCAGACCAGAGCAAACTAATTTATGCAGTAACCAAAACGCTCACTCACAACTTTAATGTCAGTAGCTCACAAAGTAGAATTTTTTTGCTCACAAGACAGCTTAGAGGGAGTCTTACTTATGTTTTTAACTTTTGCCCCTCAATTAGTTTTCTAAACTTCCTTTGGAGGTTTGGTCTTTAGAGTGCTGGTGGATTCGAATCTTGCTCTGAATATGGGGAATCCCTTTTGTCACCATGACGAATAGCCCTTGATGGACCTTTCCTCCATTAATCTGTCGAATCCTTTCAAAGCCATTTATGCCAGGGACCCCTTCCATCTTTCATCACTCCAGGAGTCCCAATCATTGCAGTTAATAAAAGATTTGGTTAATACAGCAGAGTTTTGCCTCGTCATAGAAGCGCGATTCTGAGTGCAGTAAATAAATCTCCAAAGAAGTGTATTGCAAAAAAGATACATTTACATTTATCCAAGTCGATCCAGTTCACATTCAGTTTGCAGTCAAAAGGAGAGAGAGAAGCTTAATCTAAAGAGTACTTTCCTTGTCACAAGTGGCTAGCTTGTTTGGCATCATGAGAGAGCCAGTTTGGTGTAGTGGTTAAGTGCGCGGACTCTAATCTGGGAGAACAGGGTTTGATTCCCCACTCCTCCACTTGCACCTGCTGGATGACCTTGGGCAAGCTGTAGTTCTGATAAGAGCTGCTCTTGAAAAAGAGCAGTTTCTGTCAAGAGCTCTCTCAGCCCCACCTACCTCACAGTGTGTCTGTTGTGGGGAGGGGAAGGGAACGGAGTTTGTAAGCTGCTCTGAGACACCTTTGGGGAGTGAAGGGCGGGGTATAAATCCAATCTCCTCCTCCTCCTCTTCTTCTTCTTCTTCATGTGTGTGAGGAGAATGAGGGCATTGTCTCTAGAGGAGAGACCTGCAGAGACATGTGTCTCCATGGAAGGCCATGTGAGATGAGAAAGGACTAAGCAAGAAAAGAGGGGTCAGAGGGGCAGCTCCCAAGTTAAGACAAGGAGAGATATCCTCCCCTTCAAGGAGATACAGAAGGGGCTGTGTCTCAGTGGTAGAGCATCTGCTTGGCATGCAGAAGGTCCCAGGTGCAGTCCCTGGTATCTCCAGTTAAAAGATCTGGCACTAGGCGATGTGAAAGACCTCAGCCTGAGACCCTGGAGAGCTGCTTCCAGTCTGGGAGGACAATACTGACTTTGATGGACCAAAGGTCAGATTCAGTATAAGGCAGCTTCATATGTTCATATGTTCAACATCAA
>JAPDNY010001911.1:0-11837 GCA_029375565.1 Gekko gecko | reverse complement strand
ACAGGTTTGTTTGGTTTTCTGTTCTTTGCTGTGCAACCCTTGCCTACCTTTGGTAATCTGACATGGCTAGGGTTGCCAATCTCCCGGTGGTGGATGGAGATATCTCACTATTACAACTGATCTCCATGCAACAGAGATGAGTTTGCCTGGAGAACACGGCTGCTTTGAAAGGTGAACTCTGTGGCATTATAGCCCATTGAAGACCCCCCTCCCTAAACCCCACCGATCTCAGGCTGTTGTATAGTGGGTTAGACGCATAAAGAAACCACAGACAGCGATGTAGTGATCAGCATGGTTCGCTATTATACAACACGAGACACTGATAACCGGCCCGGAGGCCAACTATATACATTGGGGAGGGGCCGCCCCCCTGGTACCATTGGCGGGTTTGAATTCCCGCCGCCGTTCCCATTGGTCCCCCTACGCGGGAGCCAGGAACCTCAGTCCCATTGTTCTCAGGTACTCAAGCTCTGGCTCTTCGTTGATGGCACTATGTTGACTGCATACACAACACCCCTCCCCCCATAGTCCCGATCCTGTCTAGGTGACATAGTCCTTCAGGTATGCGGGGGCTCTGCGTTCCCTGATGGACCGTCGTGGTGTAGGCGTTGGGGTTTCTCCGCGGCCAAGTCTTGGTGGTGTGGCGGGGCCTGCCCCCTCACCTCCTTCCGCTGGGGAAGGGTACGCCGTCTGGCCCTCGGCTGATGAGGCCTCGGGCATACTGAGCTGGCCGTCGCTGGGGTCCGCCTCTCTGCAGTCTCGTTCCGCCTCGGGCTCTCCCTCAGCTTCTCGTGGGGCCTGCTCCACCTCCCCTGGTTACCCCGGTCTCCTACCGTTGGAAGTAGGCGCCGCCTCAGCTGGTCCACGTGGCGCCGCAGGACCTGCCCGTCATTTGTCGACACCTCATAAGAGACCGGGCCGGTGGGGCGGATTACTTTTCCTGCTATCCACTCCGGGCCTCGGCCGTAGTTCCTTGCGAACACCGGGTCCTCTGGGAAGAAGCCCCGTGGTGCCTCCCGGTCCTCGACCCAGTTCCGTCCTGTTGGAGCCCTGTCGGGGTGCAGGCGGTCCAGGAGGATGGCGGGTCGCCGGCCCATGAGAAGCTCCGCGGGGCAGTGGCCACTGACCGGGTTGGGTGTTGTCCGGTTCGCCAGCAAGAACCGGGCTATGCGTGACTCCCAGTCTCCCTCGGTCAGGCGGCTTAAAGCTTCCTTAGCCGTGCGTACCATGCGTTCCGCTTGGCCGTTCGTGGCAGGGTGGAAGGGTGCTGACCTGATATGCCGGATCAAGTTGTCCCGCAGGAACCGCTGGAATTCCTCGGATGTGAACGCCGGGCCGTTGTCGGAGACGATGGTGTCCGGCAAGCCATGCGTGGCAAATATCTTCCGGAGGGCTCGGATGGTGGCGCTTGCGGAGGTGGAGGAGACTGGACTCACCTCCAGCCACTTGGAGTATGCGTCCACGGTGACCAGGAATGTTAACCCGTGGAAGGGTCCGGCGAAGTCGATGTGGAGCCGGGACCACGGGGTCCTTGTTGACTCCCATGCCTGGGGGGTGCACATGGTGGGCTTGGCCGGACCTCTTGACAGATCTGGCAACGCTTCACCCAGGCCTCTATTTCCCCATCGATGCCTGGCCACCAGACGTAGCTCCTGGCGAGGGCTTTCATCCGCACGATGCCGGGGTGTGCCTCGTGCAGAGCCTGCAGGACCTGTTGCTGGAGTGCGCTGGGGACTACGACCCGGTCCCCCCACAGCAGGCAGCCCTTGTGTGCCGATAGTTCCTCGCGCCGTGTTGTAAATGCGCTGAACTCAGGGCCCGCCGAGGCCGTAGGCCATCCCCTCACCACCCAGCCGAGAACCCGGGATATGATGGGGTCACGGGCTGAGCGGCGGGCGATGTCCGTGGCCTGGAGAGGGGCGTCTGGAAGACCCTCCAACTGGAGGACATGATGAGCTGGGGCCGGGTCCTCCCCTTCGTCTGGCAGGGGGAGGCGGCTCAGCGCGTCTGCATGTCCCATTGCCTTGCCTGGCCGGTGCTGGAGCGTGTAGTTGTAGCCCGCCAAGAAGATGGACCACCGCAAGACCCGAGGGAGAGTACCTGTGGCGTCCGGCGGTCCGCCGCGAAGAGGCCCAGCAGCGGCCGGTGGTCTGTGACGACTGTGAAGGGACGGCCATAGACGAAGTCGTGGAACTTCTTCACCCCGGCCACGACTGCCAGTCCCTCGCGGTCTATCTGGGCGTAGTTCCGCTCGGCCGCAGACAGGGTCCGCGAGTAGTACGCGACCGGGACCTCCCGGCCGTCCGGGAGACGGTGCGCCAGCACGGCTCCCACCCCATATGGAGACGCATCGCAAGCCAAGACCACGGGCAGGGTCTCGTCGAAATGTGCCAGGACCGCGTTCGAAATGAGCAGGGCCTTGACGGCCCGGAACGCAGCAGCCTGATGCGGGCCCCAGACCCAGGGTGCCCTTTTGTCGAGCAACCTGTGGAGGGGCTCGGCTACCGCCGCCTTGTGGGGGAGAAAGGCGTGGTAAAAGTTCAAGAGTCCGAGAAAAGCCTGGAGCTCGGCTTTGGAGGTCGGGGGCGGCGCTTCTACGATGGCCTTCACCTTGTCCCGGGCCGGGTGGAGTCCCTCTGCGTTCACCGTGAAGCCCAAGAAGTCGACGGATGACACCCCGAGCTGGCACTTCTCGCGCTTGACCTTGAGGCCGGCGTCCCGGAAACGGCTGAGGACCATGCGGAGGCGGGAGGCGAACTCGTCGGGCGTGGCGGCGGCGATCATCACATCATCGAAGAATGGTGTGACGCCGGGGATCCCTTTGAGGAGAGAGTCCATCAGTTGCTGGAAAATTCCGGGTGCCACGCTCACCCCGAATTGCAGGCGATTGACCCTGAAGGCCCCCCGGTGCGTTACAATTGTTTGGGCCTCTGCGGTCGGCCCGTCGACAGGCAGCTGCTGGTACGCTTGGGCCAGATCTAGTTTGCCGAAGATCTTGGCCCCTGCCAAGGTGGCCAGAACATGGCTCACCACCGGGACCGGGTAGGCATGGTCCTGCAATGCCCGATTTATCGTGCATTTATAATCCGCGCAGATGCGGACATCCCCGTTAGGTTTAATGGGGGTCACGATCGGGGTTTCCCACACTGCGTGAGAGACCGGCTCCAAAACCCCTTGCGCCACCAGTCGGTCCAGTTCCGCGTCTATTTTTGGTTTTAAGGCAAACGGAACGGACCTGGCACGCATGCGGATAGGGGCCACTGTGGGGTTGAGTTGTAGCGAGACCGGGGGGCCCGTATATCGGCCCAGGGACCCATCGAAAACGGATGGGAACTCGCGGCACACTTCCTGGAAGTCGCGGGTTGCGCAATGCTGGACCCCCTCTATCGCGATTCCTAGGGGTCCAAACCAAGCCCTCCCCAGGAGGCTAACTAGGTCGCCCTCGACTACGAGCAAGTCCAAGTGACCCTTGAAGCCCCGGTACTGCACCCTGAAACTCCCTACCCCCTTCACTGGCACTTGGTTTCTCTGAAAGTCCATGAGCGTCACGGGTGATGGCCGCAAGCGGGGCCCCCTTTGGGCAAATCTGTCTTAATGTGGCCTCCGAAATGATGGAACAGGCGGAGCCCGAATCGAGTTCCATTTGTAAGGGGGCCCCCTCTACTTTGATCCGTACGTATATTTTTGGGGTAGAGGCCTGACTGGGGAGTTTCAGTACCTGTGTTCGGGCGGCCGGCGCGTTGGTCAATTGGTATAGGTCTGCCTCCGGGGCCGCGCAGTCCTCGAAATGCGCCTCAGACCTGCGGCGGGGCGGTTTTTGTGCTGCGCGTGATGGCTTGGACCGGCAAACCCTTGCGATGTGGCCCGTGCGGCCGCAGTCCCGACATGTGGCGTCCCGGAACCGGCACGATCTCCTCTCATGCTGCCCTCCGCAGCTGGCACACTCCTGCGCCGCCGAGCCGGGTTGCTTGCGTGCGGAGCTAGCGGACGGTGCTGGCGGGCGATGCTGGGCTAGTGTGCGGTGTACCTCGGGGTCGTCGCTGTCGCTGTTTCCGGGGGAGGCCACACGATGCGTCGCGGTGGTGGTGGTCGGATGTGACCTCTCCCATGCAGTGGCGGTGGCTAACGCTGAGGTGATGGTCACCTTCTCGCCCTCCATTATTCGGGCGCTGGAGTTTCTCGTCCCTGAGGCCAGCGACGAAACGGTCGCGGAGAGCCATCTCCAAGTGCTCTCCGAAAGCGCAGTCGGCCGCCAGGCGGCGGAGCTCTCCGAGGAACTCCGCGGCGGTTTCTTTGCCCTGCTGGTTCCTATGCTGGAAAACCACGTGGCAGGTCATCTCCGACGGCTTCGGGGAGTAGTAGTTCTGCACGGCCTTCACAATCTCGTCGACCGTGCACTCCTCCACCTTCTTGGGAGAGAGAAGGTATTGGGCCAGATCCACGATCACGGGGCCGCAAGAGCAGAGCAGCAGTCCTCTCTACGGTCTTCGTCCGTGATCTGGTAGAACACGAAGGCTTGCCGCAAACCCGTGACCCAGGCTCCCCATCGTCGGGGCTGGGAAGCGTCGAACGGCGGTATCAGCCCGGATCCTGGAGCGATGGCCATTGTGCTAGTCGGCGGCAACGACGCGGCTCTGGATTCACCCTCGGCGGCGCTCATGGAGGATGCCCGTGGAGTGGTGGAGCGAGTCTTCGGTAGCGTTGTCCGACAGCCCGGCTGGAGCGCTCAACAGGATCCCATCCTCGTCGCCATTGTTGTATAGTGGGTTAGACGCATAAAGAAACCACAGACAGCGATGTAGTGATCAGCATGGTTCGCTATTATACAACACGAGACACTGATAACCGGCCCGGAGGCCAACTATATACATTGGGGAGGGGCCGCCCCCTGGTACCATTGGCGGGTTTGAATTCCCGCCGCCGTTCCCATTGGTCCCCCTACGCGGGAGCCAGGAACCTCAGTCCCATTGTTCTCAGGTACTCAAGCTCTGGCTCTTCGTTGATGGCACTATGTTGACTGCATACACAACACAGGCTCCACCCCCAAAAACTCCAGATATTTCCCAACCCAGACCTGGCAGCCCTGGACATGACATGGTGGCTGCCATGAACAGCTGCCACAGGAAGTCGAGCCATAAAATGGCCGCCCCAGCTTACCTCCAGTCACATAGTGTAGATCCTTGTTCTGTGGTGGCAGCTGCTGCCAAAGCCATGTTTTTAAAAATCAGCACCGCCAATCAAATCTCCAATGGCCAGTTATAATCCCTGTTGGGCAAAAGCCCCATCTGGCATACCACCCACTTTCTAAAAACATTTGGGGGTGCCAGGAAAGATGTCAGTGGGCACCACTGTTCCCTCTAAGCTGAGTTAGTGTGAGCTAGCTCACAGTCTTTTAGCCTCCAGCTCACACATTTTTGTCTTAGCTCAGGAAGGAGGGCTCCAGAGCAAACTAACTTATGCAGCAGCCAAATCGCTTGCTCACAACTTTAATGCCAGTAGCCCACAAAGTAAAAATTTTGCTCACAAGACTCCATAGCTTAGAGGGAGTGTTGGTGGGCACCATGGTGCCCATAGGCTTCATGCTGGGGACCCCTGCCCTATCCTGAACAGCTGCCCTGGAGGGGGGGAGTTGCCCCCCTCCCCCAGTGATTCCTTGCAGCCTCCCCAGCTTGTCACTGACTAGATTTATTCAGGTATGACTCTACTGTTATTGTTGGTAGTGCTCATCAAAGCACAAGCCTTCAACATATTTGCATTCTGAAGTGGAACGACCCACTTCTAGCCACTTTGGAAGAACCAGCACTCCCTCTTCTCCCCTCCCTTCCAGAAACTCCACCCATGAATTCAGCTTTAGGCTCTCTGCACTGACCCAGTTCTTCTCTAAGAAGGGAATCCATTAAGCAACGTGATTAAAATTGAAATTCAAAGAAGCAAACAAAAAATCCTGCTTCCTTAGGGGTGTCAGCCTGCAGGTGGGGCTTCGAGAAGGCATAGGGCTGCCAGCTCCGTTTTAGAAAATACCTGTGGATTTGCGGGGTGGAGCCTGAGAAGGGCAGGGTTTGGGGAGGGACCTCGGCAGGGTATAATGCCATAGAGTCCACCCTCCAAAGCAGCCATTTCCTCCAAGGGAACTAATCTTGGACATCTGTACTGGTAGAGTTTAAATATGCAAAGGATGTGGAGCACTGACTATTCAGAGAAAAATAAATAGGTTTGTTTAAAGAAGAACAAGTTGTTATAGAACACAGAAGACAGAGAGAACCTTAACTGTCTAACTTAACTTCTGAAGGGTGAACGACAACAACAGAAGATCTGCAGGAACAAGAAGTCTCCAGAAGAGCCAATCAGGAGACAGCAAGGACATGATTTGAAATTGTGTGAAGTCCCCAGGGCTATTTTTGGGCAGGAACGCACAGGAACAGAGTTCCGGCTGGCTCCCAAGTTGGCCACGCCCAGCAGGAACATTAGCATAATAGACCACACCCAACAGCAGAAACTCATCAGGATTGGCTACATTAGGGGTGTGTGGCCTAACATGCAAAGGAGTTCCTGTTCCAAAAAAGGGTTTTGACAACAAACAAGGTCAACAGAATAAGAAGCAAAAGGTGGGTGTGGCTGGATGACCACACTTCTGGCAACATGGGGGTGTGGCCTAATGTGCTAATGAGTTTCTGATGATGGGTGTGGCCTGTTATGCTAATGAGTTCCTGCTGGGCTTTTTCTACAAAAAAAGCCCTGGAAGTCCCTAATCTAGATATGCTAACTAGCAGTCCTTCAGCTGTCCACTATAGGCTGTGCTTCTGATCTTCTTCAAATAGGTGCACTAAAGGCCTTGTATATTCCAACAATCTGGAGATCAATTGTAATAGTATGAGATCTCCAGGTGCCATCTGGAGACTGGCAATCCTAGTTACAGTACAGATGACCTCAACCTTCATTTGAACACTTTCTCAGTTACGGAGAACCTCTAAAAAGCATAATCATTACTTATAACCTTATAACTTTGTGGTCAAATGTGGCATTTACAAGGCAAGGCTGTTACACACTCTACGGGTGCAGTCAGACAAGCTGTTTGATCTGATGTCGTCACTGTTATCCTGTGGATTGAAAAGGCACATTCAAACAGCATCATCCATATCCCATTCCCAGGGTTGTGAACAGTGTTCCCTCTAAGCTGAGTTAGTGTGAGCTAGCTCACAGTTTTTTAACCTCTAGCTCACACATTTTTGTCTTAGCTCAGGGAGGATGGCTCCAGAGCAAACTAATTTATGCAGTAGCCAAATCGCTCGCTAACAACTTTAATGCCAGCAGCTAACAAAGTAGAATCTTTGCTCACATGACTCTACAGTTTAGAGGGAGCTGGTTGTGAAATACTGCTTGTGTGTTTCTGTGCTGCAATATTTTGTTGGGATTGGGAGCCCGGGGGGGGGGGGTTGAGCAACAAAAGAAAAAAAAAACCCTTTCTCCTGTTTCTTGGGGTGGGAAAGCAGTGGAAACAGTCCCTGGTTAGGCTCCCATATTGGTGGCCATGCTCGGAACTTGACTCCAAGCCACTGCCCAGTATTCTTCTGGCAGGAAAGCTTCAAAATGGCTGGTGCTTGTGGTGTGTTGTAGCAGTACAAGGGGTCCGGTCACACTGCCGTTTTGATCGGGATTTGCTGCTGTTTCCTTGCGCATGTCAGTTTCACATTCACACGCGCCAATCCGCCTCCCGCCCCTAAGCAAGCTCACTCGCGCAATGATGCCGGCTTTTCCTGACCCCTGGAAAATCAAGTGTTTTCCTGGCATTTCCGCTTTGAATGCGCTATTTCGCCTATCTGGACAGCCCATCTTTCGCAATGATTGCGATTAGGGCCGTCTGAACGCTCTTTGTGCTTTTTTTTTTTAAGCTTTCAGTTTGAGCGCTTGAGCAAACATGTGCCTAATAAATCCATTTAACGTTTAATAATGGGTTTATTAAGCACATGTTTAGTCAAGCGCTCAAACCGGAAGCTTTAAAAAAAAAACGCACAAAAGACGGCCCTGGAGGTGGGAACGAGAGGCGGGGGCTCCAGCAGCCTGGATGGGGCCGGCAAGTAGGATGGCAGACACGGCGGACACGGAGGAGCCTGTTTTCGTGGGGCAATGGCGGCACCCCCCCCCCCCAAAGTGTCGGCAGAAACAGCAGCCGCCCGAGCATCCCCCATGGCCAGCAGGATTGCCTGGAGGGACGGCGCAGCAGCAGGCGAGCAGGTGCTGTAAGAGAGGGGCTGACTGCACAGCCCAATGCGAAGAAAAATGTTCCCGATTTAAACAAAGCGGGAACAAAGCGCAATTACCTTTGCAGTGTGACCAGAGCCAAGGAGATTCTTGATCTATTGGCTCTATGGGGAGAGAAAAAGGCACAGGATGCACTCAGGGAGTACCACAGAAATATACAGCCATATGAAGAAATTGCTAGAGGCACGAGATCATAGTACTTGGCAGAGGGATTGCTGAGCTATCAAAAAGCAGTGGTACTTCAAATATGCACTTCTGCACAGATGCAAAAAAACATTTATTTTTTTTTAAAAAGGATGCTGCCCAACCAACTGCTCTGTGATTGCCACACAGCAATAATCTGGTCAACCACAGGGTGAGTGCACGTTGCAGTGGATTAAGGGTAGATGTTTAGACAAAACTCTCAGGCACAGAAAAATAAAGATAAAGTTAGAAGCATGGCCAAAACTCACTACGCCCGTTGTCTGATTGCAGCCTATATGTTCATTCTCATATCACAAGCACATTTCGTCCAAGAATAGAATTCAGCATGTCTTTTTTTTTTAATTTGTAAAAACAAGTTTCTAGGCCGTATACCCGTGACATTTCAAAAACCATCCATAATAATAGGGCTGAATGGGGTTTCAGAGCAGTTGGCGGAGAACCATACTCAGCCATCCTTACTTGTATAAAGAGTGGGATAAAATGTAGTAAACAGGTAGATGGAAAAATATTTCTAATAATTACTAGGTTAGCGGAGAGTAACAATTAAGGAGGACAGTTGCCTTCATACTAGTGGTGTCATCTGCCCACCTTTGGTGGGCAAACCCCACCACAACACCTCAGTTTCCTTTCAGTGATCAAATGAGCAGTGCGGAAAAAATGGGAGAGAGGACATCATTAATGCATTGACATCACTTCCAGCTAAAACCTGGAAGTGACATCACTATCACTCTAAGGATCTAAGGTAAACTCCTACAGCATCAATGATGCCACTTCCGAGTTTTAACAGATGCATTGAAAACACCCTTTCCCCATGCTCTGCCCTCGAAGTCTCCTACTTCACACCCAGATTATGGAGTTCCTCATGCATCTAGTTGACCACTGTCTGAGACAGGATGCTGGACTAGGCAGACTCTTGGTTTGATCTAGCAGGGCACTTTTATATTTGTGCAACCTGGCTTCTATTTCTGTCCTACTTCCACATGGCTCTATCCCATGCTGTTCTAGCAACATACATATATGTGACAGAATGTGTCTACTCCCGACTGATGGACAGAGCTGGAATAAGGAATAAACCTCACACTGGCTCCTTCCATGTGATCTACAGTAGTAAGCTCAATTACATGGTTCTGTTAATGTAAGGACAGGTCCAAGGGCACCTGTACTACAGGTAGAAGGAGGATGTCTCCAGAAGATAGACCCAGAAGCGTTTCCTTCTTGTGAGCCCCATAAACTTGGTAGATGATTTCACATTCTCAGAAAGGGGAAAAAAAACCTATTTACAAAAAATTAAGTCTAGATTAATGAAAATATAGCATCTCCATGGTATAGTGGATAGCTGTTACTTCCCCCTCAGTTAGCTTGTTTGTTTACCACTGTTTGCTTGATGTTCATGAGTATAGCTCGCCTGATTTTTTTCAGATATAGGAAGGATATGAATACGATTGCTAAGTTTACTGGAGGTTTAGGCCCTGAAACAAACATACAAAACCCAAAAGACTTTTTCTACAGTTTCAGGCACCAAAGGGCACTGGTAATTTTTTAAAAAGCCAAAATTGAGAGCATGAAGCTTGAAAAATCAATACCCTTTGCTGGCTCTTGTGCAAGTGGTATGGAAAATAAATACGGCACAGCTGAGTCCTGTGATGTGGCAATACCAAGCTAAAGCATTCAATCAGAAAGAAACCTTTCAGTCAAAGATGCCACCAACCTGTTTGGCTTATAATTTGACCTGAGCCTGACTTCTAGAAATGGTACTGGCTGCTTAGAAATGGTACAACGCTGCAATCCAATTTGAATTCACCTCGTGAACCAGATTTGACACTGTGTTAGATTCAATAAGCTTACCACACCAGGGAAACCCCCTGCATGCTCATCTTCTCATCCCAAAGATAAACATGCTAGTGGATACTGCTGTTATGGCAGGTTTAGGAACCCCAGAATGGTGTTAAATGTCTCATTTAGTTTACATTTTCAGATGTCCTGCCAACATCATTGGGTTTTTCCCCACGTTATCATCTGCGAAAATAAATTATACCTGTGTATAACGCTCTTTATACAATACAAAGAACTGCCTTATATGGAAGTTCAAAATACACATTACAACAGACTTGCTGTTGTCATTTCCTCTGTAGGGTTGTTGTTGTTGTTGTTTTTAAATCAGCCTGAGCAAGCGATACATCTGAGCAGAGGAAAGGTATGTGTGGAGAAGACAGCTTAAGCTTAATAAGAACATAAGAGAAGCCAATGCTGAATCAGGCCAATGGCCCATCTAGTCCAATGCTCTTGTCACACAGTGGCCAAAAATACCAGGTGCCATCAGGAGATCCAGCAGTGGGGCCCCATCTCTCTGGGTTTTACCCCCACAAGATCATCCACCCTGAGTTTCT
Organism: Gekko gecko; assembly: GCA_029375565.1. NCBI lineage: Eukaryota > Metazoa > Chordata > Lepidosauria > Squamata > Gekkonidae > Gekko > Gekko gecko. The sequence continues at coordinate 987 of JAPDNY010001911.1, read as the reverse complement.
TTTTCACCCACAGAGAGAAATTTATGAGGTCTTGTCAGAAAAAAAAGAGGAGCTTGAGGAGAGTGATGTTTGACTTTAAAACCACCAATGGCAACAGTGTTTATGAACATAAGAAGATCCGGTGGTTCAACTAGTCCAGCATCCTGTCTCACACTGTGGCCAGCCAGTTCCTCTGGAGGGCCAAAAACAGGGAATAAAGGCCAAGGCCTTTCCCAGTGTTGTCTCCTACCTTAAAGAGCAACATGGTAGATGGTCACTTCCCACATCCATAGGCCCTGCTCCTGACTTCGAAATGTTGATCAGATATTTTTCCTACGTGTGTAACCTCTATATAGAGGGCCCAATCAATTCAAGGAGGTCAGGAATGGGTCCAATGGGCATGTTCCTACTCCATACTGCCTCCATCAGACTTTGGCTGTCTGCATATGGCAAAGTGGGAGCTGTGGTGGCTCAAGTGGTTAAGATGCTGAACTGCAGGCTGTGGAAGGTCAGTAGTTCAGCAGTTCTAGACCCAAGAGTGCCGCATGACGGAGTGAGCTCCCGTCTCTAGTTCCAGCTCCTGCCAACCTAGCAGTTTGAAAGCAAGAAATTGCAAATAGATAGAGGTACCACTTCAGTGGGAAGGTAACAGCGTTTCGTGCACCTTGGTGTTTAGTCATGCTGGCCACATGACCACGGAAACGTCTTTGGACAGCACTGGCTCTTTGGCTTTGAAACGGAGATTTGACTGGCTTTTGAGCAAGGGAACCTTTACCTTTACTTTATATGACAAAGTGGGCTATAAACCAATATAAAAACAACAAGCCATTAAGCCAAGCCCGGGGCTTAACCTATCCATAAAGAATAGAAAAGAGCAAGAGTCCAGTAGTACATGAAAGACTTAACAAAATATGTGGCAGGACAGGAGCTTTCGTGAGGCACTGCTCACTTCTTCATGAAAGGTCATCCCCTGACACAAATTTTGTTAGTCTTTCGGGTGCTACTGGA
>JAPDNY010001910.1:0-11841 GCA_029375565.1 Gekko gecko | reverse complement strand
CCCCCAGTCCTGATACTTTACCAGTATTGGGCTGGTGATATTCGGCATTTACTGATATTTTTTGGGTCTGATATACCTGAAGCTGAAAAATATCAACTTTTTTTTTTGCACACCCCTAGTTATCATGAATCCCCCCCATACACATGCTTCTAGGACAGAACATGCCATGCATATGATTTACTCCTGAGCCATGGCTCATAGAAAATATTTATTGAGCATGCCTATCATGGCTCTTCTAAACTAGCACTAAGCATCTTGAGCTCTGAAAAGCACTCCAGAGAATTAGTCACATTCATGCTTAGTTCTCATGGCCCTTTCTTAGACAGCCGGGGAAATGCCAATCGCCACTTTGGGGTCAGGAAACAATTTTCTCCAGGCCAGTTTGGCCAGGGATCCTAGAATTTTTTTTTGCCCCCTTCTGGGCATGGAGCAGGGGTCACAGGGTGTGTGTGGGGGGAGGTAGTTGTGAATTTCCTACACTGTGTAGGGGATTGGACTAAATAACCCTGGAGGACCCTCCAACTCTATGATTCTATGTTTCTATGGCTGTGGTTTCTGAAATCAATCACCCTTACGTTGGCCTCCAGGGCTCCTGGCAGTGCCCTCCTTCCTCGCTGCATATCTCCACCGCTGGTGCGCAGGAACACACAGAATGCGATGCTGGCCTCATGTCTGGATGCCCCATGTCCATCAGCATGAGGGCCCTTGAGCTTCTGCCTCCTCGTCATCTTCCTGATACTGCTCCAGCTCCCGCCTTTGTGCCCGGTAGGAGGCTGGGGAGGAGGGGGAGGAACAGAACGGTGAGTGGTGAGGATGACATAGGCTTTCTGTACTCCTGGTCTGCCGCTCCCCTATTTTGTTCAGTGCTTAGCTTTTCGATATGACATTTGGTATGTGTTTTGCCAAAGGAACTTTGCGGTTATTAACATACAGTTCCCAAAAATGCACAGGTGTCATTTACGTCAGCATTCTTCAGGAGGCAAAATGAAGGAAGGAAAAGTAATATGTGGTTGGGTCCAGTTCACAGTTTCTATCAGTTCTATCCAGTCTCTTCTCTTCTCTTCCATTCTGCAGGTGTTGTTAACTGGTTTTTCTGCCTACACAGCCTTACACAGCCTGAGCCTGCTCGCCGGGGAGGGAGGAGTATAAATTGAAGTAATAAATAAATAACTATAATCCTCTTCAAGGCCAGAGCTGGAAATGTGGTAATTAGCTTCTCATGAGAGCCTGCAGACTATAGGATAGGAGGGGAGCAGGGCCGGTTCGCTTAGGGCGCACCGGCCTGCAGGGGCGCCAAACTGCACCCCGCCCCCCCCGTGAAAAGCCCCCGCCGCCGCCTCCCCACTGCTACCACCAGTGAAGAGCGCCCCAGTGGGTGTTCAAAGGCAAGCTGGCGCTCAAGGGAAGAGGTGGGGGTTTAAACCTCCACCCCTTCCTGGCTTGCTGGCGCCGCCACCCCCCCCAATCTCCAGGCCCCACCGGGAGGTTGGCATCGCTGGGGGGCATGGACGCCACAAGCTGGCCTGCCTAGGGCACCCAGACACCTCGGGCCGGCCCTGGAGGGGAGGAATCAGGGGTGATCAGGAGGCTATTTCCAGATGGTTCCACCAAGAAAAGTGACCTGATTGGGTGTCGTCATCACCTGGTGCTGCTTGGGTAAGAAACTATAATTGAGCTAAGAGTCTGGATAAAGGGGCTAGCTTGGATTCTGATGGACTGAAGGCCTGGGCTATGATTTCTGCCATCTAACGCAGGTCTTGAAATGTGCTAGACAGTTAAGCTAGGCTGTGGTCACACCCACTAAATAATCCACTTTCAATACACTTTCCAACTGGATTTTTACTGTGTGAACTGGCAAAATCCAATTCGAAAGTGCACTGAAAGTGGATTATTTAGCGTGTGTGACCACAGCTCTAACTTCTTTGGTTTTTTGCTGCGTGATTTTAGAGTGTTGTGGTTGCCCGTAAATTAAACCTTTTGTTTTGACGGAAATTAATTCTTTAAAAATAAAGAAGGGTTTGGTTAGTTGTGTACAACGGCCCTCGGGTTCAGCCTTGGACTCCTTGACAAACGTGCTTCACTCTCCATCAACCAACGGAGGACCTGGCAGCGTTGTAATCCTCATAAGCAATGAGGTTAGCACCCCATCGAACATGAGTTGTAATTTTTTTTTAATCGCATTTCAGAGGTTAGCAGAAGGTTTTATTGCCTTGATCTGCAGAAGAACAGCTAGATCTGTCTGCAGAAGAACAGCTAGATCTGCGTCCAGTTGCACCTTAGAAACCAACAGGACTATCAGGACACAAGCTTTCAAGATTCCAAACTATTGGAATATCTGGTTAATAGAGCAAAGGTTGCTCAGTCATAGAAGTGTGGTACCGAGTACAGTAAATAAATCTCCCAAGAAGTATATTGCAGCTTACATTTTACATTTAGTAAAGGTAAAGGTTTCCCTTTCTCGAAAGCCAATCGAATCCGACTCTAGGGATGCGGTGCTCATCTTCGTTTCCAAGCCGAAGAGCCAGCGCTGTCCGAAGATGTTTCCGTGGTCATGTGGCCGACATGACTAGACACCAAGGCGCACGGAATGCTGTTACCTTCCCACCAAAGCGGCACCTATTTATCTACTTGCAATTTCTTGCTTTCGAACTGCTAGGTTAGCAGGAGCTGGGACCAGAGACGGGCGCTCACTCTGTCATGCGGCACTTGGGTCTTGAACTGCTGAGCTACCGACCTTCTACTCTGCAGTTCAGCGTCAACCACTTGAGCCACTGCAGCACCTATTTTACATTTACAGATGCTAGATGGCCATCTGACAGCAATGTGGATTCTGTGAACTTAGGCAGATCATGAGAGGGGAGGGCAGGAACGGTTGCCTCAGTGCTTAGTTCTTGCGGCCCTTTTTTACATGCCCAGGGAAATGCTGATTGCCACATTTGGGTCAGGAAGCAACCCTGGAGGTTTTTGATCATCTTCTGGGTCACTGCGGGTGTGGAGGGGGAGGTATTTGTGAATTTCCTGCATTGTGCAGGGGGTTGGACTAAATGACCCTAGAGGCCCCTTCCAACTCTGATTCTGTGATTCTATGATTTATTCAGGTAGATCCAGTTCAAACTCAGGTTGCAGTCCAAAGAGGAGAAAGAACCTGAATCTAAACAGTACTTTCTCTATCACAAATGGCCAGCTTGTCCGACATCATGTGTGTGGGAGTATGAGGGCATTGTCTCTACAGGACAGACCTGCACAGATGTGTGTCTCCATGTGCAGAGAGTAAGAGGACAAAAGGGAGGGAGAGGAGGGGTCAGAGAGCAGCTCACAGGAGGAGAAGAAGGAGGAGAAGAAGAGGAGGAGGAGATTGGATTTATACCCCGCCCTTCACTACCCGAAGGAGTCTCAGAGCGGCTTGCTGCTGGACCTCCTGATGGCACCTGGTATATTTTGGCCGCTGTTTGACAGAGTGTTGGACTAGATGGGCCATTGGCCTGATTCAACATTGGCTTCTCTTATGTTCTTATGTTCTTATGTTCTTACAATCTCTTTTCCCTTCCTCTATTCACAACAGACACCCTGTGAGGTAGGTGGGGCTGAGAGAGCTCTTTCGAGAACTGCCCTGGAGAGAACACCTCTGAAAGAACTTATGACTGACCCGAGGTCACACCAGCAGCTGCATGTGGAGGACTGGGGAATCAAATCCGGTCCCCCCAGATTAGAGTCTATGTGTTCTTAACCACGACACCAAACTGGCTCTCATTCAAGGAGATAACATCTAAATAAATTTAGAGTGATGTAGCACCCCCCAATGTCCAGGCATGCTGAGTCGCTCACTCCAGCAAAAACTTTGTCAAGTATTTGGCGAAGGGAGTGTTGTCTCTTGAAATCTTATATCCTGAAAACCTTGTTGGTTTCTAGAGGGCTACCAGACTCATATCTAGCTGTTAACACACACACACACACCGAAATATCCTTCCTATTTACCTGGCAGGTGACGATCTTTGAACGGGGGGCGCCCCGCCGCATCCCAAAGAGCCCGCATCCGGTTGAAATAACGTGGCACATTGGCAGGCCTCTCTTTCCCCTCCGCAGCCGGCCTACCGGCTGCAAAGAAGTCCGTCTTCAGCTGTTTCCACTTCGATCGCAGCTGGTCAATCGTCCGGTTGAACCCGAGAGAGCACAGCCTGTCCCGAATTTTTCCCCAGTGCTGCTGACTTCTCTGTGAACTGCTGCTCATCAGCAGGGCCAGGGCAGGGCTGACCTGGATGCTGTTCAACAGGGCCACCACCTCCTTCCCTTCCCAGCGCTGGCCACGGAGGCGAGGCGTCGTTTTGTGAACAACACAGACGGCTCCGGCCTAGTCATGTCAAGGTCGGCTTGGCATGTGTGCGGAAGGCTACAGAAATGCAAACACCTGTGTGTCTTCTCCCCTGTGTGGCTTCCCTGATGGATGCTGAACTTGGAGCTCGAGGGAAAGCGTTTCCCACAGACCAGGCATTTCTGCGCTTTCTCTCTTTCACAGGTCCTCTTTGGGATTAAACTCTTCCTGTAAGCAGGGCAAGGGTCGCGCTTCTTCCCAATATCATTTCCTGTTCATGCTGCATTGTCACTGGAGGCCTTGAGGCCTCCCACACAAGGCCGGGATTCATCCCCATCCTCCGTTGGACAGGCCTGCTGCCCACGCTCGGCTCTGCCCACGCTCGGCTGCCCATGCTCGGCTCTTTCCTTGCTCGCAGAAACGTAGACCCGCCGACAACACTGGGAAACTCTCGCTTCTGCCTTCCATATTGACGAGACATGAGGCCTAACCAGTTCCATGTCCTCGGATAGGTATCTTCCCTCCTCATCCAGGGCCGTCCATCTTTCAGCTGCTGAAGAAATGAGAGATGCTTAAACACTCTCGTTTCACGTGGTTGTGAGGAAGTGGCTGGCATGCTGGGGAAGTCCAAGAGAACTTAAAGCCCAAATTCACTGGGTGACCTAGTCTTAATTGCCTTGGGACCCCCAAGGCAAAAGTCCAGGATGGGGGCTGCAGAATCACCGCACCCTCTGCTGGTGAGGCAAGGGTTGCCAGGTTGCTCCTGGCAACCGACAGAGGAGACTTAAGGAGAGCAGGAGGGAGGCCCAGCTGACATTGCAGTGAGGTGTCCATGTCACTCCTGATGTGACCCAGAAATGATATCATCATACAGAGTTGTTGGGGAGACACTCTGGTATTTGGGCAAAAACTCTATGGTAAATTTGGCCTCTACCATAGAGTTTTTGCCCGAATACCAGAACATCACTGTGATGTATTGTCTATACATAAGTTAATATGAGCTTGAAACGCTTCTCTATCTAAGCCTGGTGTCAAAAACAGCAAAACCTGATTGGCTACTCTGTGTAGGGAACCAATCAGGATACTAGAAAAGATCTGGAGGGAGATGAATCGATTGGTTGTTATGTTACTGTTCTAATTGGTTGTTAATGCATCGAAGGGCATGGTTTTGTCAGCCCAGATAGTTTAAAAGAGAGCCTGTTGTTCTCCTGTTTTTGTGTTTTGTTCCTACCTTGTTAATAAAGCCGAATCACTTGTTATGAGCTGCTGCCTCAAGTCTCATATTTAACAATCACACTCAACATTGCTGATGTGATGACATCACTTCCAGGTCACATCAGAAGTGACGTAGACATATCACTGCAACGCTGACTGGGCCTCGGTCTTTTTCTGGGCAAATCTCCCCTTCCAGCCAGCTGATTGGTGGTGGGGCAGTGGGGCCTGGTGGCGGGGGACCCTTGCCTCCACTGGGGTGTCTGGCAACCCTACTCTGGGCCCAAGCAAGGAGGAGCTGACTGATAAGGAGGCAGGCATAGGCAGCTTCCCTTCACTCCGGCTGCCTGAGGCCCAGAGGGGGTGGGCATGCATGGCTGTGGGAGCCTGCTCTCCCCGTTCTTTTCCCCTCCATCAGGGGGTCAGGGCTGAAAGCCGTTGGGTCCTTCCCCAGGCCAGGGCAGCAGCTCCAGATGTACTGTGGCTAAGTTGGCCCCTGGGGTGGACCCGAGCCAGTTCGGCATGGTTAAGAGCAGTGGACTCTAATCTGGAGAACCGAGTTTGATTCTCCACTCCGCCACATGCAGCCAGTTGGGGGACCTTGGGTCAGTCACAGTTCTTTCAGAGCTGTTCTCTCAAGAACAGTTCTCTCAGAGCTCTCTCAGCCCCACCTACCTCACAGGGCGCCTATTGTGGGGAGGGGAAGGGAAAGGAGACTGTAAGCCGCTCTGAGACTCTGAGTGAAGGGCCGGGTATAAATCCAACTCCTCTTCTTCATTCTCACTCAGCCTGGGATATCTCACAGAGTTGTTGTGAGGATAAAATGGAGGAGAGGAGAACCATGCACGCTGCTCTTGGAGGACAAGCAAGTAAGTAGAAGGATAGAAAGACAACTGAATGGGGAAAGTGGGCCCTAACAGACTTTAGAGGACATTACAAGACACCGAATATCTGCACCAGAGGTTCCTAAATCTAAGTGAAGTATAGGGCTGCCAGCTCTGGGTTGGGAAATACCTGGAGATTTGGGGGTGGAGCCTGAGGAGGGCAGGGTTGGAGAGGGGAGGGACTTCAGTGTGGTACAGTGCCATAGAGTCCACCTTCCAAAGCAGACGTTTTCTCCAGGTAAATGGATCTCTGTCACCTGGAGATCAATTGCAATAATAGGAAATCTCCAGCCACTCCCTGGAGGTTGGCTACCCTATTGAAGTAGGATACAGGAGTATCTTAGCCTAGACAAACTAAAGCCACAAGCAGACTGATGTCCATCTGCTACATCTTAATTTACCTGACTCTCTACTGCGACTGAATGTTGTCTAACATTCCAGCTGAGAAGGAGCATGTTTTCCTCTACAACAGAATACCATAAAGGTGTTTCTTTTTAAATAAAGAAAGTCCCACCCAAAGAAATAACCCACTACAGATTTTTCTTAGAATTTTCAAGGGTTCTTGGAATTCTAATGATTGACAAGCCCCCAAGTTTCCAGAACAGAGAAGGGGCCACAACCACTATCATCCTAGGAAGGTGCTTTGAGAGTCTCAGATCTCAAGCAGCAAGAGGCCCTCATCCTCACCTGAAGGGCTGTTGTCTCCATCCTCCTCCTCGGTTTCTGGGCCCAAACTTCTCTGGTCCAGGTCTGAAGCTTCAGAAAAACTCACACACCCCTCCTCAAATGCTACCTGCAAGACAGAAGGAGGCATTTTAGGACAGAATGACAGGGCCTGCTGGGCAAATTCTAGGTGAAAGGCCTTGATTCTGCCCCCCTTGTAGTTTGAAGCCCCACTGACCTATCAAGGATGAAAAACCAGGACAGAAATAATATACAAATATTGTTGATACTTTCTTTTTTCTTTTTTTAATAGGGGGATTCAAATTAGTTAGGTACCCAGAGGTTGAGTGAGAGAGAAAAAATATTTTGAGACACAAATTAAACAAAATATATGTATTCATTACAAAGTGCACTAAAACTATACTTTAAGAAAGTTGGCACAATCCGCCCTTGAAGTGGCGAATATTTGAATTAAGAAGTCCTGAATTTATTTAACCTGATAATTTTGATTTTTCTAGGTTAAAAACCCTGAACCGATAAAACAGGACCAATAGGTTGATAACCTTGAACCACTTTAAACACGTTTCGGCCTCCAGGGCCTCCAACAGTTGTCAAATTTTTGTATATACATGCACACTATAACATACAAACATGTGTTAGTGCCAAGGCAGGTTGATTATAAAGCATTCGAGTGTGTGGCAAAAGAATTGGGTTGTGTGACGGCTATCTTAAACTTTTAAGTACACACATCCAAGGAATGCAGGTTTAATAGTTCTTTCTGACTACGGCTATCGTTACTCTCAGAGTGTGCATATATGAATCAGCCTTTAACTGACAGTCAACTCAAACCAGCCAAGCTCATTCAGGAGAAAGAGGTGTGGATTCAGAAGGTCAGAAGAATCCATTGACAATGTCCTTATTTTAGATGAAAGTCAGAAAGTGAAAGGCCAATCCCCTAAATGGAACCCCCACAGAAAGTTTCATCATCCATAGGCATCATCAGAGAAGGAGACAGGAGAATCTATTTTTTTCTGGTCTCCAGAACCTGCAGGCCAGTCAACAGAGTTGCCAATTTAACTGGGAAAGGGAAAGACATCAGTGGGGTATAATGTCATAGGGTCCATCCTCTAAAGCAGCCATTTTCTCCATAGAAACAGATCCCTGTAGAATAAGTCGTAATTCCATAAGATCTCCAGACCCCACCTGGAGGCTGGCAAAATTACAAGTTAGGGTGAACAGTCTCCAGGTGGGGCCTGAAGTTCCCCTGGAATTATGACTGATTTCCAGAGGAAACACATCTGTTGTCATTGAGAAAATGGCAGGGTGGACTCTGTGGTATATGATAAAGACTAGGAGAAACGGAAGTTCCTGTCTAGTCATCATGAACCTACCCAGTCCCCCAGTCAGGAAAGGGAATTCCCTGACCCCCAGGTCCTGTTGCCCACCAACGCTCCAAGTGATGGGGGGAAATGGCATTGTATGTGTTGATACATCACATCCTGTGAAAATGTGGGAGTGATGTAGGGTAGCTCTAGGAATGTGTGGAATCTCTATGGTTTTACTGTAGAGTTTTTGGCAATTCCTAGAGCTACCCTACATCACTTCCAAGTTTTCACCAGGTGAGAGATAACAGCACATGAGATGTTGCAGTTCCGTCCCCCATCTTCACCACCAAATCTCCTGATTGTTTGCAGGCACAGACTAGCAACCCTAGGCACCATCCTCAAATCTTCAGGAATTCCCAAACCAGGGTTAGCAACCTTAGCCCCAGATGCAAAACAGGAGAGAGATCTCAACATTTGGTCCACCACAGACCTCCTTGTGTTACACAAAAACAACACAGGGAAACTGTCTCACCTCTTTCTCCTGTCTTTGGGCCTCCCGCTGTCTCAACAGGAAATCCTCGGCCAGGGCTACTGCCTGGGAACAGGTTTCTGGTCCACATTCTCTAACCCGACTCTGGATCTCCAGGGGCAGGATGGTCAGAAGCTGTTCCAGGATCAGCAGCTCTAAGATCTGTTCCTTGGAGCGTCGCTCAAATTTTAGCCACTGGCAGCAAAGTTCCTGCAGTTGGCCATAAGCTGCTCTTGGCCCCTCAGCCTCCCGGTAGCAGAAGCATCTGAAGTGTTGACGCTGCTTCTCTCTGTTGATGGCATCCCCTCGCAAGATGGCCACCTTCACTTTCCCATAATCCTCTCTGTCTTGGGCATCCAATTTGATAAAGGCCTCCTCAGCTTCTCCAGTGAGGGCTGGCAGGAGTCGTGCTGCCCATTCTTCTGTGGGCCAGCGGCAGGCTTCAGCCACCTGTTCAAAGGAGGCCAGAAAAGCCTTCGGATCATCCCAGGGTGAAGGCTTGTTGTCCAGCAATACTGGGATCCCCCAGCCTGTGTGAGGGGCATCCAATTTCTTCAGGAAACCCTGCCACTGGTCCTCCCACTGATGAAAGGAAAACTCCTCTGGCTCCTGTTTAATCTGTTCTCCTGGTCTCCTTTGCAGAAATTCCCTAATATTCTTGGCTTGGAGAGTATGAGGGGCCTTCCCTGCTCCCTGAAGTACTTCTACTGAGGTAGGGCTCTGTTTCTCCATTTTCAAACTCAAATGAACTCACAAAGATCACATTGCACTATCAGAACTTCTAGGACAAGTGACTGGGCTCTGAACCCACGTTCTGAGGTTCTACCTGCATAAAAAGAGACAGGGGGAAGAATGAGAGAAAATAGATGAGTCAACAGTCAACCTCTGGTATGGTGGCTGCTGTTTGTGTTTAGAAAGACTGACCCAGATACCAAATACTGATTGATTGATTGATTGATTGATTGATTGATTGATGTGAGGAAGTTTCTTCCCTGTTATAACTGGTTAAATGGAATATTGAAACTGCTCAGAATGGCCTTAAAGGGTTGAGGTTTGAAATGATTTGACTCATCCACACAACTTAACTTTGGGTTGGAAGAAGATTCCTTTAGAGTCGAAACGGAATCTTAATTCCGGAGACCACCGTTCCTGTCACCTTTTGTCATCTTCAACTTATGTAACCGAAGTGAAAGTGTTTGTTATTATTGTAATTGTTGTTATTTAAAGATAGAAAAACTTTCTTGAAGCCTTGTTATTACAGTTCTTTGGCTGTTTTTCTATCCCATCTAGGGATGCCAGCCTCCAGGTGGGACCTGGGATTCCCCTGGATTTATAGCTCATCTCCAGACTACAGAGATCAGTTCCGCTGAAGAAAATGGATGCTTTGGAGGGTAGACTGTATGACATTGTACTGCACTGAGGTCCCCGAATTCCCCAGGCTCTATCCCCAAATTTCCAGGAGTTTCCCAACATGGCAACCGTACTCTACTGTCTCCTGCCAGTGGCCAGGGGAGACCTGGCAGTGGTCCCTCCTGGCAGCCGGCGGGGGATGGAAGAGGACAAGGAGGAGGAGCAGGAAAATTGCTTTTATACCCCGCTCTTCAGTACTTAAAGGAGTATCGGAGCAGCTTACAACTGCCTTCCCTTCCTCTCCCAACAGACACCTTGTGAGATAGGTGGGGCTGAGAGAGTTCTGAGAGGACTGTGACTGATCCAGGTCACGCAGCTGGCTTCATGTGGAGAAAAGGGGAATAAAACCCGGTTCTCCAGATTAGAGCCTGCCACTCTTTACTACTCCTCAGAGAGCAAGTTTGATGCAGTGGTTCAGAGCGGTGGACTCTAATCTGAAGAACTGGGTTTGATTCTCCACTCCTCCACATGCAGCCAGCTGGGTGACCTTGGGGTCAGTTCTCTCAGAGCTCTCTCAGCCCCACCTACCTCACAGGGTGTCTGTTGTGGGGAGAGGAAGGGAAGGAGATTGTAAGCCACTCTGAGACTCCAAGTGAAGGGTGGGGTATAAACCCAAGTCTTCTTCCACACCAGGAGTATCATTTGGAAGCAAAACCCTTAGATCTACGGTACAGGCCCGATTTAAGGCCATTGGGCTATCCAGGGCTATTTTTGTAGAAAAAGCCCAGCAGGAACTCATTAGCATATTAGGCCACACCCAACAGCAGAAATGTGTTAGCATATTAGGCCACACCCCCATGTTACCAGAGGTGTGGTCATCCAGCCACACTCACCTTTTGCTTCTTATTCTGTTTACCTTGTTTGTTGTCAAAACCCAGGGCTTGTTTTGGAGCAGGAACTCTTTTGCATGTTAGGCTACACACCCCTCATGTAGCCAGTCCTAATGAGTTTCTGCTGCTGGGTGTGGCTTATTATGCTAATGAGTTCCTGCTGGGCATGGCCAACTCAGGAGCCAGCCGGAACTCCGTTCCTGCGCGTTCCTGTCCAAAAATAGTCCTGGGGCTATCAGCCTTTACAGAAAAGAATGCAGTATAGCCGGAGAGGGGTCTGTTCCCAGGGCTGCATCCCCTGTGGAGCCGCCGCTTGAAGACCAGCTTTGGCCGAGTTACAGAGCACTTAGAGAAACCAACACCCGGTGGTGGACTACAATTTGGTCAAGAGGAGCCATGAAGATGGAGAGCATAAACTGGCACAGCCAGCTCAGCGGTAGGTGCCAACTGCTCCTGGTAATGGAGAGAAAGATCAGCAACTATATGATGTGGTCCTGCAGGTAATGGGACACTGCAGGAAGCAGATGGATTTTATCCAGAGCCAGTTTATGCAACAGAGAGGGGATAGATGGGCCAGACTCAAATTTCCGGAATTTAATCAGGGAAAAGACATTGGCAGTAACCTGGCCCTTTTTGAGGACTGTTGTTTAGATTATTGTGTGCCAGTCCTTATAATAGT
>JAPDNY010000191.1:0-78448 GCA_029375565.1 Gekko gecko | reverse complement strand
TGTTCCCTCTAAGCCATGGAGTTTTGTGAGCAAAAATTCTACTTTGTGAGCTCCTGGCATTAAAGCTGTGAGCAAGAGATTTGGCTATGGCATAAATTAGTTTGCTCTGGAGCCATCCTTCCTGAGCTAAGACAAAAATGTGTGAGCTGGAGGCTAAAAAACTGTGAGGTAGCTCATCCTAACTCAGCTTAGAGGGAACACTGTCCCCGACCCGTCTAGCACCTCGAAAATCCAAGCACAAGTCCTGATAGAGGGGTCCCCCTGGTCAATGGAAGTCGACTCTGGGTCAGTGGCTTCCATCATTTCAGTAGAGACACTAAAGAGACTTTGTCCGAGTGGGGGCCCCGCCTATGCTCATTGCCCCTGAGCCACATGGACGTTCAAAAGAACATGGTTCCGATCTGGGGTGTGGGTATTTTTCATGTGAAGCACAGGGGGTTCGAAGGGTTCCTGGATCTGGTAGTGGTGGAGGGAAACTTAGTCAGCTTGTTGGGGTGGGCCTGGTTTGCACCGTTGGGCATCGCTGTTGGGGAGGTGCCGGCCTCAAGGTGAAATGGGAGAAATACCTCCTCGAGGTTCTGGAAGTAGACTTTCTTGGGTTCTGGGTGGATGCATCCGGCCTTCATCCAGCCAAAGACAAGGTCAAGGCCATTGTGGAGTCCCCAGTGCCCACATGCAAGGCAGAGCTTCAGGCGTCTTTAGGACTGCAGGCATTCTTGGGACTAATACATTTCTATCATGCCTTTCTGCCACACAAGGCCGCAGCTTCAGAGCCCCTCCACTGCCTCCTGGACAAGTTGGCTCCTTGGTCCTGGGGCTCAAAGGAAGCGGCAGAGTTCAGGGGAGTCAAGGCGCTTTTAATTTCAAACAACATGCTGGCACACTTCAATGAGTCCCTGCCAGTTGTCCTCGCATGTGACGCCTCCCCCTACGGCATCGGTGCAGTCCTGGGCTACATCCTCCCCAGTGGCCGCGAGGTTCCCATGGTCTATTACTCCAGGACCTTGACAGCCGCCGAGCGCAATTACGCACAAATCGACAGGGAGGGCTTGGCGATCGTGGCAGTGGTTAAGAAGTTTCATAACTTTGTTTATGGGCGCCCATTCACAATTGTGACAGACCACAAGCCCCTCTTCACTGCGAACAAGCAGACGCCCAAAGTTCTGTCACCCTGCATCCTCCGGTGGTCCCTGTTCCTGGCTGGCTACCAGTACATCCTGGAACACCACCTGGGCAAGGCGATGGGACACTCTACAGACACCGATCCTGCTCCTGCGCCTGGGGTCCTGCTACTTGAGGCTTCCGGAACCTCTTCTGCAAGCTACCGATGTTGCGGCATGCTCGGCCCACGACCCCGTCCTCTCCCAGGTCTTGGGCTGGGTGGTGAGGGGTTGGCCCATGATCTCCCGGGGGCCTGAGTTCATGGCTTTTGTCACCCATAAAGACAAAATATTGGCCCTCAAAGGGTGTCTCCTGTGGGGGGACCACCACCTCCACGAAGGCTGTTATCCGGTCCTTCTGCCGGATCTTCGCTATACATGGGCTGCTGGACACTATAGTCTCTGACAATGGGACAGCCTTTACATCAGCAGAGTTCTAGGACTTCCTCCAGAGGAACCTGATCCGGCACATCCGATCTGCCCCCACCCCGCGACCAACGGCCAGGCAGAGAGGATGGTGCACACCGCGAAGGAAGCCCTCAGCAGGATAACAGATGGAGACTGGGAGTTCAGGCTAGCCTGCTTCCTCCTAACCCAGAGGATGACACCGAACCTTGTCACCAGCCACAGCCCTACAGAACTGTTAATGGGCCGAAGCCCCACGACCTTGCTGGATCAGCTACACCCAGATCGAGCACCAGACTCAAGGAGGATGGTCGAACAGCGCAACGCTCCGCGAGGGTTCTTCCCAGGGAACCCAGTGTTCATCCAGAACTTTGGAACTGGACCCCCTGGATCACAGGCAGGGTGATCAGAGTAACAGGCCCTTTTTAAAGAAAGATTACATATTTTTGTCAGGAGATCCACAAGTTCACATTTGAATTCTTTCAGAACTCTTGGATGAATGCCATCCAGGCCTGGTGATTTATTAGTTTTTAAATTGTCCATCAGTCGGAGGACTTCCTCTCTTGTCACCACAATCTGATTCAGGTCTTTCAACCCCCTCCCGAAATCGGTGCTTCTGGAGTGGGCAAGCCCTTCTCCTCTTCCACAGTGAAGACAGAGGCAAAAAATGCATTCAGCTTCTCAGCCATTTCCCTATCATCCTTCACTACTCCTTTTACCCCTTGGTCATCCAAGGGCCCCACTGCCTCCCTGGCTGGCTTCCTACTTCTAATGTATTTGAAGAAAGTTTTACTGTTGGCCTTTATGTTTTTTGCGATATGCTCCTCATATTCCCTTTTTGCTTGCCTGATCACAGACTTGCATTTTATTTGCCATAGTCTGTGTTCCCTTTTATCAACCTCACTAAGACTAGCTTTCCACCGCTTAAAGGAATCCTTCTTACCTTTTACAGCTTCCATTACTTTATTTGTTAACCATGCAGGCTTTTTTTCTATACCTATTTGTACCTTTCCTAACCTGCGGTATATATTTTTTCTGAGCTTCTAGGACTGTATTTTTAAATAGTCTCCAAGCTTCCCCAATGGTTTTTACCTTCTCCACTCTTCCTTTCAATTTCTTCCTCACATGTCCCTTCATACCAGAGAAGTTACCCTTTTTAAAGTTAAAACTGGTTGCATCAGTCTTTTTGGGCAACTCCCTATCTGTACAAATGTTAAACTCAGTGACATTATGGTCACTGTTCCCAAGTGGTGCAATCACTTTTACATCTCTCACCAGGTCTTGGGTGTTACTTAGGACCAAATCCAGGATCGCCTCTCCCCTGCTAGGATCTGTGACCATCTGTTCCATAGCACAGTCATTGAGAGTGTCTAAAAACTCTATCTCTTTTTCCCGACTAGAACTCATATTGACCCAATCAATGTGTGGGTAGTTAAAGTCGCCTATTACGACACAGTTATTTCGTCTAGCCGCTATCTTTAATTCATTCATCATTTCATAATCCTCCTCTATCTTTTGATCTGGTGGGTGATAACAAACTCCCACTGTTAAGCTTCCTTTTGGACCCACTATTTCAACCCATAGCATTTCCAGAAGCGAATCCAGTTCTCTTACCCTCTCAATCTTACTGGACGGTATACCCTCTCTGACATACAGAGCCACCCCACCTCCAACCCTTCCCCCCTATCCTTCCGATATAATTTATAACCAGGAATCACCGTATCCCAGTGATTTTCCTCATCCCACCAAGTTTCTGAAATACCCACAATGTCTATTTCCCCCCCAACACCAAGCATTCCAACTCCCCGATTTTACCTCGGAGACTTCTAGCATTTGTGTATAAACACTTATAGTTTCCCACGTTTGTTAAGCCCACAGCCTTCCTCTTGCTGCCTCGAGACTTTGCCAGACAGTTCCAATCATTAGCCACAGTCTCAGTGGACAGTTGTAATCCATTTCCTTGTACAAAAGTAATAGCTACCCCTTCATCTCTTTGAGATGAGCCATCCCGAACCAGATTTTCATCTCCTGTCGGCTTTCCCCCATTATTCAGTTTAAAAACTGCTCTGCCACCTTTTTGATTTTGAGCGCCAGCAGTCTGGTTCCTTCTCGGGACAAGTGGAGACCGTCCCTTTTGTACAGCTCCCTCTTGTCCCAAAAAGCATCCCAGTGCCTAACAAACTTGAACCCTTCCCCCTACACCACCGTCTCATCCACGCATTGAGACTCCTGATCTGTGCCTGTCTCTCCGGCCCTGCACGTGGAACAGGTAGAACTTCCGAGAAGGCTACCTTGGAAGTCCTGCCCAGCAGCCTAAATTTCTCCTCCAGGACCTCACGACTGCATTTCCCCACATCGTTGGTGCCAACGTGCACCACGACCACTGGCTCCTCCCCAGCACTATCTACCAGCCTATCTAAAACACGCGTAATGTCCGCTACCTTCGCACCAGGCAGGCAAGTCACCATACGGTCAGTACTGCGGGTTCGCCACCCAGCTGTCTACCTGCCTAAGGATTGAATCATCAACTACCAAGAGCCCCCCTCCCACCCTTCCCAGGGACGGTTCCTTGGATACCCGTTCACCAGGTGAAGAAGAGGTCCCTTCTGAGGGCACATTCCCCTTATCCTCAGCATGGTGCCCTGTTTCCCCTTGACCCTCATGCTCCCTAGCAGCAGCCGGGCTGCCAGATCCAGAGTGGGACATATCTAACAAGTCCCCGAGAGTCTTCTCCGTGCACCTAACTGACTGTCTCTGCTTCTCCAGGTCAGCCACCTTGGCCTCAAGGGAGCAAACTCGCTCCCTGAGAACCAGGAGCTCCTTGCACCGAGCACACACCCAAGACTTCTGACCAGTGGGCAGATAGTCATACATGTGACACTCCATGCAAAACACTGGATAGCCCCCAACCCCCTGCTGGCATTCTGGCTTCATAATTGTTTTTAAACAAATACTTTTCTATAACCCCCTTTTAAAACCCTTTGTATTTATATGGTTCCTGTTGTAGAAGTCTACTTACCTTACCTTACTGGGAACCCAAGGAGCCAAGGTCCCTGGCTTTCTGGCTCTTCCTGGGCTTCTTACAGAGCCCCTAGGCTGAGAGTCCATAGGCCAAGAGCCACAGGCCAGGAGCCTCACCCTTTTGGCCAAGAGCCTCACCCTTTGCTCTCACCCTTCGGCTCGTGCCAGAGGCTCGTGCCTC
Organism: Gekko gecko; assembly: GCA_029375565.1. NCBI lineage: Eukaryota > Metazoa > Chordata > Lepidosauria > Squamata > Gekkonidae > Gekko > Gekko gecko. Next base: position 73,681 of record JAPDNY010000191.1, on the reverse strand, counting down.
TTGCAAGCTTCCTGCCTTAAATAGAAGTGTCCCCCAGGAGAGGGTGTGGTCAGCAGCTACTCAAATTCACCCAAGGCACTTAATGACAGGCAAGCAATGACCCTTTCACACCCCAACTCCAGCAGCCAGGAGTCTGCTCACCCCGTTGTAGGATGACTTGGAGCTGGGTTAAAAAGGCACCACTCCACAAGTGGTGTTTTTGGTTTCCTGCGCATTGATTGCACATGGCTGATGTCTGAACACAGGGGAGTATGTGCAAAATGGATTGGTGATCTGAACCTGCAAATCCATTTCTGCCACTGGGGTGGGTTTTTTGACTTTTCGCCTATCTGCATTTTAAAAACTGACCAGGCAGTGCACTCTGTGGCTAAGGCGCTGCAGTAATGTGGATGCTTGACCAGGGGATGGCTGCCTGGGTAACCCGCAGCAGGGTGTGCTGTCTGGATGATATGCCCCACAACATTTTAAGCTGCCAGTGTGATCACGCCCAAGTGCTTTGCATCATGTGAACTGGCCCACAGATAATCCCCAAACTTTACAGGCTTGATGTTTTACTCTTTGTGGGGGGGTTGGTGGTTTTTTAAAAATGGAATGGCATTCTGGAGAATGAACAACTTACACATTCTGATCATACTGATGACCTGTAATCCACACCCATTTATTCTCTAATGAAGAAAAGAAGAGTCCAATCCAGTATGTCTATGCATCCTCTCTAATCTTCTTTAAGAAGTCCTGTATCACAAATAGAGTAAGTTTTATGTAACTAGAAAGTGCTGTCATTCTCTTGCTATATTTCTGGAAATAACTAGTGATGGACAAAAGTCTCTTGGTGCAATTCAGAAGTGGGCTAAAGACAGTATTCTCTCAAAAACAATTTCTAGCAATGGGACCTTCATTTCAACAGTAGAAGGGGAGCATAAAATATTCTAAATATTAACAGACAAGCAGAGACCCACAAGAAACTTGAGGTAGTGGCCATTCCCTTCTCCCACCTTTGCTCCCCCCTCCCCCGGTTTTTCTCAGTTTCTTTGGTCTTTTCCCCATTTGCCTGCCACTCCAAATTTTCGCAGTGTTTGAGTCTAGGCAATTTAAGTCCAAAAGAAAACAGCATCCAAATAACCATGGGCAGCAGCAGGCTGAAATCAGGCTGACTACCGAAGGAAAGTAATGTAGGGCAATTCTGCATTGGCTTTTCCCTGTGTTGTTTTACCAAAGGTGCAGCTCAAAACCACATTCAAATACCCCGGGGCAACACCGTACTGACTGCAAACTCACCCTTGAACAGCCATAAATCTATGCAGAAGGTACCATAAAATCCGATGATCAAAGGGAGTGAAAGCAGCATGCAGTGTGGAGGGGAATTTCTGTTCCAACGTGGATTTTGTAAAACAAAGGGAGGGAAAAGCCAATGCAGAATTGCCCGTAATGCAGAATGGGGGGAAACCCGGAATAAAAAGAAGGTTGAACTCGATTTTAGTGCAGAATTGCTTGGAGGACACCACAGTGAACATTAATTAAAAGGAGAGTGCAGAAAAGGCCTTTCTCTCTCTTTCTCCCCCTCTTACTTTCTTTCTCCCCACTGCCTACTGTCGCTCTTTCTCTCTTTTGCTGCCCCCACCCCATCACTATTTTTCTCTTTTTGCTTCCCCACTCCATCATTCTATCTCTCTTTCTGCCACCCCCACCCTATTACTCTCTTTCTATCTTAACGGAGGCAACTTTCCTGGGCACCCAGCAGCTTCCTGCCCGACACTAACAACAGTAGCAGCAACTCTCCTGCCTGCCCAGCAGCTCCCCTACATTAATGATGGCAATGACTCTCCCAAGCTATCCCCCCACTCAACAGCTCCCTCTAGCTCCCTCTAGCTTCCCCTACCCACATAAACCAACAGTGGTGGCAACTCTCATGCCTGCCTGCCCTGCAGCTCCCCCCGCCACGTACACCAACAGTGGCAGTGTCTCTACTGGCACCTCCTACCCCCACAACAGCGCCAGCAACCTCCTGGTCAGCCAGCCTGCCCACAGCTTTGCCACCTCAGCATAGGTGCAGACAAACTTCCTGTTCGAAGGTGATAACCCCCCACCCCCAATGCTTTGCTTTCACGTTTTTAGATTTTTCTGCAAACCTGAGGGTTCTCCCTAATTTTCAGAAAAATCTGTTCAGTGTGAGTGTGGTCCCAAATTTAGATATCCACAGATGGGGACCACGCTTCATTATTTTATATAGATAGATATGCAGTGGCAGTGCCCCAGCCACAAGGGACACTGGGACATGTAATTTCCCAGTGCCCATACTCAGTTGGAACTTAAAGGTGGTGGAGACTTAGGGTCATATTTCATTCACATTCTGATTGTGCTTGGACATATTTCTAGATTTGTGGAAACTTTTTATCTATGCTTATCTGTAGACTTGCCACCACTGTTACATTTGGGGGGTTTTCATTTCTTTCTATATGGGATAATTAAAAATTAATAAATATTATTTTTAAAATGTTCAATTCACATTCTTAGTCTTAGTAAAATACTTGGGAGAAACGCTGCTGAATTCATAAAACAAAAAGCTAGATAGGCTGGAATCCTAAGGCTGGAATCCTAAGCCTGGCAAATAATACTTTCACAAAATTAGGTTACAGTATTTGGGCTTGCATTCTGTACATGCTCAGAGAATGCTAACCACCTTTTGCAGATTAGCAGGTACACAAGGATATGACTTCTCCCAGCACAAGAGTCATCCAGCTTCATAAATAAGCAGATGAACAGAAAAGTCACATCTAAGCCACAGAGCCTGAGAGGCCAAAGGGGAAGGACTATATTGCCCTTTGTGCTGACAGAAAAAAAAAGTTGAGCCACAAGGAGTTGGTGAAGCAAAGTTTATAAAACTCTAGGAGGAAGACGCTCTCTAAACTCTCTTAGCCATTTTGCCTTAATATGAGGGGCTATCGCATTCCAGAACATTGTGATGGCAACAAACAAAGGAGAGAAACCCCACTCTATGAAACCAAGACAGTGGAAGAATAGCCTATCCCTTTTCTATTCATTGTTGGAAATAAGTCCACAATCAGGATCAGGTTATGTTGCTTTTCATTTGATCCTTGCTCAGATTGCTGTGTGTACGGACCAGGTGTGCACTTTTAAACTTCTCATTAAGTTTCTTTATGTTTTGAACACTGATAGCCCAATCTCTCTATCCAGATTGAGCACATTCGGTCACACTGAGAAGGAGGGAGGGGAGTCAGTCCCTTCACCTCCAAAGTGTGCAGGTACATACACTATTCCCCACAAAAGCAAATGAGAGCAAAGCAGGAGAGGTAATGGTAAGGGTAATGTTAATGCCATAAAGAGTGCTAGTTCTTTAGCAGGAGATGCTCTTCAAGATTAGTAGATGGCAGCAGAAATGCCCAGAGAGAAGTAAGTTACACAGGAGTAAGGATAGAGGCTCTTTGCTGGGTGGAGACAGCTACAGAATTTCCAGGCTCACATGTGAGCAGAAATGGGACTTGCAAGATCATTTCCCCGCACAAGGCATTTGTGTTTTCATCCAATTACAGCAGGTGCTGGGGGGCCAGTAAGCCAAGGGTGCCCCTGTGTGGCATTAGCCTGCACTTTACATGCTCAAGCCCTTTGATACAACAAGGAGTCTGTGAAAACACCAACACAAACACAGACAACAGAACTCTCCTTTTTGAGGAAGTGCAACTAAAAAAATTGAGGTTGTTTCTGTTACCATCTCTTCCGTGTCTTGGATCATGGCCAGCTGAGCCCCCTTCTCTGAGCAGTCACTTTGGCTTTCGTTCCAGGTTTTGAAAGTCTTTGATAGCCAGTAACATTTGTCCTGGTGGTGGAGCCAGTGTGGAGGGCAGATCTTGCAAGCAGAATTCACTGGAGAGGGAGAGAGACATCCCATTAATGTTCCTAACTCATCACTCATTTATAATGAACAATGATTCTAGCCAGCAAGTGCAGAGATCTCTCTGTGCTTTCCAGCTGGTTATCTGCCTGCTGAGGCTGAGTAAGAACATAGGAACATAAGAGAAGTCAATGTGGGATCAGGCCAATGACCCATCCAGTCCAACACTCTGTGTCACACAGTGGCCAAAACCCAGGTGCCATCAGGAGGTCCACCAGCGGGGTGGCTGGGGTTCTTATCTGTTTTTAATTTACATTATTTATAGTCTGCCTTTCTCACTTGGACTCAAGGCAGATTACACAGAGTGAGTCAATATTATCAACAATGCAATGAACAATGAAACAGGATTTGGGTCGTAGATCCAACCAAAAGTCTGAGGCAAAGCACTGGTCTTAACATGATACATTAAATAATGCAAAATTCCATAGTAGGATCCTAGTTTCAACAGTATACACAGTAGTATAGACCACGGTTCCTAGAATTTTTAAGTAACTTTGTGAATCATTTAACAAAATGCAAGTCTATGGCCTGTGTAGAAAAGCCCTCCTGAATAATTCAGTTTTGCATAGTTTGCGGAAAGCCGGGAGAATGGGAGCCTTCCTGACACCCTCAGGCTGGCCATTCCACAAGCTGGGGGCCGCAACAGAGAAGGCACGTGTACAGGCAGTTGTTGACTTACAGACTGGCACCTGCAGAAGACCCCGCTCAGAGGAATGAAGCTGTCATGGAGGGGCCAAGAGGGAAAGGCAGTCTGGCAGATATGTGGCTCCAAGGCCATAAAGGGCTTTGTATGCGATGGCCAATACCTTAAATTGAGCCCAGTAACTGATGGACACCTAGGGAAGTGGCTGCAGGATAGGGGTAATATGCCTGCTCCATCTTGCTCCCCATAATCGCCAAGCTGGGGCATTCTTCACCACCTGGAGTTTTTGAATTGATTTGTTTTTTTCTTCTTCAATATTTTATTTATTGTTTTATATACATAAAAGAAAACACCTTATTGCTGTTACAACTGAATTTTACAGAGAATCCTCCTTCCTCTTTTCCCCCACAACCTCATTGATTTGGAGGGGAGACCAATGTACAGTGCATTGCAGTAGTCTAGTCTTGATGCACATGTTCTGGTCAGAGCTGGTGGGCACAAGCTCATCATTGGCCAGCTAACCTAGGAAACTGAGCATGCAGCAACTTCAAGTCAGCCAGCTGGCCAGAATAGCTCCTTACTGCTAGATGTCCATTCAGTTCCTCACCAGTATCCATGAACTCTGTGGTGCTGGACCACCACTTATACTAATCATCACACACAGCATGAGCATATAATATTGTCACTTCCCAAGCGATTCCAAGTGAGCCAGGCCCAGCAGATTCCTCCACGCCTCTGTTATAGAATCAGCAGCATATTTAAATTGAAGACCTGGGGTTTGGGGAACCAGGTCTCCTACTATAAAAGATCTCCTCCCCTCCATCTCTGCTGCCAGCTGCTGCCTGGTACAGCATCAGGACAAATTGGGGGAGAGGATTAAGAACATAAGAGAATCTAAAGTTGGCCAAAAATACCAGGTGCTGTCAGGAGGTCCAGCAGTGCACCTCCCCCAAGCACCAAGAATACAGAGCATCACTTGCCCCACACCAAGAGTTCCTATCTATACCTTGTGGCCAACCTGAAAAATCAGCAGTGGCTGAACATAGCCTAATCCAAACAGGACACAGCATTTTGTTCCAAGATACTGAAAGACTGGACAACACTTCCAATTACCATGTCAGATTACACAGGGAAGAAGAGACTTTAAAAATAAATAGGGCACGGTTGCCTGTCCTGAAAAACACAAAATGCTCTACAGCTGATAAGATTAGAATTTCAATAGCCATTCCACACACAAAAGAACCTTCTCAAGAAACAGGAAACCTCCTCAGGAAACATTCCATAGACAAAAGAACCTCCTCAGGAAAGCTCCTCCATTAGCATGTTCATAGCCTGGAGATCTACTACAAAATAATGACTCAGCCCTACCCCACCTTCCAGGGTAGATATAAATTACTTGCCTACCATTTTTCTGCTCACCTTGACACAGAGAGTACTCCATTTTTCCGTGTTATACCTTTGAGGATGCCAGCCACAGCTACTGGCAAAACGTCAGGTCCTACAATGCCAAGACCATGGCCACACAACCCGGAAAATCTACAGCAACTAATTTCATTGAGTGCCCATGAGTTCTTGCATTGTGAGAAAGGGAGAAAAGTACTTCTTTCTCTACCTGCCCTATCCCATGCATAATCTTATAAACCTCCATCATGTCACCCCTCAGTCATCGTTTCTCCAAGCTAAAAGAGCCCCAAGCTCTTTAACCTTTCTTCATAGGGAAAGTGTTCCAACCCTTTTATCATTCTAGTTGCCCTTTTCTGCACTTTTTCCAATGCTATAATATCCTTTCTGAGGTGTGGTGACCAGAACTGTACACAGGACAGTTGCACTATCGATTTATACAGTGCATTATGATACTGACTGATTTGTTTTCAATTCCCTTCCTAATAATCCTAAGCATAGCGTGGCCTTTTTTATTGCAGCCGCACACTATCTTGACATTTTCATTGAGTTATCTACTACAACTCCAAGTTCTCTCTCTTGGTCAGTCTCTGCCAGTTTGGACCACATCAATGTGTATTTATAGTTAGGAGTTTTGTTTCCAATGTGCATCAGTTTGCACTTGGCCACATTGAATCCCATTTGCCATGTTGACACCCACTCCCCCATCCTTGACAGATCCCTTTGGAGTGCCCCACAATCCTCCCTGATTCTTACTACCCTGAACAACTTTGTGTCATCTGCAAATTTAGCCATATCACTGCTTACTCCCAACTCTAAATCATTAGTAAACCAGTTAAAAAGCATCGGACCCAGTACTGATCCCTGTAGTAACCCACTGCTTACCACCCTCCACTGAGAAAATTGCCCATTTATACTCACTCTTTGTTTCCTATTAATTAGCCAGTTTTTGATCAAGAAAAGGACTTGTCCTTTTATCCTGTGACTATTGAGCTTACTTAGGAGTCTTTGATGAGGAACTTTATCAAAAGCTTTCTGGAAGTTAAGGTAAACAACATCTATTGGGTCCCCCCGTCCATATATTTGTTCACTCCCTCAAAGAACACTAACTGGTTAGTGAGACAAGATCTTCCCTTACAGAACCCATGCTTTGTATGTGATGGCCAATACCTTAAACTGAGCCCAGTAACTGATGGACCGCTAGGGAAGTGATTGCAGGATAGGGATAATAGCTCCTTACTGCTAGATGCCCATTCAGTTCCTCACCAATATCCATGACCGCTGGGGTGCTGGGCCACAACTCATCCTAACCATCACACACAACATGGGCATATAATATTGTCGCTTCTCAAGTGATGCCAAGTGAGCCAGGCCCAGCAGATTCCTGCACGCCCCAACTAGTATTCTGGAATTAGCAGCCATTTTGAATTGAACACCTATGTGCTAGAGTTTGGGGATGAGATCTCCCACTATAGCAGATCTCCTGTCCTCCACCTCTGCTGCTGGCTGTTGCCCGGTACAGCTTCAAAACAAATTGGGGAGGGGATTACAGTATGCTGTGAAGTCATTTCAGTTATGTGATTGGAACTGACATCACACCTTGCTCTGATGTTCTAGCAATCCCACAAATTTCTATGATAAAATCATAGAGCTTTGAGGGATTGTTAGAGTGTCACTGTGATGTGTGATGTCATTTCTGGTTACATGACTGGAAGTGGCATCATACAGCATCATACAATGCCAAGCAGTTCTCAGCCCAGTCCTAAAAGCATCACGACATTACCAGCCCTCAGCTGGCAACCCTAGTTGGACATATGCACACACACTTATTCCCTCACCTCTGTTTTCCCAGTACAAATGTGCACACACCTGAGACATGCACTAAGCAACACATGTTAAGATGATGAAGAAGAAGAGGAGATTGGATTTATACCCTGCCCTTCACTGCCCAAAGGCATCTCAGAGTGGCTTACAAACTCCTTTCCCTTCCCCTCCCCACAACAGACACCCCGTGAGGTAGGTGGGGCTGAGAGAACTTCTGACAGAAACTGTCCTTGAGAGAACAGCTGTGCCAGAGCTTGTGACTGACCCAAGGTCACATCAGCAGGTGCAAGTGGAGGAGTGGGGAATCAAACCCGGTTCTCCCAGATAAGAGTCCGTGCACTTAACCACTACACCAAACTAACTAAATGGAAATGGGAAAACCAGACTGTAAAGGGCAGAAATGTGCAGTTATTTATATCCGTCTGCCTCAAATACCTGTGGTCTGTCTCACTGAACTCCAAAAATCTCAATAGAATTTTGAGTGCTTCTTAACAGAGGCGGGGCATCACTTCTGGGTTTTGCTGGAAGTGATGTCAGACCATTACTGATGGCTGCACCTCAGGGGCAGATTAACCATTAAGCAGACTAAGCACATGCTTAGGGCACCAGGGCCAAAGGGGGCACCACAAAGTTGGGAAAAGGGTGAAAAGGAAAAAAAAACACGAATGAAGATTTGTAAAAAAAAAAATTGATAAAACTAGTGCAAATTAATCATGGTGCACCCTAGGGTTATCTTCTATTTTTTGTTGGCGAGGTGCAGTGTCATAGGCTATATTTAAAAGTCAAATGCATGTGTTTAAAAGTAAAATGATGGAGCCAAATTCAGTGTGGAAAGGAGGGGGCACCAAGATTGGTCAGTGCTTAGGGCGCCAGTGAGCCTTAATCCGCCCCTGCTGTCCCCTCATGTCCCACCCCACCTGGTCTCCTGCTACTTACCAGGCTCAGGAGGATCCAGACAGCACTGAAGGACCTGCTAGGTTAGGCCCAAAGCTTTTGTTAAGGACAACAGACAAAACAAGGGTTGTGCATATCTATGTGTTGTATCCTAGTAATGCCCTCAAACAGCCATAGTCAAATAATACTATCTGCAGTATCAACTACAGTCCTCTAGCCCACATAAACCGTGATATTTCAGGTGGGGGTAGCTGTGTTGATCTGAAGCAGCAGAATAAAGTCTGAGTCCAGTGGGACCTTTAAGACCAACAAGGTTTTATTCCAGGTATAAGCTTTCGTGTGCACGCACACTTCTTCTGATACATAATACCTGAACAAAAGTGTGCGGACACATGAAAGCTTATACCAGGAATAAAACCTTGTTGGTCTTAAAGGTCCCACTGGACTCATACGTGATATTTTGGAGCAAGTCAGTAGAATGAGCAGTACAAAAATGAAGCATTTTCCTGCTGAAGTTACTGCTTGAATAAACCACTGACATCCCATAACACTTACAGAAATACATCTACAGTGTTTACAGAAGATGAGATGCCGCAGAGTAGCACTGAGGTGCAGCATAATTGTGAAGAGAAGCTCTTGTAACTTCGCCCTTCTTCCTTATCTAAGAGGTCAGCAAAATAAAGGTACAAGTTTATTCATTTTACCTAAAGAGTTGCCTTGGCCTTGGTTGCAGAGTCTGCTTCGTAGAAAAGACTGGAAATTGTCTGATGAGCAATTGCTTTTCACTGGGCAAGAGCCAATCCCAGTTTTCCTTTTCTCAACCGCCAACTGCAGCACTTTAAAAAAAGGAATATAAAGGGGATTCCCCTTGAAATCTACTTTTTTCATAATAGCTGCATATGGATCAGTGAAGGATAAGAATATAAGAATAGCCATATTGGATCAGGCCAATGGCCCATCCAGGTCAACCCTCCATGTCACACAGTGGCCAAAAATGGCAGGTGCCATCAGGAGGGGCTAGAACTCCAGAAGCCCTCCCACTGTTGCCCCCTCAAGCACCAAGAAGACAGAGCATCACTACCCCAAATAGAGTGTTCCATCTATACCTTGAGGCCAAGATCCACTGATGGACCTCTGCTCCATATGTTTATCCAGGGCTATTTTGAGGTAGGAACGCACAGGAACGGAGTTCTGGCTGTCTTTAGAGTTGGCCATGCCCAGCAGGAACTCATTAGCATAATAGGCCACACCCAACAGCAGAAACTCATTAGGATTGACCACATTAGGGGTGTGTCCTAACTTGCAAAGGAGTTCCTGCTCTGAAAAAAGCCCTGGGTTTTGACAACAAACAAGGTAAACAGAATAAGAAGCATAAGGTGGGTGTGTCTGGATGACCACACTTCTGGTAACACGGGGGTGTGACCTAATATGGTAATGAGCTGCACTATCAGGGGTGTGGCCTAATATGCTAATGAGTTTCTGCTGTTGGGTGTGGCCTATTATGCTAATGCATTCCTGCTGGGCTTTTCCTACAAAAAGCCCTGTGTTTAATTCCCTCTTGAAGCTCTCCATGCTTGCAGCTACCACGACTTCCTGTGGCAGTGAATTCCACGTGTTAATTACTCTTTGGGTGAAGAAGTACTTCCTTTCATCTGTTCTAAGGCTACTGCTCATTAATGTCATTGAGAGCACAAAAGTTCTTGTATTGTGAGAAAAGGTATTAATTGGAAACAATGGAGTTTGTTTTACTAAAGATTTACCTGCTTTCAGAATACTTGAGAACCATTGCAGAGCCCCTGAGACACCCCAGTGGAACCTCTTTATTTCTGTGATGTGGAGAAAGATTATGCTGCAAAAGTCCCCATCTAGAACTCAGCTGCTACTGTCTCTTATCCCCCCTTTATACTCTGTATTTCAAATATCAATGAACATTGCTTGAAAATCCACCTTGAGTTTTAATGAGAAAAATGGGCTATAAATGACACAAATTACATGAATTGCATAACTAAAATGCCCTAGGCATGCTGTGGAAGATTATGCATCTTCAAAGCACAGCAAATATGTATATTGAATATTAGCACTTTACTCCAAAAGATTATTGAAAGAGAATGAGCAGAAATAATTGCCAAAGATCTTTCTAGTTTCCCAGTCTATTATTTTGCCCTACACGTGTCTAATAGTATCATATTCATGTTTTGACATGAACAACTTGTTGTGTAGCGGGTTCGACGTGTAGTGAAGACAGACGCTGAGTGATTTAGCAGCTCATACTTTACTGGCACACAACACAACAACCACAGATAGTTGAAATGACCAACTATATACAATCCCCGGGTGCCACCCACAGGTTCCATTGGCGAGTTTGAACTTCCCACCTTAGTTCCTATAGGAGCTGACTAGGAGTCTCAGGATCCTAGTCCCCATTGTTTTTGGAGCCAAGCTCTGACCGTCTACTGCTGGCGTCTAGTGGTGGTCTGCAGACGTAACACCCCTCCTCCTGTAGTTTGAGACCCCCCCCCCGTGACATAGTCTTTGAGATAGGCTGGGGGACGGCATTCCCACAAGGACTTCCTTGGAGCGGGGACTGGGGTGTCAGGAACCCTGGTGGGCAGATTCCCTCGGACGTTCGGCTGCGGTACTGGAGGACCGTCTTCCTGTGCTGAGATGGGAGCAGGTACACTCTGATCTGGTTGGGTCGCAGGGCCAGGAGCTGGTTCCACAGACCCCTCTTCTGTATTCGCGTGGTCTGGTCTGGCTGGCAGGTCCTCGTCCCCGTAACCGGGAACCAGAATGTTTTCTGCCGCAGGGAGTAGGCGACATCTCAGCTGATCCACATGCCTCCTCAGGACCTGGCCATCTTCGGCGGAGACCTCACAGGACACTGGACTAATCAGCTGGATAACTCAGCTGGCTAGCCATGTGGGGCCCCTGCCATAATTCCTATTGTAGATGGGGTCCTCCGGAAAGAAACCCCAGAGTGCCTCTCGTTGTTCTGACAGGTCGCACAACTCTGGTGACTGGTCTGGGTGAAGTTGATCCAAGAGCATCGTGGGTCACCAGCCCATCACAAGTTCTGTTGGGCAGTGCCCTGTGCCCGGATTTGGAGTTGTCCTATGCGACAGTAGGAAATGGGCCAAGCAGAACTCCCAGTCCCTTTTTGTTAAATGGCTGAGTGCTTCCTCGGCAGTACGCACAATTCTTTCTGCCTGGCTGTGGGTGGCGGGGTGGAATGGAGCAGATCTCACATGGCAGATCAGGCTGCTACACAGCAACTCCTGGAATTCCTCCATGGTGAACGCCATCCTGTTGTCTGAGACGATGGTGTTGGGCAGCCCATGTATTGCAAAGATCTTGCGGGCCACCCAAATCGTGGTGCGGGCAGAGGTGGCAGAGACTAAACTAATCTCTAGCCACTTCAAGTAAGAATCCACAGTGACCAGGAACAGTAGTCCGTGGAATGGCCTGGCAAAATCTATGTGGAGTCTCGACCACAGTTTCCGGGTAGACTCCCAGGCTTGGGTAGGTGCACCAGGCAGATTTGGCCAGACGGCTTGGCAAGTTTCACAGCACTTCATCCAGTCCTCTACCTCTGCGTTGATTCCCGGCCACCACACATAGCTCCTTGCCAGGGCCTTCATGCAAACGATCCCAGGATGTACTTCATGAAGGGATGTTAGGACTTGGTGCCTTAGGGCACTAGGGACTACCACCCTGTCCCCCCACAGTAGGCAGCCCTTGTGGGTGGACAACTTGTCATGGCGAGCAGCAAAAGCTGTAAAATCCGGGCCTGTCATGGCCGTGGGCCACCCCCTCAACACCCAGCCCAGCACACGGGAGAGGATGGGGTCCCTGGCCGAGTGGCGAGCAACATCCTCAGCCCAGAGTGGGGTGTCGGGGAGGTTCTTGACCTGGAGGACATGGTGTGCAGGGGCCGGGTCGGCATCGATGGATGGCAGGGAAGGCAGCTGAGGGCATCGGCATGACCCATAGCCTTCCTGGGGCAGCGCACTAGGGTATAATTGTAGCCCAATAGGAAGATGGACCACCAAAGGACCTGCGTGGAGAGGACCTGCAGCGTCTGCTGGTCCGCGGCAAAGAGGCTGACAAGGGGACGATGGTCCGTGGCAATGGTGAAGGGCCAGCTGTAGATGAAATCATGGAATTTCTTGATGCCTGCCACGACTGCCAGGCCCTCGCGGTCGATCTGTGCATAGTTCCGCTCTGCCTCTGACAGCATCCAGGAGTAATATGCAGTGGGCACCTCCCACCTGTCCGGGAGTCGATGGGCAAGCACCGCGCCCATGCCGTAGGGGAAGCATTGCAGGCTAAAACCATCGGAAGTGATTCATCAAAATGGGCCAGGACCTTGTTAGAGATCAATAGTGCTTTGACCCCCTTGAAAACAGCAGCCTGTCAGAGACCTGCTTGTCCAGGAGGCAGTGCACCACCTTGTGGGGGAGAAAGGCGTGGTAGAAGTTCAAGAGTCCCAAGAATGCCTGGAGTTTTGCCTTGAACTTGGACTCGTCTTAATTTTCTCTCTAGCCGGATGGAGGCCATCTGCATCAACTGTGAAGCCCAAGAAGTCGACGGACGGAACCTCCAACGAGCACTTTTCCCACTTCACTTTAAATCCAGCATTCTGGAAGCGGCGGAGGATGACGTGCAGATGGGTGGCAAACTCCTCTGGTGTGGCTGCGGCGATCATCACATCATCGAAGAATCCCTTTTAAGAGAGAGTCCATCAGGTTTTGAAAAAGTCCCAGAGCCACACTCACCCCAAATTGCAGTCTCTTAACCCAGAAAGCCCCCTATGAGTCACTATAGTTTGCTCCTTGGCGGAAGCCTCGTCCACCAGGAGCTGTTGTTAAGGCTGGGTGAGATCTAGTTTGCTAAAGATCTTTGCCCTGGCCAAGGTGGCTAGCACGTGGCTCATTACTGGAGCTGGGTAGGCGTGATCCTGGAGAGCCTTGTTAATCGTGCACTTGTAGTCCACGCAGATGCAGATGCAGATGTCCCCATTCGGCTTTACAGGGCTGACTATAGGGGTCTCCCATCCCGCGTGAGAGACCGGTTCCAGGACTCCTTGTGCTACCAGACGGTCCAGTTCCACGTCTATCTTTGGCTTTAGTGTGAACAGAACTGTCCTGGTACACATGCAGATGGGGGCCACCTGCGGGTCAAACTGCAGTGTCATGGGGGGCGTGTAGCAGTTTAGCATACCGTTGAAGACGGCCGGGCACTCTCTGCAAACCTTGCTAAAGTCCTGTGGGGCACAGAGCTGTACTCCCGCAATGGAGATTCCCAGTGAGGTGAACCACATGTGGCCCAACAAGCTGACTAAATTGCCTTTGACCACAATTAAGTCCAAGTAGTCGTTGACCCCCCGGTATTGGACCCGGAAACTTCCCACACCCAGGATAAGGACACGATTTCTCTGGAAGTTCATCAAGGTAACAGGCGATGGGCGAAGGCAGTGCCCCCATTCGGACACAGTCTTTGTAAAGATGCCTCCGAAATGATGGAGGTGGCAGAGTCAGAATCCAGCTCCATAGAACAAGGGGACCCCTCTATCTTGACCCGGACCTCATTTTAGGGGCTGAGGTCTGGATGGGGAGTCTAAGTACCTGGGCCTCCAGTTCTCTGGCAAGGAGGTATAACTCTTCCTGGGAGATGTCCTCCTCGTAGTGAGCAGTCGATCTGTGGTCCAGCTGGTTGTGCGATGGCGGGGCCTGAGACCCCTGGGAGTGGCAGGCCCGGGCAATGTGGCCCTTTTGGCTGCAACTCTAGCAGACTGCGTCCCTGAAGTGACACATCCTCTGGTCGTGCTGGTCTCTGCAGCTTGCACACTCCTGCCGTCCAGATTCCTTGACTTGAGAAAGAAGTACTTTTCTCCCTTTCTCACAATACAAGAACTCGTGAGCACTCCATGAAATTGCTGAGCAGTCAGGTTAGAACAGATAAAAGGAAGTACTTCTTCACTCAAAGAGTGATTAACATATGGAATTCACTGCCACAGGAGGTGGTGGCAGCTACAAGCATGGACAGTTTCAAGAGGGAATTAGATAAACATATGGAGCAGAAGTCCATCAGTGGCTATTAGCCACAAGGTATAAGTAGGAACTTTCAGTCTGGGGCAGGTGATGCAGTCTATTCTTGGTGCTGGGGGGGCAGCAGTGGGAGGGCTTCTAGTGTCCTGGCCCCACTGCTGGACCTCCTGATGGCACCTGGTATTTTTGGCCACTGTGTGACAGAGTGTTGGACTAGATGGGCCATTGGCCTGATTCAACATTGGCTTCTCTTATGTTCTTATGTTCTTAAATCCAGTAGCATGTTAGAGACCAACAAGATTTTGGGGGTATAAACTTCCAAGAGTCAAAGTTCTCCTCTTCGGGTATAAGTAGGCATAGAGATCTCTAAATGTTTATATCCAAGTCTGAAGCTGGGTGGTATATTGCAAAGAAGGAACTTTTCAGTGGTGGCTCCACACTGGTGGAATGAGTTCCCAGAGGACATCAGGGCCCTCCAGGACCATTTACAGTTCCACAGGGCCTGTAATACAGAGCTCTTCCACCAGCCAAGCCTTCGATTATGAGCCGCCACTGAGAAGTGAACCATCGCAATCTGAACATGCCACGGCCCTTATGCTACAATGCTGGATATGGCCTTTCTCATCGGACCACGTATAGAAAATCGCCATCATCAGTACATACTAGCATTTTATGTAATTGTTTTCTACTGTGAATTTTATTGTATTTATTGGTTTAGTGTATTTTAACTGTGTAAGCCGCCTTGAGCCAGTTTGTACCAGCAAGGCGGGATATAAATTGGAAGTAAATAAATAAATAAATAAACATATTGTGCGACTCCCAGCAGGGCAGCTGGGGAAGCGAAGGGGAGGCCTACCTCCCTGATTGGTCTTCCCTTCCCCAGCCAGTGTTCCCCTTCCTGGACAGGCTTGAGGCAGGGGGAGCAGCGAAAGAAAGCAACTTTTAATGCGTTTTCAAAGCGCCTCCGCCCTGCGCTGTCCAGCTCGGGAGAAGGCATTTGTCTCTTTAAATCCCTTTGCCAAGCTAGCCGGTGGGAGGTGGGGGGGGGCTTGACGGACGCATTTAAAGGTATATCTGTTCTTACCCCTTTTGGTTTTATTTTTGGCAGTCTCATTTAATGTTAATAAAAAGCAAATCTGCATATTTTCCAACAAAAATGTGTGTGTAATACTTGTTTGTGTTTTGCAGCTCTCAGACATCTGATGTTTATTCTGCGTGGCTCTTGCATTAAGCAAGTTTGGCCACCCCTGCTATAGATGGTTAGTAGTGTACCTCAAACCAGGAGCTGCTCAGGATATTAAACTTAAAAAGAGAGAGAGAGAGACTTGAGTATATTTTTATTTCATGTATTAATGCTGAAAAGTACTGAGACTTACTAGTGATTTCAGCTCTCACATACTTTATTAGATGAAGAACAAGACAACAGAGCCGGCTCGCAGGCCGGCTTTTATTCCCAAGTGACCCACACCCCAAACACACACACACCCGGTGATTCGCTATTTACATTGATTGGATTAACTCCTGCTCCTCCATTGGAGGGGAGTCAGGATCCACTAGTCCATTGTCCTTCGGGGCGAAGCTCAGGCCCTTCGCCTGGCCACATGGTGGACCGGTTAGAACCAGTCTGAGCACATGGCTGTCCAGAGCCCATGTTCTCCAGTGGATACATTACACCCCTCCCCTTGGTCCGATAAACACCCGCACACATAGTCTTTCAAATAGCTGGGGGGCCGCCGCTCTCGCGTGGAGCGACGGGGCTCTGGCATGGGGGAACTGACAGCCTCCCGGGCGGCTGTGGGGACTGGTGGCCGCTCTGGTGTTGGCGGGGCTGGGCTCACCATCTCGGCCGGTATGTCATTTGCGGTGGCTGTCAGTCCGGAGTTGAAGTCCCCCGGGATTTCTTCTGGTGCGTCCGCCCCCGCGTCTGGTTGAGCTGGCTCGTCCCACTCCTCCCCCTCATCCGGCTCCAGGGGTAGCACCCGGCGACGTAGCTGATCGATGTGGCGATGCAGGATCTGGCCGTCTTCCACCGAGACTTCGTAGGACCGGGGGCCACGGACCCGGACTACTCGGGCGGGAATCCACGGGGGCCCTCTCGCGTAGTTCCGTGCATACACCGGGTCCTCTGGGAAGAACCCTCGCGTCGCCGCTGGCGTTTCCGTGCAGGGCTCCCGCTCGGGTGCTCGATCGGGATGTAACCGGTCCAGCCTGGTGGTGAGGCGTCGGCCCATCAATAGTTCCGCCGGGCTCCGGCCGGTTGTCGCATGGGGCGTCGTTCTCTGGCCGAACAGGACGTGCGCCAGCCTGAAGTCCCAGTCCGTTCCTTCGGTCCGACGGAGCGCCTCTTTGGCCGTCCGCACCATGCGTTCGGCTTGGCCATTGGTGGCGGGGTGGAACGGGGCCGACCTGATGTGGCGAATCCCGTGCTGGCGGGTGAACTCCTGGAACTCCCCAGACGTGAAGGCCGTCCCGTTGTCGGTGACCAGGGTGTCGGGGAGTCCGTGCGAGCTGAAAATCCGCCACATCGCTCGGATGGCCGCCCGGGAGGAGGTGGATGGTACCGGCTCTACTTCTAGCCACTTACTGTAGGCGTCTACAAGTATAAAAAACAGCTGCCCCTGGAACGGGCCCGCAAAGTCGAGGTGCAGGCGCGACCAGGGGCGGTGAGAGGATTCCCAGGCCCTGTCTGGGGCCGTCGGGGGTGCGGGTCGGGAGGCCTGGCAGGGTTGACACCTTTTTACAATGTCCTCAATATCCCGGTCTAACCCTGGCCACCAGACATACCCCCGCGCCAGAGCCTTCATCCTGACTACCCCAGGGTGGTGCTCATGAAGGTCCCTCAGTACCCGTTCCTGTAGTGGTTTCGGAATGACCACCCTGCCTCCCCACATTAGGCACCCCTTATAGGTCGACAGCTCATCGCGCCTTGTGACAAAAGGCGCAAACTCCGGGTCTTGTCTAGCTGTCGGCCATCCCCTCCCCACCCAGTTCAAAACCCGACAGAGAACCCTGTCGCGGCCCGTGAGGCGGGCCACCTCCTTGACATGTACTGGGCGATCGGGCAGCGATTCTAGGAGTGCGATGACGTGGGCGGGGGCCGGGTCTGGGTTCGTTGTGGGCAGTGTGAGGCGGCTGAGCGCGTCCGCGTGACCCATGGCCTTTCCCGGGCGGTGGGTGAGGGTGTAAGAGTACCCCGCCAGGAATATGGACCAGCGGAGAACCCTGGGCGAGACCATCTGCGACGTCTGTCGATCGGGCGCAAGGAGGCCCAGGAGAGGCTTGTGGTCTGTAAGGATCTCGAACGGGCGGCCATAGAGATAATGGTGGAATTTTTTAACCCCCGCCACTATCGCTAGTGCCTCCTTGTCTATCTGCGCGTAATTACGCTCCGCAGAAGACAGGGTCCGAGAATAGTAGGCGACCGGAACCTCCCGGCCATCCGGCAACCGATGCCCCAACACCGCCCCCACCCCGTAGGGCGACGCATCACACGCCAGAACCACAGGTAAAGCCTCGCAGAAGTGGTGCAGCACCCCGTTGGAGACCAACAAGTCTTTTACCGCCTGGAAAGCTGCCGCATGCTCCGGCTTCCAGGCCCACGGCGCCTCCTTGTCCAGCAGCCGGTGGAGGGGTTCAGCCACCGTTGCCTTTTGGGGCAGAAACGCGTGGTAAAAATTCAAGAGGCCTAGGAAGGCCTGGAGTTCCGGCTTGGACGTGGGGACCGGGGCTTGTGTGATCGCTTTAATTTTCTCGTCTGTGGGGTGGATGCCTTGTGCATCGACTGCGAACCCCAGGAATTCGATGCGGGGCACACCCAGGAGGCATTTCTCCTTCTTCACCTTGAGGCCAGCCTCGTTGAACCTCTGCAGGACCTGACGCAGCCGTTCGGTGAAGGCGGTGGAGTCCGGTGCCGCGATGATGACATCATCTAAAAAGGGCTGGACCCTGGAATTCCTTTCAGGAGGGAATCCATGAAGGATTGAAAAATCCCTGGCGCCACTGAAACCCCAAACTGCAGTCTATTGACCCGGAAAGCCCCCTTGTGGGTGGTGATGGTTTGCGCCTCCGCAGCGGCCGTGTCCACTGGCAGCTGCTGGTAAGCCTGCGCCAGGTCCAATTTGCCGAAAACTTTGGCCCCCGTCAGGGAGGCCAGGACATGGCTCACTACCGGGACCGGATAGGCGTGGTCCTGCAGAGCCTTATTTATGGTGCATTTGTAATCTGCACAAATGCGTATAGCCCCATTCGGTTTAATTGGCATTACAATGGGGGTTTCCCAGCGCGCTGACGCGACCGGTTCCAGCACGCCTTGGGCGACCAGGCGGTCGAGCTCGGCTCTATTTTTTCCCGCATGGCTAGGGAGGGGGCCGTGCCTTTATGCGGATGGGTCGTACGTTAGGGTCCAGATCTAGCGAAATCGGGGTCCCATTGTACCTCCCCAGGGTCCCATCGAATACTTTGGGGAACTCCCGGCAAACTGCCTCCCAGTCAGCGGTCCCGAGGTGGTTTACTCCTGCTATTTGGAGTCCCAAAGGCCCAAACCACGACAGTCCCAGGAGGCTTGAGAGGCGCCCTCCACAACCAACAGGTCCAGCAAGCCCGAGAACCCTTTAAATCGGACTTGAAACTTGCCCCAGCCACGGACTGCCACTGGGTTTTTGTTAAAGTCCGTCAGTTTCAACCCCCGTGGCTTGTGCAGTCGGGGTCCCCTTTGGGGCATAGCGTTTAAGGGTCTCCGTGGAAATTATAGAGAACGAGGACCCTGAGTCTATTTCCATTTGGCAGGGGGACCCCTCTATTTGGACAGTCACATGCACCTTGTCCGGGCTTTCAGGGGGCCAGTTACATACCGTCTGCCGGCGCTGTGTCGTCCACGGTGTGCAGGCTTGCGGCGTCCCGCTGGGCCGTGGATCCCAGGCGCTTGCCCTTGGAGCGGCAGACTCGGGCGAGGTGTCCGGCCTTGTTGCAGGTCCTGCAGACGGCGTCCCGGAAACGGTAGGTCCGGCGCTCATGAGCGTCGCCACAGCTGGCACAGGCAGATGCGTTGGGCTGGTTTGGTGGTGCGGGGGATCCCCTGTTGCGTTGGGTGCATGGCTGTGATCGGCGGTTCACCTGTAGGACCTCCTCATCGTTCGAGTCATCCGAGGGGCCGGAGTCCTGGAGGCGATGGACCGTCTTAGGCTGGCGATCTGCGTGGGACTTCTCATAGGCGGCCGCTTCTTGGATGGCGGCCTCCAGAGTGAGGTCGTCCCGGCTGACGAGCCTGCGGCGCAGCTTCGCCTCCTTCAGCCCCACCAAGAACTGGTTTAGGAGGGTATCTGCGAGGTTGGGGAAGGCACACCTTGTGGCTGTGCGGCGTAGTCCAGCCAGGAATTCCGGAGATGTTTCGTCGGGGCCCTGCATTCTCGCGAAGAACTCCATTTGTTCCGCGAACTTGGTGGGCTTTGGTGCCAAGTGGTCAGTAAACGCCTTGACCAGCATGTCGTAGGTGGCGGCCGCGTCTTTCGGCAGGAGGGGGTTTACCAGGTCCTTCAGGAGGAGGTGTGCCTCGATGCCGCAGTAGCGCAGGAGATAGGCCTTCTTCGTACCCGCATCCGTGATGCCATGGATCTCGAAGTGACGCTCCAGTGTCTCAATCCAGGTCTCCCAGTGTGCGGGACGAGAGATGTCGAAGGCGGGGAAGCTCTCGTTGCTAGCGGCCATGGTGCTCACCCGTGGAGGTCGCGGTTCAGGCGTAGAGTTGGCGGCGTTGAAAGCGAGGCTGCTCTCGGGGTCAGCGGTGCTAGGGAGCGGTGCGGTGCCCAGGAACCAAAGCGGCGGACACGAAGCTCGGCGGCGGCGTTCGGTGCTTTCGGCGTTGGGGCGGTCAGCGGTGCTCGTCTCGTGGTCGTTGTTCATGGAGGGAGTTGGCATCCCACCTTCGTCGCCAGTGAAAAGTACTGAGACTTACTAGTGATTTCAGCTCTCACATACTTTATTAGATGAAGAACAAGACAACAGAGCCGGCTCGCAGGCCGGCTTTTATTCCCAAGTGACCCACACCCCAAACACACACACACCCGGTGATTCGCTATTTACATTGATTGGATTAACTCCTGCTCCTCCATTGGAGGGGAGTCAGGATCCACTAGTCCATTGTCCTTCGGGGCGAAGCTCAGGCCCTTCGCCTGGCCACATGGTGGACCGGTTAGAACCAGTCTGAGCACATGGCTGTCCAGAGCCCATGTTCTCCAGTGGATACATTACAAATGCATTATCTTGGCTTAATGCCACCACCCCCGTCTCCAATCTGACAACCCGTGCCAGCCTGGCCTATTGAGTTCTCTGGCAAGAACAGCTCAAAAGCTAAAACCTTCAGCCAGTTTTACTAGTGCCGGGCACTCCTGCAAGTGAATGTGCCTGAGAGGGTGTAGTTGATGTTGTCAGGTTCAGTGATTGTGTTGTCCACAGCAAAGTTGGCAGCAAAGTTGGCATCTTCTAACATTGTATATACCATTAAATGCCAACAATTCTCTACATAGGGCAAATAGGTCAAGCCCTACACCAAAAAATAAATGGACAGAAGTCTGACATCAAGGATCACAAGACTGAGAAACCGGTAGGGGAACACTTCAACCTCCCAGGACATTCAGTGGGGGACCTCAAAGTAGCTGTTTTATTGTAAAGAAATTTCAGAAACAGGCTAGAACTGGAGATTGCTCAGTTAGAAATTATTACAACACTCCGGACAATAGAACCATCAGGACTTAACAGGGATATTGCCTTCTTATCTCACTACATATGGGAATGTTATTCAGTTCATGCATCTGTTTATAAACTCTTTTATTATGCTGTATGAGAATGTGCTGCTATTCATAGGTTTTACTAATTGTCTTATTCCAATTTTAGCTTTACTTATTGCTCAGTTACATATGCATATTGACTCTAAGCAACCCTTTCTTGCAACAACCCCTTCACCTATATGTAATGATTGCTGACCGTGTTTCAATGTACCTGAAGAAGTGTGCACGCACACAAAAACTTATACCAGGAATAAAACTTTTTTGGTCTTAAAGGTGCCACTGGACTCAAGCATTATCCGTGTTCTGGTAGATTCCAAAGGATATAGTGCATGGTGGGATTCTTTTTAGTTTTCATTCAGAAGAAACCTTTCCCATATACAATGTGAATAGGTGGGACTCAGATATGAACAGGTGTGCTTCAGGATCTTTACCTGACCAGAAGATTCACATACCACAGGGAGAAAGTGAATGGGAGATAAGTAGCTTTTGGATCCTGCATTCAAGGTCACAACTCAATGGATGCAATATATGACCACAGCTCTCTAAAATATATGGTGTCCCCATTTTCTTCAAGGAACAAAGGAATGAGTAAGAACGTGCATCCCAGTGTGTTCATATGACTGGGTTGGCCATTCAGTGGGTCAAATATTTAAAACTCTGCCATCCTTGGTCTGTTCAGATGAATAATTCTTTCAGTTATATCAGCCACTGCCCACAGGAACTTCTTATCACTCACCACGAAGCATTTCCACTCATTTTCATAGAAAACTAGTGCTAAAAATAAGGGCAGAATACCAGCAAGATCCTACCTAGTTTCCTTTGTAGGACAGCAAAAACCAGCTTCTTTGAAGACGGGCTTGACCAGAAATCGTTCATTGCTTTTTTTAAAAAAAGGTAGAAATGTTTAATTCCTCATTTCATGTTAAGAGAGCGTAATGGGCTCCCCAAAAGAACGTTGGTAGACAAGAGGAAAGCCTGGTAAACACAAAAAATGCAAGTTCTTGTAAATAAGAACTCCTCTGTTACTCACCCAGGGTGATCACAACAGCCACCAGGATGACAATCCCAAAGCATGTGACCCATAGCATGATCTGCTGCCAGCGGGGATTCTGGGGTGCATCTGCAAAGAGTGACAATTGATGAGAACAGAAGAATACAAGAAGAACAGTTTGCCTCATGATAACTGATCATGTGTTGAAGAATGTTGCAGTGATAGATTAATACTTTGAGCGGGCCAAGGCTTTCTCCATGCAATGCTACTTGCATCCAGTTTTTTCAATAATAATTTTATCAGCTATTAAAGAAATCCAAAATCAGTTTTTGTCATGGTAAGTGGGTGGGCAGAAGAACCTTGGTGAAGTTGGTAGTTTATCCAGAGATCCTGGGTTGGATCCAAAGGTTGAGTTCCACTAAAGGTGGAACTTTCCTCCATTGCAAGGGAGCCTTGCTCCAACACAAGAAGCCTTGCTGTACCAGAAGGGAAATATTCTGCTGGTGAAAAAATGCTTGTGTCAGAGGAAGGCTCCACTGTTAGCAGAAAGGAACCTTTAGTTCTGGCACTTCTGGCCTGATAATGCTGAAATGAGAATGTGGTAACAATGATATCACAATAGTTTTCTGCATATGAAAAAGCCATGTGCAAAACAGATGCTATTGCCAAATACTGTGAGGAATGGCTCACAGAAAAACAAGAGGAACTGCTGCTTGGGGTGCTATTACAACAGTGGCACCAGAGTAAGCCCAGTTCTGTTGTTCTGTTGGTCTTCTATTTCCTCCTTTCTTTGGGATATGGCTGTCTAGTTGTGGTGAAATGCCTTTCACTCCATGATTTATATCAAGGGTATATTAATTTAAGCAACCACCAGTAACTTAAAAGGGCACACAAGAGTGGCATCTTAAGCACTTTTCCAATTATCCCCCTTTCTGCTAGCTCGGTCCTGCTGTATACAACCTAGGGCTATGCATTCTGCCAAAAAAGTCCAATGGGAGTGGGAAAATGTGCAACTGGAATGGCCCAAATTAAGTAATTAATTTCAGAATTAAATTCCAGTGTGTGTGTGTGTAAGTGCTGTCAAGTTGCAACTGATACATGGTGATCCCACATGGGGTTTTCAAGGCAAGAGATTTTCAGAGGTGCTTTGCCATTGCCTCCTTTCTGTGTAGCAAGTTTAAACTGCCTTCCCTGGGCTTCCCCAGGTGCCCCGCAGCCACGAGGCATCTGGTGAAGCTGATCCTGAGAGGCAGGCAGGCTGGGGAAGGGAGGGGGCATTTAAACACCTTCTAGCTGAGTCTTCCCTTCCATAGCTGCTTCCACTGGTGAATTTCACTTCCCAGCTGATGGGTGGGGAGTGAAATTGACCAGAGGGAGGGTGGCTGGGGAAGGAATGGCTCCAATGAATGCCATTATGGGGACTTTCCCCATGGGGTATAAAGGTGTCTAATATATTCGGAAATAGCGTATTTTTTCCTGAACCCCAATAGCATACTGATATTGGGATTCAGGAATATTGGTATATACTGATATTTTCGGGGTTGTTTTATCTGCACCCGAAAAATACCGATTTTTTTTGTATGCACACCCCTAGCAGCAACTCAGAACTTCCTTGGTGCTCTACCCTCCAAATACCAACCAGGGTCTATCCAGCTTAGATTCTGAGATCTGACAAAACTGGGCTAGGCTGGATCATCCAGATCAGGGTATTCAAAAGGGTAGCCACATATTATAGCAAAACCATAAAGAATTTTGTGACACATGAAAGACTGGCAGGTGCATTCAAAAATAGAATCCATGTAATACCTTTTATTAAGCCTAACCAAAATCACACAAAACAATGTGCAAGCTTTGAGTTTCCCAGAACTCTTCATCAGGCTGCATGTAAAAGGAGAAGGTGCCTGACACCAAATCTTCCTGCCCTCAAGCCTCTTAAGTCTACAGGAATCTCCCAACTTTGATTGTACTTTTAGGATGGTAGACAATTCCTTTGTAGTTGCTGAATAAAAAGCATAGAAGATACATAGGACACTCATATGCATGTATGCTCAGAAGTAAATCCTACTATGTTTGATGGTGCTTTCTTCCAGGTAAGCATGCATAGGATTGTACCCTATATGTGAAATTTAGTCCAAATGTTATTTATTGATTTATAGTGTGCCTTCCAAATATCTACATTTTCCTTCCTTCCATCATGGAACTGAAGGGATACAGAATTCTTAGCTAGTCTGTGATCCATGCACTGTACTGGGGTGCCAGCCTCCAGGTGGGACCTGGGGATCCTCTGGAATTACAGCTCATCTCCAGACTACAGAGATCAGTTCCCCTGGAGAAAATGGCTGCTTTGGAGGGTGGACTCTGAGGCATTGTCCCCCACTGAGGTCCCTGTCCTCCCCAGGGTCCACCCCTGAATCTCCAGGAGTTCTCCAGCCTGCAGTTGGCACATGTGCGCATACACAGATGCACATACGCACATACGCACATATGCACATACACATAAACAATTGGTTGGATGTATAACAACAGGGGAAAAACCTGTGTCTCAAATGAATTTTTAGACTCAAAATCTAGAAGCTGTAAGTTATACCCAAAGTAGGCCTTGTGCAAGTGGAAAGAACTTCAGCTGACACAATGGGGGAGGGAAGTTGTTGAGTTCCATCAGTTTACCTTTGAACTGTGACCCCTCAAACTGCATTCTCAAGTTCTTAAGAACAGGGTTGCAAGTCTTGGGGGCTGCAGAAGCCTATTTCATGTGGCGCTCATGGTTCTCTGGATCCAACCTAAGAAAGGTTTGAAATGGGTACCTTGTTTCTTAGCTGAAGAAGCAGCTCTTGAAGCGTTCCTTCTAGCCTGGAAGGTGAGACCAGTGTACCCATCTTTGTCCTCCATTGTGGCCCCTTGAAGAGAAAGAGGTGCAAACAGCACTTCAGAGACTCAGCCAGCCAGTGAGGTACCACCGGAAGCCAAGGCAGTTACAGTGCCTGGGGCTGATGGTCAGACGCTTTGTAGCTTCCTACCACAACAAGCTGCCTGTAGCTCAACAAGTGACAATGGAAATAATTTCTTTCTTTTCTTTTTTACTCCTGGGCAGAAGAAATTAATTTATGGTAGAAAATTTAAATAGTCGAATTTAAGTTTGATTTGAAGTTCTAGGGAATCTGTGTGTCTCTTTGAATGATAGTACACAGGGTGAGTTCCAGGTTTGGGGCAGAGGACCTGGGAGGCATCCAGGGGCCTCCATCTGTCCACCACCAGGGCCCCCTTCATGCTCTCCACCCCCACATCTGGATGCCCCCACCTGCCCACTATTGGAAATGTATGTGTTTACAAGGTCTGACAATCCAGTCAATATAGGGTTAACTTGTTTACCCAGTATTGCTATTGTGTAGACTGACCTGGAAGGGATAATTGAGACAGAGCCAATGGCATGTTAGCTCCGGAAAAGTTTCTGGAACTTGAAGGGATTGAACACAAGGGGTCTATCCCACACTCGCCTCAACAAAATGGATCTTCTGAAAGGAAATGTGTAGAGCTATGCTAATGCATTCTGGACTGCCAAATAGCCTATGGGCTGAAGCTGTAAACACAGCAGTGTGTCTACACAATAGAGTACCCTCAAAGCTTACTGGAACCCTCAAAGCTTACTTTTCAGGCCTGGTTTGGAAAACAGTCTGGATTAAAGCACATCAAAGCTTTTGGTTCCAAAGGGGGAAAACTTGACCCCAGAGCTGAAGTTGGATTTGTAGTGGGGTATCCTGTTGGTGGAAAAGGATACAGGATATACATTCCCCAAAATCGCACAGTTAAGGAACGTAGTGTTGTATTTGTTGATGAGCGTGATTTGCCAAGTGTTTCCAGTGCAACTGATCCACAGACGCCTGGGACTGCACCTGAAGAGTTGGTGGCATGGTTACCTGTAGTGATCAACGGGGAACCGGCAGGTCTACCTTCTGAGGAAACTACCAGAACAGAAGGGGAAGTGGGAACCATACCAGAGGAAGCAGCAGTGTGAGACGGTCAGAAAGGAGCACTAAAGGGAAACCACCAAAGAAATATGGATTTTGTGAAACTGTGCAATCTGCAAAAGAACCTAAGAACTGGAAAGAAATATGCAACTTACCTGCAAGTGTAAGAGACAGATGGATTTAAGCAATGGAACAGGAAATACTATCCATATATGAGAAAGCAGCATGGACCTAAGATACCTCAAGGCAGAAAGCCTGTTGGATGCAAATGGTTTTTCAAAATAAAGCATAAAGAAGATGGAACTGTGGAGCTGTACAAAGCACATCTAGTAGCTAAAGGCTATTCACAAGAATATGGGACCGACTATTTTGAAACTTTTGCTCCAGTTACCGACCAAGCAACTTTCAGAACACTTCTTAGTTTTGCAGCATCAAGAGACATGATAGTAGAGCATCTTGATGTAAAGACTGCTTTTCTCAATGGAGAACTATCTGAAGAACTGAATGGAACAACCTGAAGGTTTTAAAGCCAGAGGACAAGAGGATTATGTCTACAGACTCAACAAAGGACTCTATGGGCTAAAACAAGGAACAAAGGCCTGGTATGACAGAATTACTGGACTGCTACAGAGGTAAGGTTTTGAACAAGGGAAAGCTGAACTTTGTCTATACACTAGGATTAAAAATGGACAATATCGGTGGTTTCGGTGTTGTGAATGGCGGTCGGGCTTCTGGGACTCTCCCAGAGATGACCAGCCCACGGACGGTTGGGGGGTCTCTGCACAAGCAGGGACCCTAGTGAGCCTTTGTTGAAGGCTCCGAACCAGGGGGTGCTTTGGGAGCAGCTCTCTTGCCGGCCTGACAGCCGAGAGATTGAGGCTTTCCCCAGCCCCAGTGGCCCCGTTGTGTTGCGCCCGGATGGGACTCAGCAACGCCACCGACTTCTCAGAGTGAAGCAGCGGAAGATGGTATTAAAGAAGAAAGAATCGGCAGTAAACCGTGAGTTGAAGATCTACTTGGAAGCGGTTGTAAATGCGTTCCCCCCCCCCAATCGTATAAGCGCACGGGAGGAGGGAGAAATCCCCTCCCAGAAAGCGGAGCATATAAACGAGAAAGGAAAGGGGGGAGTGAAAAAGCGGACTAGTGAAGTTACCTTTTGGGGTTCTATTAAAGGAGAAGAAAGTAGCTTGTCTCCTGGAGGTGCGCGGCACGAACTTTTTTAAAGTAAACAATAAAAATGTCGGGGCATAAGAAAATCCCAGACAAGCCAATGAAGAAGCTGGGAGGAACTTCCGGTGCTGGCAACCTCCCCCTGGAGCCAGCTGTCAATCAGCAGAAAAGTGAGTCACTGCGCCCTCTGCTGGATCAAATGCAGAAAATCAGCGAAACCCTTTGTAACATGGAAAGTGTACTCAGTCAGCAGAAGCAGTTAACAGACACAGCTAAGAAGATGGAGGAGATTGCGTAGAAATGTTTGATCTCGACGGAAGACACCAAGAAAATTAAGAAAAGGTCAACAAAATAGAAAAACATCAAGAGATGCAGGAAAAAAGAATTTTAATGCTTCAGATGGAAAAATCAAATTTGACTCTCCGCTTTCAGGACATAAAGGAAGAAGAGAAAGAAGATCTCAGAAGTATGTTGGCGAATGCCTTGGCACCTCTAACTGGCAGAGAAGCGCAAAAATTAAGCGAGGAAATGGATGTGGCCTACAGAGCCTACTCCAACTTCACCAAGAAAAATAATCTGCCAGCAGAAGTGGTTGTCAAGTTTACTAAGCAGCGTACTAGAGATCAAATTTTAAGAGCGACTTCAGCAATGCCCTTGAAGATTGGTGAGCAGAATATCAGGATTTTAAAAGATGTTCCATATGAAATTCGAATGAAAAGGAAAGCATACAAAGGACTGACCATGTTTCTACAAAAGCATCAAATTGGCTACAAATGGGGGATTCCCAAAGGATTACTGTTTAAATTCAACGATAAGAGAGAGAAGATCGACTCCGTCTTCAAAGCTCAAGAATTTTTGAAGAGACACGCCAGCTCAGAGGAAGATGCAGAACTCGCTAAATGGACAATGTTAAGCAGCGAAGAAGACAGTGGCCCAGAAGAGGGAGGCGCAGAATCGGAAGATGGAGGAGCGAAGAAAGGGCCATCTTATAATTTGAGAGATTTGAAAGGAAGACACCCCAAGATATAACATTTTTTCGTGAGACGACAAAAAGGGAGCAGTTTAAAAATTAACCCCAAAGGACTTTACTAACCTACTTAACAGGCTGATTTTGGACTTTTGATAAGATGAAAAGAAGATCTTTCAACCACGGTGGAAGCCAAGAACTTTACTTGTACTAACAAAAGGATTAATGTACTAATAGAGAATTCACTCAACTCTTTTCTTTATCCCCCTGTATACCCTTCCCCTTTCTATATGTAAAAGCAATAAAATCCTCTCCTTTTAGGAGAGTTTTAAAAAAATGGACAATATCAGTATGTTCTTGTTTATGTTGATGACTTGATCGTGACCTGTCAAAACAGAGAGGACATCAAAGAAATAGCTGATGGACTGAATAAGGATGTGGAAGTCAAACAGCTAGGAGATGTACAACACTACCTCGGAATACAAATGGAGAGACTCGAGGATGGAACTTTTCTTAATCCTAGCACCTGAGGGCAGAACCACCAATGTGGTCTACAGAGAGGTTCTTCAGTAGAGGGGAAAATCAGAACGTATGTCTCACTTTATTTTTTACACTACAGTCTTCTCCATTAGAATTCCTACAACAAATGTTACATTTCAAACTTCACATCATCAGTATGGGTATCAGGCTAGTTTACAATATAAACATGTGGCAGCCTGGTGAGGGTGGACCCGGAAGCAGTGGTGGCCTTGGGGCCACTGGACAGCACAATAGTGCTGGAGGGCACTGTGATCAGGGGGCCATAGGCAGGGGTCCACTGGTGGGCCAGGTGTGACCCAACATGCATACGGTTGGGCAGGGCTGGATCATGGCTTTTGCAGCACTGACTGGAGAAGGTATACTATTGGACATGCATGACCTAGGGAAAGAATGGGAATGAGGTCCCGATGGAGGGCCAGCTATAAGGCCAGACGTTAAAAAATGTGATTTGGCATGCCTGGGGGTGGCCAGCTGAGGAGGGTACTGGATACTCTGTAACAAGATGGTGGCTGACATTCTGACCAAGCCTCTCTCAAGATAAGTTGAAACTTGAGAACTCTTGTATGCAACATTAAGAAGGGATGTTGCATATGGTAACTCTGCATGGAAGAGGACCTGGGAGGGAAAGGGTTAAGAGATTTCTCTCACTGGGGTACACTTGGCAGTTGGCCCCACCCTCTCATTGGTTAGGTGTTGTTTGCCTTCTGTTTCATCTTATATCGGACCCCTCTTCTTTTTTTTACCTGGGCTTGGAACTGTAGCAAGTTAACCTTTTTGGAGTTAATTCGTTCATAGTAAGTTAAATGTATCTACATAAACATGTTGTGTAAGATGTGCTTCTATTTTTGTAAATAATATTTCTTTCTCTTTTTCCCATTGGAGTGAAATCATCTTTGTAATTTGTTTGAACAGCATTTTCCCCTTAACCAGGAAATGTGGTGGATCAGGGATACTGCATAAAACTTCTGTGCTTCAAAGACAAAAATGATTTATTTTTTCCCTTTAATCCAACAGTAACCAGGGCATGCACCACAGTGGCCAGGAAAGGCCATAGCTGGCTAACTGGTCAAAGCTATTAAAAGGCACTCCTGGCCACAGCTCCCACCCACTTATCCAGCAGTAGGCCTGGGTTCAAGAGAACACCCAGACTATGGGCTTGTTCCTAGGGGGAGTGCAACCGTAAGGAGACACCTTAAATACCAGGTCAGATCTTCTGCCAACCAGTGGCACTTCCATCTTGTTTTGAATTAAGCTTCAGTTTATTAGCCCAGACCCACTCCAAAAACTGCCTTCAGGCACTGAATTTGCAGAAAAAAGTTCAAGGCATTTTTCTATGTATTATTTTTTGATAGTAACCAACAATTTTAAAAAACTTTTATGCTAACATAACCACTAGGCTTGCCAAGTCCCCCTGGGGGCGAGTAAACCCCCGCCCCGAGAGGCCCGTTACCTGACGCCAGCAAATCAGGCCCCGGGAGGAACTCCACCCCTTCTGGCAAACGTCCCCAATGTGATGATGTCACCTGGAGGTGACATCATCATGCTTGGCCACGTTGGGGGTGGGACACTCCATGATTTGAGGGAAAACTATGGTTTTCCCTTGAATCTTAGTGGTCCCACCCCCAACATGCCGACGCGATGACGTCACTTCTGGGTGGTGTCATTGCGGCGGCGCGCGTGCACAGATTCCAGGGACAGTGCAGGACTCCCCCACCGTAAGTTAATTTTGACTTGGCAACCCTAATAACCACTGGGCATTGCCCAAAATTAACCGGGAAAAGACCTGCTCTGGCTTTTACACTTCTAGGAAACTTTCAATGTTGTGTCATTTTAGCAACTCTCCCTAGGGTATAATACAATCTGTACATGATTTTCAGGGCATTTCCCCAAAACCAATTTTTAAGAGTGCCTTTGGAATATTCATTTGTAATATCATCCGTATGCCAACTAGCATCTCAGTCATTAACTCTGTTTCCTATCTGTTCTTACAAGTTCTTTTTTCTATTTCTCTTTAAGTGTATACATCTTTGTATCAAGGCTGCTGCCTTTTGATTAGCTGACCTTAGTATTATACATTCAGACTTGTTTAAGGGGAGAAAGCATACTGCTCTGAATATGCAAATATATTAATATGCAAATATAAAAAATAGAGGCTGACCTTGGCAAGATTGTGCATTCTTTTATCTAAAATCATACAACCCTAATAATCCCAATTGTATTCATGCCTGAAAATACTATGATTGTACGCATCTGTGAACTCTGTATTGGAATCACAGGCATGCATAAAGAAATTTGAAGGTCTAGCTGAGCGTTGCGTTTATCCAGTGAATGTGTTAGGGCTGCCTTGTAAGATTTCCTGTTGAATCCAGACAATGTCACACCACAATAACATAAGAGAAGCCATGTTGGATCAGGCCAATGACCCATCCAGGCCAACACGCTGTGTCACACAGTGGCCAAAACCCAGGTGCCATCAGGGGGTCCACCAGCAGGGCCAGAACTCCAGAAGCCCTCCCACGGTTGCCCCGCAACAAATACAGTGCCACTCTGAGACTCCAAGTGAAGGGTGGGGGTATAAATCCAATCTCTTCTTTCTTCTTCTTAATTTCATTGAGTGCCCATGAGCTCTTCTAGTGTGAGAAAGACTTCTCTCTCAAGTGGTCCTGGGAGTGGGATAGTCCTCACTTCTGGGAACATAGCTCCTCCTCTCTGAAGCAGGGTTAATCCACTGATTCAATCCTGGAGGGGAGGGGATTGTCCTCTGGATTCCCAGTCTCAGTGGCCCTGCCTTCTGAGCAGGATGACTTTTGGGAAGACAAACTAAGAAAGCCAAGAAGATGAAGATGCTCACAAGGGAGGGGAAGGCTGAGTGGCCCCCCCCGCCACTGCCTCTGCCATGGCCGAGTGGCATCAAGCTGGTTTTTGTTCCAGCGGCGCTGGCCGATCCCCAGCAGCCACGGTTAGACTGCAGGCTCCCGCAAAGGCCCTCAGTTTACGGGCTACATGTGCTTCCTCACCAACAAATGCTAGGGACACTGTTGAGCTGGTGGCAGCCTGCTGTGTGATGCTGAGGCCCCAGCAATCTCCCACAGGCTCAAAAGGGGCTGGCAACACCATCCATGGGCAACACACTGAGAAAGTAGCAACCAGAGCCCCGATTCCCTCGTCTGAACAGAAGTCAGAAAACCAGGCTAGGCAGGGGTGTGTGAAGGAGAAAGAGCAGGAACAGCTAGCCGATATAGGTTATTTGGAGAGGGTAATTGCCTTTAGGAAGGAGTCCACTAATAGGGTGTATAACATGGCAGGTATTTCACTCTTGGTGCCTGGAACATAGTTTAGATCCTTTAAGAGTTCCAGTCAGTGGTATTCTTTCCTTTCTTCAGGAGGGGTTAAAAGTCTCAGCATGAATACTCTTAGGTGACAAGTAGTGGCTATTTCAGCAGTGAGGGGGTGAGAAAGGGGAAATCCTTAGTTCAGCATCCTCATGTCAAAAGGTTTTTAAGGGGGACTGCTTTATTGAATCCACCTCAGACTCATCGCTTTCCCACCTGGAACTTTCACTTAGTTCTGAAAGTTTTATACAAGAAACCCTTCAAACCCATGGCCTCATGCCATCTGAAGGAGTTGACATTTAAGACAATTTTTTTAGTGGGGATAACTTCAGCTAAACGGCTGTCAGAACCATAAGCCTTGTCTCTAGATAAGGAACTTTGTGTGTTCTGTAATGATAGAGTGGTTCTGCGCCCAGATCCAGAGTCCACTCCGAAAAATGAATTCCACTTTTCATAGATCAGAAGAGATAGCACTGCTCTCCTTTTGCCCCAGTCCTAAACATGAGGGGGAAAGGGAGTGGCACTGCCTGGATGTCTGTAGAGCCTTAAGCTACTACCTAGGTAGGAACAAGCAGTGGCGCAAGTCCGATGCCTTGTCTCCTTTAGAAAACTGACATTAGGTCAGAGAAAATCTACTTCCACTCTGAGTAGGTGGATAAGGGGGTGTATCATAGTAACTTACAGGATGAGGGGTATGGAATCACCCCAAAGCATCATGGCACATTCTCTGAGGGGGGCAGCTATGTTGGCAGCATACAGATCTTTCCCATCATTAGAGAAAATGGGGGAAGTGTTGTGGGTCCTGGCTGCGCTGAGGCTGACTATTCCTCAGATGAGGAAGAGGCATGGAGCAACCCAGACTCCTCTGGAGTCAGCCCAGAAGAGGAATCTTTACCAGCACCTGAGGGAGAAGAGGCCCCAGCATCCGAGCAGGAACAGCAGGAAGGTGAAGAGACTGAGGTGCAGTTAGAGGGAGAGTCTGATTCAGAGCCTGGCCCAGCACCCCCAGTTGGAGACACCTCAAGGCCAGAGTTCCCACTTAGCTCACTTGAATGTCCCAGTCACAAGGCATGTCAGCGTCTGAATGTGCAAGAGAGGAGGAGGAGTGCCAGACTTCAGCCATTGCAAAGGAAACGTGAGGGGCTGTGAGTCTTTGCAGATTGCCTCCCAGGGAAGGGAGGATCTGGTCATAAGCAACCATGCTCACCTGCCTTGGTGCAGATGCAACTATGCAATCTTGGACCTTGTCCTGGCTGCCAGCCTCCTCTCCTTGCTCCTGAAAACTCTGATTTCCCAGCATTCTGACCCTTGGCTCTGTCTCTCAGCTTGCTTTTAGACTGCATATCTAGCTTTCAGGTGTATCCGTGGCAACTGGCCAGACCCAGCACAGGAAGTGTTGTCTCATTACAATACTGGATTTGTGGAAACACAACTTGGAAAATGACTGGAATCCAGGGGACAAGCCCCGCCCTCTGGGACTGAACCATTGGACTGACCCTGCTTTGGAGAGGAGGATCTCACGTTTTCAGAAGTGAGGACTGCCCCACTCCTGGACCACCAAGAAGGAAGCTTCATAGTAAGTGAAGACAAATCTAGCGTTCCTCTATCTTCTCTGTCCCATGGATAATTTTGTAAACCTCTATCATATCACCTGTTGTTTCTCCAAGCTAGAGCCCTAACCTCTTAATCTTTTGTCAAAGGGAAAGGTGGATATCTATATCCTGTTGTTCCAATTCCTAGCCTGCTCATCTGTCATCTTTTCCAAACCAGTGAACAAGCTCAATCAATCTCTTTTATTTAGAAACAGAATGATTTATCTTTAAAAGAATTGCCATAAACTAATCAAGTGGTAACAAATATATTTCCAAAATAAAATAAAAAGAAATAATATTTGCTTCAGCTTCCTGAAACACACTAATTTGAATGGCATTTGCATTTCAGTGCATGACTTCTGAAGTGGTGGATGATGAGCCTCCATCTGGGTTCCTATCCTAATCCTGGGCTCCTGACTCATCCCAATGAACTCTGTGTGAGGGAGGAAGTTCATTGCTTGCTGTATAAGCTTACTGGAGGTGTAGTTATTGGATGGCATACTTTTCAGAATTTACTATACCATTGCAAGATGGCTCAGGGTGGAGGGGGTGAATGGGGGTGTCACTGGGTCTACATGTTGCTTGCCTGGGTAGGCAGCATGTTGGGTCAACCCCAGTCCCTTTTATCAAAGCTGACAGCTTCCTGACAACCACAACATCAGTTCAACATTTCAGCAGATTATTAAATGGAAACAGAATCTACGTTCAGTCTAATTCCTGCAATTCACAGCAAGATATTTTGCTAAAAGTAGTGACATTCTTATTTTTTTTATGGTCCTGGCAAATAATGAAATTACATCTAATAATTATATCAATCAATGTATCATAACAAAATGGAATATTTCTGGCAAATCCACTTATATACAGCAGAGCAGGTGTCAAATATGATTTTGTTGTTCTTTATTGCTCCGCAGTTTTCACCTCCAGCAGAGCTCGGTGGTTCTTGGAACCTGCAAGAGAAAGGAGAAGATAATTCCTCACCAGGGCTTAAGGCTGTGGCAACTCTTCCCTGTCTTGATAAGAAACCACTTGTGTCTTTCCCCCAGCTCTGCCTTTCTCCCCAGTTTCAGTTCCTGGTGCTTTCTGTATCAATCATTACATAAAATCTCCAGAAATGTTTAAGCCCTAGGGGTAAAACTTTTTTCCAGTTTAAAGGGAATGTAAAACACATACCTTTTAATTTTCTTAACAAAACTAAATATATTTAAATACATTATTTGGATACAAGACCTGAAGTACCTTCGAGACCAACAAGATTTTCAGGGTACGAGCTGTCGAGAGTCAAAGCTCCCTTTGTCATATTGTCAGATCCCTCATTTGACGAAGGAATCTTTGACACTCAAAAGCTCATACCCTGAAACTCTTGTTGGCCTGTTATGTGCTGCTGGACCTGTATCTAGTTGCTCTGCTGCAGACCCATATGGCTACCCTCTGAAAGTATTTATAACCTAGTATATAAAATCTTCCTGTGTTTAATATTTATTGAAATTTGTGAAGATTTCTTTTTAAAAATTAATGGTTATTATCAACAATGGAGAAGAGAACAATATAAGCTGCTTTGGGTCCCCATTGTGTTGGAAGTCAGGGTATAAATGAAATAAAGTGATTTGGGGGGGGTATAATCTGGGCTCATTTGCTTTCCTGCCTTGCAAAAGCATGCTTGCACACCCACTGGACCACCCCCTCAGCCCTCTCCAGTTGTGAGATGCCTGCTGAAGATAGCTGAGGTCAGTACAAAAGATGGGGGTAGAGACCAATCCCTCTCTATCAAGCCCCGATGGAATAGACACACAAACCACACTTTTACTGCAGAGCATCAAGAATACTGATAGCAAGTCAGATAAGTGGGGTTGACAAGTCTCTTGCGCCGGCAAGGCTCTAGTGGTTTGGCTAGGTGCACTGACACCACAGCATCACAGGTGGCATCAGCGGGTAGGACACCACAGCATCACAAAGAGGTCACTGACAGCACAGCATCACGGCTTACCAAGGAGAGGGACATCCGTGTTAGTCAAACAATAGTTTGCTAAGCAGCTTGTAGTGGTGCAGGAGCCGGGCGAGACTGAGAGAGCTGGCAACCCCACAGCAGAACAGCCAGAGGCACACTGGTCACTGCAGCTGTTGGTCATCTTGCAGGACTAGCAGAAGGCTGGCATCAGACTGGAAAAGGGGTCTTTCCCAGGCTTTCCCGGGGGGGGGCGGTAACTGGTTATTGCCTCCCTTGGCTTTTTGAGCTCAGAGTTCATTTGCCATGTAAAGTACCCTTTCTGTGGGATTTCTACACCAAAGCCCCTCCTTCTTGTGTGTTCTAAATATGCTTAACATACGAATCCTATTGCACTGATTATTGGTTGTCCCATCCTGTTGACTGTATTGACTTATTTAATTTATTTATTTATTTGGACTTGTACCCCGCCCTCCTCACAAGCAGGCTCAGGGTGGGATCCAACAATATAAATATATAATACAGTTAAAACCACTTATAAACAACAGTATAAAATAACACAAAATCCTAGAATACAATGTAAATTCTGATCAGATGTCTTAGCAATTAAAATGGAATTAAGAATCCAGGCCACTTACAGGGATCCAGCTAGAGCAGGGGTGCGCAAACTGCGGCTCGGGAGCCACATGTGGCTCTTTCACACATATTGTGTGGCTTCCAGCAGGGCAGCTAGGGAAGTGAAGGGGAGGCATGCTTTTTCTCCCTCCCTCCCTCCCTCCTATCTATTTGCTTTCTTTGTTTCTCTCTCTCTTCTTTCCACCTCTTTCATTCTTTCTTTCCACCTCCCCCTCTTTCTCTCTCTCTTAGACAAATAAATATCATTGGACAAATAAATATAATTATCAATATCCATTTTTACCCCTTTTTGTTTTTATTTTTGGCAGTCTCGTTTAATGGTAATAAAAAGCAAATCTGCATATTTTCTAAATAAAAATGTGCGTGTAATATTTGTTCATGTCTTGTGGCTCTCAAGCATCTGACATTTATTCTACGTGGCTCTTACGTTGAGCAAGTTTGCCCACCCCTGAGCTAGAGGAAGGAGACATCCGTCACCTCAGCCGAAGGCCTGGTGGAAGAGCTCTGTCTTACAGGCCCTGTGGAATTTTAACAGATCCCGCAGGGCCCTGGTCTCATATGGGAGCTCACTCCACCAGGTGGGAGCCAGGACTGAAAAGGCCCTGGCCCTAGTTGAGGCAAGTCGGATGTTCTTGGGCCCAGGGACTACCAAAAGATGTTGATTAGTAGACCTCAGTGCTCTACGTGAAATCTTCTGTGTAATCCACCTTGAGTCCCAGTGAGAAAGGCAGCGTACAAGTAACGTAACTAAAATAAGAGTGCCTGTGCCAGAGTCCTTTGAGAAGAGAGCTGCAAAAGTTGGCTACAGGGTGTCAGGTCAGCAGCACAGCGGGTTCAGACTACTGACTTCTGCTATCTCCACAGGCCACCCAGGGAGATCTAAGTTACTAGAGAACAGCAAGCAGAAATTCACAACCAAAGAAGACCTTGTCTACTCCTCTCCTTCTGGATGCAAATACAACTTGGATTTGAGTGTTGCATATTTTTACAGACAGTACACATTCGCTGACTCTGCCATCCTAAGCAGAGTTACATACTTCTGAACTCATGATTTCAATTAATTTTTCTTTTTTTTTTTAATTCCCCCTCCCCGTTCTTTTATATGTGTGTGTGAGTGTGTGCGTACCTGGAAGTCATGATGACCTCTGGTGACTGACCCTTACTGAGAGCCTGGAGGATATTCAGAGAGGTAGCTGAATGAAGCCTGCCTCCTGCCTCTGGTATATCAAGGAGATCTCCCATCCAAGTACTAACCACAGTCAACCCTGCTTAGCTTTTGACATCTGAAGAGATTGGGCTTGCCTGGGCTATCCAGGTCAGGACAACTTCAATGAATTTTAATGGGCTTAAATCTGCTTTGAATGGCACTGCAATGTTTTACATCATCTTACATAAAAACCTCCACACGGCACATTGTGAGTGCATATAAGCTTCGTATTAAAAAGTGTTTGTTTTATTTCAAAAGACAACATATTTCATAGAAGGTGTTTTTTTTTAGTGTGCCCCAAAATTTCTATTTTTTTCCACTAGAAAAGTGGGAGGAAAGAAAACCTCCACAGCTGTAGGGGAATAAAGTATAAACCATTTTTTAAATGGAAAGGCACCCTGAAGAAGGACCAACTTACAGATTCTGGTCATACAGATGGCCTGTAATCCACACCCATTTATTCTCTAATGAAGAAAAGAAGAGTCCAATCCAGTATTTCTGTGCATTCTCTGTAATGTTCTTTAAGAAGTCCTGTATCACAAATAGAGTAAGTTTTGTGTAAATAGAAAGTGCTGTCATTCTCTTGCTATATTTCTGAAAATTACTAGTGATGGAAAAAATTCTCTTGGTGCAATTCAGAAGTGGGCTAAAGTATTCTCTTAAAAACAAATTCTAGCAATGGGGCCTCCATTTCCACAGTAGAAGGCAGCATAAAAACATTCTAAATATAAACAGACAAGCAGAGACCCAGAAGAAACTTGCAGTAGTGGCCATCCCATTCTCCCACCTTTGCTTCTTCCTCTCCTTCCACCCCGCTTTTCTCAGTCTCTTTTTCTCTCTCTTTCTCCCCTCTTACTTCCTGTCTCTGTCTCTCTCCCCACTGCCTACTGTCACTCTTTTTCTCTCTTTCTGCCCACACCCAACCAGTGTTTCCTCTAAGCTGAGATAGTGTGAACTAGCTCACAGGGTTTCTTTTAGTCTCCAGCTCACACATTTTTGCCTTCGCTCAGGAAGGATGGGTCCAGAGCAAACGGATTTATGCAACAGTGAAATCGCTCGCTAAGAGTAGCTCACGAAATAGAAGTTTTGCTCACAAGATTCCATAGCTTAGAGGGAGCATTGCCCATCACTCTGTCTCTCTTTTTGCCACCCCTGCCCTATTACTCTCTTTTGCTTCCCTCCCCACACAAACCAACAGTGCTGGCAACTCTTGTGCCTGCCTTCCCTGCAGCTCCCCTCCCCCCCACGTACACCAACAGTGGCAGTGGCTCTACTGGCACCTCCTGCCCCCACAACAGTACTAACAACCTCCTGGCTGGCCTGCCCACAACTTCACCACCTCAGCACAGGTACAGACAAACTTCCTGTTTGGGAGCAATTTAAACCTCCCAATGCATTGCTTTCATGTATTTAGATTTCTAGATATGTAGAAACCTTTTATGTATGCTTATCTGTAGACTTGCCATCACTGTTACTTATTAGTTTTTCATTTCTTTCTGTTTGGGGTAATTAAAAATTAATATTATTTTTAAAATGTTCAATTCACATTCTTAGTAAAACATTTGAGGAAAACGCTAGTCAATTCATAAAACATAAAAACTAGATAGGCTGGAATTCTCAGCCAGGCAAATAATACCTTGACAAAATTAGATGCAGTGAAATGCCTTACACCCTCAGATTTATGTTAAAGTTATAATATTTGGGTTTGCGCTCTGTAAATGCTCAGAGAATACTAACCACGTTTTACAGGTTAGCAGGTACACAAGGGTATGACGTCTCCCAGTACAAGAGTCATCCAGTTTCATAAATAAGCAGATGAACAGAAAAGTCACATCTAAGCCACAGAGCCTGAGAGGCCAAAGGGGAAGGACTATATTGCCCTTTGTGGGGACAGAAAAAGAAAGTTGAGCCACAAGGAGTTGGTGAAGCAAAGTTTATAAAACTCCAGGAGGAAGAAGCGCTCTAAACTCTCTTAGCCATCTTGCCTTCATATGAGGGGCTATTGCATTACAGAACATTGTGATGGCAACAAACAAAGAAGAAAACAAGGCAATGGAATGTTTCTGAAACTTGCAACTTCAAGAATAGCCTATCCTTATTCTAACCATTGTTGGAATTGAGTCAAGAATCAGGATCACAGGACTGTGGTTATGTTGCTTTTCATTGGCTCCTTGCTCAGTTTGCTGTGTATATGGATCAGGTGTGCACTTTTAAACTTCTTATTAAATTTCTTCATGTTTTGAATGCTGGTAGCCTGATCTCTCTATCCAGACTGAGCACATTCAGTCACAGTGAGAAGGAGGGGAGGGGACACCAGTCCGTCCCTTCACCCCCAAAGTGTGCAAGGATTCCCCGCAAAAGCAAATGAGAGCAAAGCAGGAGACACTGTAAAGATAATGTTAATGCAATAAAGAATGCTAGTCCTTCAGCAGGAGATGCTCTTCAAGGTTAGTACATGGCAGCAGAAATGCTCAGAGAGAAGTAGGTTACACAGGAGTAAAGATGCTGGGTGGAGACAGGAACAGAATTCCCAACCTTGCATGTGGGCATAAATGGGACTTGCAAGACCATTTCCCCACATGAGGCACTTGTGTTTTCATCCAATTATGGCCAAGGGCATAGACTTTCCAATTTCCCGGGCGGGGGGTGGGGGTGCAGCTGGGCCAGAGGCCTTGCTAAGTCATTAAAAGAACTGGGACCCAATGACATCACAGGCAGGAGCCAGTGACATCAAAGACCATAGTCACTATGGAGGTGGAGCCATGTGGCATTTAAGGAGGGGCTCCCCAGAAATTTAGGGGGCCTGGGAACCATAATCACAAAGAGGACTTCAGATGCTGAATGGCAATAGCCAGCTTGATTGGATTGGGTGTGATATGCAGAGGGGTAGTAGGAGTAAAGATATCAGTACTGGTAATAAGACAGGAAACCTGGGTCTCAGTTTGGTACAAGAGGATTCAGTCCAGGAGGATGCAAAGAATAAATGGAAATAAGCAGAGTGTTTTTTGTATGAAAAGCCCAGCAGGAACTCATTAGCATAATAGGCCACACCCAACAGCAGAAACTCATTAGCATATTAGGCCACATACCCCATGTTACCAGAAGTGTGGTCATCCAGCCACACCCACCCTTTGCTTCTTATTCTGTTTACCTTGTTTGTTGTCAAAACCAAGGGCTTTTTTTGTAGCAGGAATTCCTTTACATGTTAGGCCACACACCCCTCATGTAGCCAATCCTAATAAGTTTCTGCTGTTGGGTGTGGCCTATTATGCTAATGAGTTCCTGCTGGGCGTGGTCAACTCAGGAGCCAGTCAGAACTCTCTTCCTGTGCGTTCCGCCCAAAAATAGCCCTGGAAATAAGTCTGAAGAAGTGAGCAGTGACTCATAAAAGCACATACCCTACCATAATTTTGTTAGTCTTTAAAGGTGCTACTGGACTCTTACTTTTTCTACTGCTATTACAAACCACAACATTCAAAAACCAGTAGGGGAACAGTTTAACCTTCCAGGACATTCAGTTGCTGACCTAACAGCAGTTCTCTTACAAAGGAATTTCAAAGGGAGATTAGAAAGAGAGACTGCTGAATTGTAACTGATAATAAAGCTCAAGACAATGCGAACTCCTGGACTGAACTGAGACCTAGGTTGTTCCTCTCATTAACAATGCCTGCTATTGTCATTTGGCATCTGAAATCACTTCACTTCCCAAGATATAAGGACAGATGGACTCCCATTCTAGCTGTATGTATCTGAAAAAGTGAGCGGTGACTCATGAAAGTTCCTACCTTGACAGAAATGGGAAAAGGGATCCATATTGCACTGCCCCTTCCAACAACACACTTATGCCCTCTCCAAGGATTTTCAGAAAGCCACATACTCTTTTCCAATCTCGCTTCAGTGCCAGTTCCCATCCTCAAACTCACAGAGAGACCCAAACACTCTCATTTTTGGTAGAATGACACCCCTCCCCACCTCCACCTGGCTGTTGTGCATTCTACATGAAGCAGGGTGATTCAGCAGATGCAAGCCAATGTCGTCTGCGTCCACCAACTCACACAGCAGAACTAGAGCTTCCAGTTTTAGCACTGGAGTTAGGGGTGCCAGCCTCCAAGTGGGACCTGGGGATCCCCTGAATTACAGTTCACTTTCAGACTACAAAGATTAGTTCCCCTGGAGGAAATGGATGTTTTGGAGGGTGGACTCTATGGCATTGTACCCCATTGAGGTCCCAGTCCTCCCCAGGCTCCACTCTCAAATCTCCAGGAGTTTCCCAACCTCCCCCCCATCCCTCAGAGGTGGACAGTCACAGGGGGAACCTGGCAAACCTAATTAGGGAAGTTTTAACAAGGGAGGGAGGGGAGAGGTGGAAAGAACACAAATAGATGGGAGGGAGGGAAGGAAGGAGAGAGATGGAAAGAAAGTAAATAGAAGGGAAAGAAAGAAAGGAAGGAAGGAAGGAAGGAAGGAGGGGGAGGAAGAGATAGAAAGGGTGAGAGGGGAGAGATTAAAAGAAAGCATAGCCTGCAAGGGAAAAGCCTCCTGGCTGGGGCCAGCTACAAAAGCTGCAGACAGCCTGGGCGCTCACTACCCACCCCCACCCCTGAAAACATCTCCCCACCCTCGCTGCCTCAGGCCAGCCAGCTCCTTCTTTTT
Organism: Gekko gecko; assembly: GCA_029375565.1. NCBI lineage: Eukaryota > Metazoa > Chordata > Lepidosauria > Squamata > Gekkonidae > Gekko > Gekko gecko. Next base: position 31,185 of record JAPDNY010000191.1, on the reverse strand, counting down.
ATGCTGCGCGGGAAAGCAGCGAGAAGGCCAAGCCACTTCACATGCTGCAGCCTCCAGGCTGAACTGAGGGCTGCTGGGAGCTGGGGGTGGGGCTTAGCTTCCAGGAAGTGCCCCCACCCTGACTTCCCTCCCAGTCCCAACCCACCCGAAGTCTCAGAAAGCAAAGGGGAAAAAAATCCTCCACTTTCAAAATGGGGCGGGGGTGGCAAGCCTCTGGCTGGCACTGGTTGCCCCTGGGAGAGGCTCAGCACCTAGTGGAAAAGTTTGGGGAGGGTGTCAGCCCCCAGCCCCTGCATAGTTTACACCTATGATTATGGCAGGTGTTTTGGGGCTTGTAAGCCAAGGGTTGCCCTGTGTGGCACTAGCCTGCACTTTACACACTCAAGTCCTTTGATACAACAAAGAGTCAGAGAAAACACCAACACAAACACAGACACCAGAACTCTCCTTTTTGAGGAAGTGCAACTAAAAAAATTGAGTCTCTTCTCAACCCTTGCAGAGTGCAGCCATTTGACTCCATTGAACTTGGTTCTTGGAAACACTGGACGAGGGTAAGTAGGTTCCCGTCTAGTGCCTTTACAGCTGGGTCTTGGCCTTGAGCTTTGCTTACTTGCCACCTGAGCATTAACTTTGAAAATGCTCATATTTCCAAACATACAGTCAGGAACCGTAATATGACAGGTCTGACAGTGTAACACTTCATAACATGCATTTTAAAAATAATTAATTAAATGGTTTCCTTAAAGTCATTGCTTTAACAATGATGCTTTTGGTCAGAAAGGTTTTGACCTCACTAGAAACTCAAAAGGTCAGGAAAATGTGAGGTTGTTTCTGTTACCATCTCTTCCGTGTCTTGGATCATGGCCAGCTGAGCCCCCTTCTCTGAGCAGTCACTTTGGCTTTCGTTCCAGGTTTTGAAAGCCTTTGATAGCCAGTAACATTTGTCCTGGTGGAGATGCCAGTGTGGAGGGCAGATCTTGCAAGAAGAATTCACTGGAGAGGGAGAGAGACATCCCATTAATGTTTCTAACTCATCTCCCATTTATAATGAACAACGATTCTAGCCAGCAAGTGTAGGGATCTCTCTGTGCTTTCCACCTGATTATTTGCCTGCTGAGGCTGAGTAAGAACATAGGAACATAAGAGAAGCCATACTGGATCAGGCCAATGGCCCATCCAGTCCAACATTCTGTGTCACACAGTGGCCAAAACCCAGGTGCCATCAAGAGGTCCACCAATGGGAGCAGGACTCTAATTGGTGGCTGGGGTTTTCATCTATGTTTTTAATTTACATTATTTATAGTCTGCCTTTCTCACTTGGAGTCAAGGCAGATTACACAGAGTAAGTCAACACAATCAACACGATGGACATGCAATAAACAATTAAATAGGATTTGAGTTGTAGATCCAACCAGAAGCCTAAAAAACAGATCTGAAGCAAAGCATAAGTATTTATTTATTTATTTGTTTGTTTGTTTGTTTGATTTATATCCCGCCCTTCCACGTGGGCTCAAGGCGGCGAACAAGGGCATAATGCCAGATAGGATTAAAACAGAGAGGCAACGCCAAGAACAAATACTAAAATCATAAATAAGATATAAACTAAAAATTTAAAACAGCAGTCACATTCTGCTCTATCATTGTACCCATGATATCCTGTGGGACTGAAATCCTGTTCCGGGCCAGTAAGCCTCAAGATGACAATGCCAAGAAGGTATGATGGCAATGGAGGTGGTAATGGGGGGTGGCGGCCCCTACTCGAAGGCCTGGCAGAAGAGCTCCGTCTTGCAGGCCCTGCGGAACTGCATAATGTCCCGCAGGGCCCTGATCTCCTCTGGGAGCTCATTCCACCAGGTGGGGGCTGCCACCAAAAAGGCCCTGGCCCTAGTCGCTGCATATTTGGCTGCCTTGGGGGCTGGGATAACCAATAAATGCTGCCCCCGACTGTAGTGCCCTTGGGGGAACATATGGGGAAAGGCGGTCCCTCAGGTAGGCCGGACCCTGGCCATATAGGGCTTTAAAGGTAAGCACCAGCACTTTGAAGCGGATTCGGTACGCTATTGGCAGCCAGTGCAGCGTCTTCAGCACTGGCTGGATGTGGTCCCGTCTAGTGATACCTATCAACAGCCTAGCCGTCGAATTCTGCACCAGCTGCAGCCTCCGGATCTGCGCCAAAGGCAGCCCCATGTAGAGAGCATTGCAGTAGTCTAGCCTCAAGGTGACCGTCGCGTGGATCACTGTGGCCAGATCGTCGAGGTAGGGAACCAACTGTCATGCCAGCCAAAGATGGTAAAATGCTGTCTTGACAGTGGCTGCCATCTGGGCCTCCATTGACAAGGAGGCATCCAGGAGCACCCCCAAACTCCTAACCCCCGGCGATGGCACCAATGGCGCCCCGTCAAAGGGCGGGAGTGGGAGTCCCAGCCCCAGACCGGTCCGACTCAGGCCCAGGACCTCTGTCTTCGCTGGGTTTAGCTTCAGCCAGCTCCGCCTGAGCCAACCAGCCACGGCCTGCAACGCCCTATTTAGGTCATCAGGACTAGAGTCCGACTGACTCTAACATGACATATTAAATAATGCAAAATTCCATGGTAGGATCCTAGCTTTAACAATATATACAGTAGTATAGACCACAGTTCCTAATAACAAAGTGCAAGTCTATGGCCTGTGTAGAAAAGCCCTCCTGAATAATTCAGTTTTGCATAGATTGTGGAAAGCCAGGAGAATGGGAGCCTTCCTGACACCCTCAGGCTGGCCATTGCACAAGGTGGGGGCCGCACAGAGGAGGAACGTGTACAGGCAGTTGTTGATTTACAGGTTGGCACCTGCAGAAGACCCCGTTCAGAGGAATGAAGCTGTCATGGAGGGGCCAAGAGGGAAAGGCAGTGTAATGTATTGAAACCCGACGATGTGCGAGGCGAGTCTCCACGTGGTCCTGTGAAACCTCCGAGCTTCGCTCTGGGAGACAGTAGCCCGAACGGATCCTAGCCCCCACCAATCAGAGGGCTAGGTTCCTAGTCGGGACCTATGGAAATCTCAGCCACTATATATAGCCTGTCACTGACTGGGGGTGTACTGGGAGTGGGTTGCACAGAGCATATAAACTGGCATGCGAGCCAGAGTTGTTGTCTTGTTTTGCCCCTACAATAAAGTATGAGAGCTGAAATCACTTGCCAGTCTCAGTACTTTTCACTGACGATGAGGATGGGATCCGAACTCTCATGAACGACGCCCAAGAAGACCAGAGCATCACATCGAACTCCAATCCAGAAAGCAACGCACCCCGCTCTGCATCGTGCTCTGCTTCTCCAGTCACTGCGCACCGCTCCGCTTGCTGCACTGCGCACCACTTTGCTGACTCCAGGTTTGGCATTGCACCACACCTCCCTTCTGCAACTGTTACCTCCACTCCTAAGCCTCAGCCGCCATGTGGAGTTGCAACCATGGCCACTGCATAAGCGAACATCCCAGCCTTTGATGTTACTTGCCTCCAGCAATGGGAAACCTGGCTTGAGACCCTGGAAAATCATTTTGCCTACCACAATGTTGTGGACGCCAGGAAAAAGAAGGCCCAGCTCCTTAGCTCCTGTGGCATAGACACCTTCCAGCTATTTAAGGATCTCATCAACCCTAAGATGACCAAAGAAGAAATTTACGAAGTATTGGTAAAAGCCCTCTCGGATCACCTTTCACCTAAGCCAACCAAGTTCGTGGAGCACTTGGATTTTTTTGTATGAATCCAGGGCCCGGATGAGATGGCATCAGATTTCCTGGTGGGTTTCCGGAGGGCAGCCACAAGGTGTGCGTTCCCGAGTTTAACAGACACCCTCTTGAATCAATTCCTTGTGGGTCTCCACGAACCTAAACTGCAGAGGAAACTGGCCAGCCATGACGACCTTGACCTTGACAAGGCGGTCCATTGCACATGAGCGGCCCTCGGTCCCGACATCTCTGACAATAAGAAGGTCCTACAGGTCCAGCGACGCCCAACACAGAGGCTCCATAGGCCTCAAGGCTCAACCTCAGGAAAGGTCCCTGCATCAGCCTTGTCCTGCACCAGCTGCGGGACGCTCAAGAGCGCCAGACTTGTCTGTTCCGGGATGCTGTCTGCAGGATATGCAACAAAACTGGTCACATCTTGTATTGTGAGAAAGGGAGAAAAGTACTTCTTTCTCTACCTGCTCTATCCCATGCAAAATCTTATAAACCTCGATCATGTCACCCCTCAGCCGTCGTTTCTCCAAGCTAAAGAGCTCCAAGCTCACTGACCTTTCTTCATAGGGAAAGTGTTCCAACCCTTTTATCATTCTAGTTGCCCTTTTCTGCACTTTTTCCAATGCTATAATATCCTTTTTGAGATGTGGGTGACCAGAACTGTACACAGTACAGTTGCACCATCAATTTATACAGGCGCATTATGATACTGGCTGATTTGTTTTCAATTCCCTTCCTAATAATCCTAAGCATAGCGTGGCCTTTTTTATTGCAGTCACACAATGTCTTGACATTTTCAGTGAGTTATCTACGATGACTCCAAGTTCTCTCTCTTAGTCAGTCTCTGCCAGTTCGGACCACATCAATGTGTATTTATAGTTAGGATTTTTGTTTCCAATGTGCATCAGTTTGCACTTGGCCACATTGAATCCCATTTGCTACATTGACACCCACTCCCTATCCTTGACAGATCCCTTTGGAGTGCCTCACAATCCTCCCTGGTTCCCATCACCCTGAACAACTTTGTGTTATCTGCAAATTTAGCCACTTCACTGCTTACTCCCAATTCCAAATCATTAATAAACCAGTTAAAAAGCATCGGACCGAGTACTGATCCCTGTGGTACCCCACTGCTTACCACCCTCCACTGAGAAAATTGCCCATTTATACTCACTCTTTGGTTACCATTAATTAGCCAGTTTTTGAATGACCAAAGGACTTGTCCTTTTATCCCATGACTATTGAGCTTACTTAGGAGTCTTTGATGAGGAACTTTATCAAAAGCTTTCTGGAAGTCAAGGTAAACAACATCTATTGGGTCCCCCTTGTCCATATGTTTGTTCATTCCCTCAAAAAACACTAACAGGTTAGTGAGACAAGGTCTTCCCTTACAGAACCCATGCTGAGTCTGCCTCAATAGTTTTTGTTCATCAATGTACCTCCTAATTCTCTCCTTAATAACAGTTTCCACCAACTTACTCAGTATTGACATCAGACTGACTGGCCTGTAATTTCCTGGATCTCCTCTGGAACCCTTTTTAAAGATGGGAGTGACATTAGTGTTGTGTCCGCTGACCACTAACAAGCATCAGCGACTGAGCCTGAGCTTGAGTCCCGGAGAATAATGGGACTGAGGCTCCTGGCTCCAGCTAAGGGGGACCAATGGGAACGGCGGCGGGAATTCATACCTGCCAATGGCACCAGGGGGCGTCCCCCTAAGCTTGTTTATAGTTGGCCACCTGGCCAGGTAACGTTGTTGTATAATAGCGAACCATGCTGATCACTACATCATTGTTTGTGGTTTCATTATGCGTCTAACCCACTATACAACAATGGCAACGAGGATGGGATCCTGTTGAGCACTCCAGCCGGGCGGTTGGACAACACTACCGAAGACTCGTTCCACCGCTCCATGTGCTTCGCACATGAGCACTTCCGAGGGTGAACCAAGAGCCGTGTCTCAGCTGCCGACTAGCACAATGGCCGTCGCTCCAGGATCCAGGCTGCTGCCGCCTTTCGACACCTCCCAGCCCCAGCGATGGGGAGCCTGGGTTACGGGTCTGCAGCAAGCCCCCGTGTTCTACCAGATCACGGACGAAGACCGGAAAACAGGCTTGCTACTATGCTCTTGCGGCCCTGTGATCGTGGATTTAGTCCAGTACCTGCTCTCGCCCAAGAAGGTGGAGGAGTGCATGTTCGAGGAGATCATCCAGGCCGTACAGAACCACTTCACTCCGAAGCCATCGGAGATGACCTGCCATGTGGTCTTCCAGCAGCAGAGCCAGGAGGGAAAGGAGACGGCCATGGAGTTCCTTGCGGAGCTCTGCCGCCTAGCGGCCAACTGTGCCTTCAGTACATATCTGGATATGGCCCTCCACGACCAGTTCGTCGCCGGCCTCCAGGAGGAAAAACTCTGACGCCGGATAATGGAGGGGAGAAGGTGACCATCGCCTCGGCCCTAGCCACCACCACTATGTGGGAGAGGTCCCACCCAGGCACCACCACAACACACCAGGTGACCATCACTGGGAACAGCGACCCAGAGGACTCCGAGGTCCACCGCATGCAAGCCCAGCATTGCCCGCTAGCCCCGCTTGCCAGCTCCACGCACAAGCAACCCGGTTCAGCGGCACAGGAGTGTGCCAGCTGCAGCGGTCAGCACAAACAAAAAATGTGTCGGTTCCGGGATGCCATGTGTCGGGACTGCGGCCACACGGGCCACATTGCCAGGGTCTGCCACTCCAAGACATTCCGCATGGCACCAAAACTGCCCCGCCACAGGGCAGAGGCGCACTACGAGGAGTACTACGACCTCTACCTCCTGACCAACGCCCTGTCAGCTTCCGAACAGGTACTGAAACTCCCCAGTCAGGCCTCTACCCCTAAAATATATGTCTGAGTTAAAGTAGAGGGGGTCCCCCTTACAAATGGAGCTTGATTCGGGCTCCACGCGCTCCATCATTTCGGAGGCCACATTAAGACGGATATGCCCAAAGGGGGGCCCCGCTTGCGGCCATCGCCCATGACGCTCATGGACTTTCAAAGAAACTGAGTGCCAGTGATGGGGGTCAGGAGTTTCAGGGTGCAGTACCATGGCTTCAAGGGCTATTTGGACTTACTAGTGGTCAAGGGCGACCTAGTCAGCCTTCTGGGAAGAGCCTGGTTTAAACCCCTCAGAATTGCGACTGAGGGGGTCCAGCACTGCGCAACCCGCAACTTCCAGGAGGTGTGCCACGAGTTCCTGTCTGTCTTCGACGGGATGCTGGGCCGGTACACGGGCCCCCCGGTTTCGCTGCAGCTCGACCCGAAGGTGGCCGCTATCCGGATGCATTCCAGGACAGTTCTGTTTGCACTGAAACCCAAGATAGACGCAGAACTAGACCACCTGGTGGCCCAGGGAGTCCTGGAACCGGTCTCCCACGCGGCATGGGAGACCCCGATCGTGACCCCAGTAAAGCCTAATGGGGAGGTCTGCATCTGCGCGGACTACAAATGCACGATCAACCGGGCGTTGCAGGACCATTCCTACCTGGTTCCGGTAGTAAGCCACATCCTGGCCAACTTGGCAGGGGCTAAGATCTTCGGTAAATTAGATCTCGCCCAAGTGTATCAGCAGCTGCCGGTCGACAGGCCAACCACAGAGGCCCAAACAATTGTGACCCACCGGGGAGCTTTCAGGGTCAATCGCCTGCAATTCGGGGTGAGCATGGCACCCGGGATATTCCAGCAACTAATGGACTCTCTCCTCAAAAGGGATTCCCGGCGTCACACCATTTTTCAATGATGTGATGATCGCTGCCGCCACGCCCGACGACTCGCCACCCGCCTCTGCATGGTCCTCAGCCGTTTCAGGGACGCCGGGCTCAAGGTCGGGCCGGAAACGTGCCAGCTCAGGGTGGACTCCGTGGACTTCTTAGGCTTCACCGTGAATGCGGACGGTTTACACCCGGCGCGGGATAAGATGAAAGCCATTGTGGAGGCTCCCCCCGACCTCCAGGGCGGAGCTCCAGGCGTTCCTTGGACTCCTTAATTTCTATCACGCCTTCCTCCCCCACAAGGCAGCGATAGCTGAACCCCTTCACCGGCTACTCGTCAAGATGGCGCCCTGGGTCTGGGGCCCGCGCCAGGCCACTGAGTTCCGGGTCGTCAAGGCCCTGCTGATCTCGAACTCGGTCCTGTCCCACTTCGACGAGTCCCTGCCCATGGTCCTGGCTTGTGACCTATGGGGTGGGAGCCGTGCTGGGGCACCGTCTCCCGGACGGCCAGGAGGTCCCGGTCGCGTGCTACTCGCAGACCCTATCTGCGGCCAAATGGAACTATGCCCAGATAGACCACGAGGGACTGGCAATTGTGGCTGGGGTCAAAAAGTTCCACAACTTCGTCTACGGCCGCCCTTTCACAATTGCCACAGACCACCGGCCACTGTTGGGCCTCTTTGTGGCAGATCGCCGGATGCCTCGGGTTCTCTCCCCTCGGGTCTTGAGGTGGTCCATCTTCCTCGTGGGCCACAATTGCACCCTGCAACACCAGCCAGGCAAGGTGATGGGCCATGCCGACGCGCTGAGCCAGCTTCCCCTGCCGGACGAGGGGGAGGACCCGGCCCCAGCTCATCATGTCCTCCAGATGGAAAGTCTTCTGGACGCCCCCTCCAGGCCGCGGATGTCGCCCACTGCTCAGCCCGTGTCCCCATCCTCTCCTGGGTTCTCAGCTGGGTGGTGAAGGGGTGGCCTATGGCCCCAGTGACCCCAGAGTTCAGTGCATTCACAACACGGCGTGAGGAACTGTCGGTGTACACAGGCTGCATGCTGTGGGGGGACTGGGTTGTAGTCCCCAACACGCTCTGGCACCAGGTCCTGCAGGCTCTGCACGAGGCGCACCCCGGCATCGTACGGATGAAGGCCCTCGCCCGGAGCTACATCTGGTGGCCGGGCATGGACGGGGAAATAGAGGCCTGGGTGAAGCTTTGCCAGATCTGCCAAGAGGTCCAGCCAAGCCCACCAAGCACGCCCACGCAGTCCTGGGAATCAACAAGGACCCCATGGTCCCGGCTCCACATCGACTTCACCGGGCCCTTCCATGGATTGACATTCCTGGTAACCGTGGACGCGTACTCTAAGTGGCTGGAGGTTAGTCCAGTCTCCGCTACCTCCTCCTGAGCCTCCATCCGGGCCTTCTGGAAGATCTTTGCGACACACAGTCTGTCGGACACGATCGTCTCGGACAATGGGTCAGCATTCACGTCCGAGGAATTCCAGCAATTCCTAAGGGACAATTTGATCCGACACATCTGGTCGGCACCGTTCCACCCTGCTACAAATTGCCAAGCGGAGCAGATGGTCCGCACAGCAAAGGAGGCGCTCAGCCGCCTGACCGAAGAGGACTGGGAGTCTCGCATCGCACGGTTCCTCCTAGCGAACTAGACTACGCCCAACCCAGTGAGCAGCCGCTGCCCCGCCGAGTTCCTCATGGGCCAGAGACCTGTGATCCTCCTGGACTGCCTACATCCCGACTGGGCCCCCGAGGTGCGCAACAGGACCGAGCAGCGGGAGGCACCACGGGGGTTCTTCCCAGAAGACCCGGTGTTTGTAAGGAACTATGGCAGGGGTCCCGAATAGGTCGCCGGCAAGGTCATCCTACGAGGTGTCAACGGACTGTGGCCAGGTACTGCATCGCCATGTGGACCAGCTGCGGCGGCACATGCTTCCAGACAGAGGTGAACTTCAGAATCAAGGGGACAAGTGCGAAACCCTGGAAGTGGAGGGAAGTCCGGAACAGGAACGGGACCCCAGGGATGTGGCCCAACTTGATGCGCCAGCCCCAACCCTGGAGGAAACGCCGGACGAGTGGCCGCCAGCACCTTCTACCCCGGCGTTGGAAGAAGGAGCGGTGGCCCCTCCCGCGCAGCCACTACTCAACAGGGGTGAAGTCCCGACTCCAGCACCGTGGAGGTCCACTAGGGAACGCCGCACCCCAGCATACTTGAAGGACTATGTTCCCTAGGGAGAGTCTGAACTATGGGGGAAGGGGTGTTGTGTCTGCTGACCGCTAATAGGCATCAGCGACAGAGCCTGAGCTTGAGTCCTGGAGAACAATGGGACTGAGGTTCCTGGCTCCAGCTAAGGGGGACCAATGGGAACGGCGGTGGGAATTCAAACCCGCCAATGGCACCAGGGGGCGTCCCCTAAGCTTGTATATAGTTGGCCACCTGGCCAGGTAGCGTTGTCTTGTTGTATAATAGCGAACCATGCTGATCACTACATCGTTGTCTGTGGTTTCATTATGCGTCTAACCCACTATACAACAATTAGCTACCTTCCAGTCCTCAGGAATGGAGGCAGATTTTAATGAAAGATTACACATTTTTGTCAGGAGATCCACAAGTTCACATTTGAATTCTTTCACAACTCTCGGGTGTATGCCAAACGGGCCTGGTGATTTATTAGTTTTTAAGTTGTCTATCAGTTAGTGGACCTCCTTTCTTGTCATCTCAATCTGACTCAGGTCTTTCAACACCCCTCCCGAAATCAGTGGTTCTGGAATGGACAAGCACTTCTCATCTTCCACAGTGAAGACAGAGGCAAAAAATGCATTCAGCTTCTCAGCCATTTCCCTATCATCCTTCAGTACTCCTTTTACCGCTTTGTCATCCAAGGGCTCCACTGCCTCCCTGGCTGGTTTCCTGCCTCTAATGTATTTGAAGAAAGTTTTATTGTTGGTCATTATACGGCCTAGATGATGATGATACAATAGCGGTGGCAGCCCCTACTCGAAAGCCTGGAGGAAGAGCTCTGTCTAGCAGGCCCTGCAGAACTGCATAAGGTCCGGCAGGGCCCTGATCTCCTCCAGGAGCTCATTCCACCAGGTGGGGCTGCCACCGAAAAGCCCTGGCCCTGGTTGCAGCGTACTTGGGCTGGAATGACCAGTAGGTGTTGCCCCCTGACCATAGTGCCCTTGGGGGAACATACGAGAAAAGGCAGTCCCTCAGGTAGGCCGGACCCTGGCCATTTTTACATCTCTCACCAGGTCTTGGGCGTTACTTAGGACCAAATCCAGGATTGCCTCTCCCCTGGTAGGTTCTGTGACCATCTGCTCCATAGCACAGTCATTGAAAGTGTCTAGAAACTCAATCTCTTTTCCCCAACTTGAACACATATTGACCCACTCAGTGTGCGGGTAGTTAAAATCACCTATTATGACACTTTTTTTGTCTAGCCACTATCTTAAATTCAGTCATCATTTTATAATCCTCCTCTATCTTTTGATCTGGTGAGCAATAACAAACTCCCAGTGTTAAGCTTCCTTTTGGGCCCACTACTTCAACCCGTAGCATTTCCAGAAGCGACTCCAATTCTCTTACCCTCTCAATCTTACTGGACTGTATACCCCCTCTGACATACAGAGCCACCTCCAACACTTCCCCCTCATCCTTCCGATATAATTTATAACCAGGAATCACCGTATCCCACTGATTTTCCTCATCCCACCAAGTTTCTGAAATACTCCCAATGTTTATTCCCCCCAACACCAAACATTCCAACTCCTCGATTTTACCTCAGACACTTCTAGCATTTGTATAGAAACACCTATAATTTCTCATATATGTTAAGCCCTCAAGCTTCCTCTTGCTGCCTTGAGACCTTGCCAGGCAATCCATATCATTAGTCCCAGTCCCAGTGGACAATTCTAATCCATTTCCTTGTAGAGAAGTAACAGCTACCCCCTCATCTGTTTGAGATGAGCCATCCCGAACCAGAGACTTTTCATCTCCTGTTACACTATGCTGTGATGTCACTTCCAGTTATGTAATTTATAAAACCATTATAAAATTATAAAACAATAGAGATTTGGGGGATTGCTAGAGTGTCACTGTAATGTGTGATGTCATTTCTGGTTATATGCATCACAGTCTTACCAGTCCTCAGCTGCCAACAACCCTTATTCCCTCACCTCCGTTTTCCCAGTACAAATGTGTACACACTCAAGACATGCACTAAGCAACACATTTTAAGACATTAAATAACTAAATGGAAATGGGAAAACCAGACAGTGAAGGGCAGAAATGTGCATTTATTTATAGCTGTCTGCCTCAAATACCTGTGGCCTGTCTCACTGAATTCCAAAAATCTCAATAGAATTTTGAGTGGTTCTTACAGAGGTGGGGCATCACTTCTGGTGGTCCTGGGTTTCGCTGGAAGTGATATCACACCATCACTGATGGCTGCCCCCTCATGTCTCACCCCACCTGGTCTCCTGCTGTTTGCTAGACTCAGCCTGGCAACCCTGTACTGTGGAAACATGGATGCTTGTTTGGAGAGGATCCAGATAGCACTGAAGGACCTGCTAGGTCAGGCCCATATCTTTTGGTTAGGACTACAGACAAAACAAGGGTTGTGCATATCTATGTGTTGTAGTAATATTCTCAAACAGCAATAGTCAAAAAGTACTGTCTGCACTATCAACTCAGTTTATTTTTACTGAGATAGGAGTGTACATATTCTTAAAATTAAATATTTTATTGCTGTTACTCTGGACACAACTATAAAATAACCAGGAGTTTATTAGGCCGATATACTGCTTACTTACCCCCAGGCCCGTAGCCCACGGGTTTTGCGGGTCCCCTCCTCTACTCCCCCTCCTCCCCCGGCCCCCTCCCCCTCCTCGGAGCAGTCTCATAAGGGAGGTTAGACCTCCACTCTCCCTCCGCTGCTCCGCTCCTCCACCCCTCCCAGCACTCATAAGGGGGGAGAGGTGGGGCGGCATGGCGGCCAGCGGGGACTCTCCCCGCCGCCGCCCCTCTAAGAGCCGGTCACGACGCTCCTGAAGCTGGGGGTGGGAGGAGAGGCGGGGAGAGTCCCCGCTGTCCAGAGGGGGGAGGAGAGGCGGGGCGGCATGGCGGCCAGCAGGGACTCTTCCCGCCCCCGCCGTCACCCCTCTAAGCACCTGTCGGGGCACTCCTGAAGCTGGGGGGCGGGAGGAGAGGCGGGGAGAGTCCCCGCTGGCCGGAGGGGGGAGGAGAGGCGGGGCGGCATGGTGGCCAGCGGGGACTCTTCCCGCCCCCGCCGTCACCCCTCTAAGCGCCCGTCGGGCACTCTTGAAGCTGGGGGGCGGGAGGAGAGGCAGGGAGAGTCCCCGCTGGCCAGAGGGGGAGGAGAGGCGGGGCGGCATGGCGGCCAGGAGGGACTCTCCCCGCCGCCGCCGCCACCCCACTAAGCGCCTGAAGCTGGGGGGGAGAGGTGGGGTGGCATGGCGGCGAGCGGGGACTCTCCCTGCCGCCGCCGCCTTCTCCCCATCCCCAGTCTTTGCAGGGCCATGCCGCGCTGAAGCGCAGCCCTGCAAAGAAGTCTTCTTTCTCCCCCAGTCTTTGCAGGGCAGCGCTGGCCCCTGCAAAGCCTTCTTCTCTCCCCCCCATCCCCAGTCTTTGCAGGGCAGCGCTGGCCCCTGCAAAGCCTTCTTCTCCCCCCTCCACAGCTTAGAGGGAACATTAGTGGTGGCCCCCCTGAAAAAAACATGGGCCCCCTGAGCAAAAAGTTGTTAGCTATGGGCCTGCTTACCCCTGACCTAGACAGCCCAGTCTAGCCTGATCTTGACTGATCTCAGAACCTAAGCAGGATCAGTCCTGGCTAGTATTTGGATGGGACACCTCCAGACAATACCAGGGTTATGTCATGGAGGCGGGCAATGGCAAACCACTTTCAAATGTCTCACCTTGAAAACCCTACAGGGTTGCCATAAGTCAGCTGTGACATGACAGCAAATATTATATATATATATATATAGAGCTTACATGCCAGTTTGTTTCAGATAATGTAAACAGAAACAGACTACAGTCCTTTAGAGGTTTGGCATGGAACACACACAACATAAACTGTGATATTTCAGGTGGGGGTAGCCATGTTGGTCTGAAGCAGCAGAACAAAATTTGAGTACAGTGGGACCTTTAAGATCAACAAAGTTTTATTCCTGGTACTAGCAGTAAAGCCCACTGTAGAAGCAATACAACAAACTCTAGAAAGATGTGATGCGTAACGAATGCATAGAAAGGTACAGAAGTGAAAGTAAAGTCTCTCACACACAGCCAGGCAGGCCTTGGTTCTCCAGCCTCCCCCATTCAAGGTGCCTGTGGCCCAGCCAGGCAGGCTTTGGCTCTCCCACCCACCCCCATTCAAGGCCCCTGTGGCCCAGCCAGGCAGGCTTTGGCTCTCCCACCCCCTGTTCAAGGCCCTTGTGACCTAGCCACGCAGGCCTTGGCTCTCCCACCCCCCGTTCAAAGCCCTTGTGACCCAGCCATGCAGGCCTTGGCTCTCCCACCCCCCATTCAAGGCCCCTGTGGCCCAGCCAGGCAGGCCTTGGCTCTCCCACCCCCCCATTCAAGGCCCTTGTGACCCAGCCACGCAGGCCTTGGCTCTCCCACCCCCCCGTTCAAGGCCCCTGTGGCCAGTCAGGCAGGCCATGGCTCTCCCAGGCCCCTGTTCAAGGCCCCTACAGCCCTGTCAGGCAGGTCATGGCTCTCCCACCCACCCCTTTAAGGCCCCTGTGGCCCAGTCAGGCAGGCTATGGCTCTCCCACCCCCTTCAAGGCCCCCGTGGCCCTGTCAGGCAGGCCATGGCTCTCCCACCCACCCCAGTCGAGGTCCCTGTGGCCCAGTCAGGCAGGCCATGGCTCTCCCACCCCCCATTCAAGGCCCCTGTGGCCAAGTTAGGCAGACCATAGCTCTCCCACCCCCCATTCAAGGCCCCTGTGGCCCAGTTAGGCAGGCCATGGCTCTCCTACCCCCACTTCAAGGCCCCTGTGGCCCAGTCAGGCAGGCCATGGCTCTCCTACCCCCACTTCAAGGCCCCTGTGGCCCAGTCAGGCAGGCCATGGCTCTTCCATCCCCCTTCAAGGCCCCTGCAGCCCAGTCAGACAAATCATGGTTCTCCCACCCACCCCCGTTCAAGGCCCCTGCGGCCCAGTCAGGCAGGCTATGGCTCTCCCACCGTCCCATTCAAGGCCCCTGTGGCCCTGTCAGGCAGGCCATGGCTCTCCCACCCCCATTCAAGGTCCCTGTGGCCCAGTCAGGCAGGCCATGGCTCTCCCACCCCCCTTCAAGGCCCCTGTGGCCCAGTCAGGCAGGCCATGGCTCTCCCACCCCCCTTCAAGGCCCCTGTAGCCCTGCCAGGCAGGCCATGGCTCTCCCACCCCCATTCAAGGCCCCTGTGGCCCAGTCAGGCAGGTCATGGCTCTCTCACCCCCCTTCAAGGCCTCTGTGGCCCAGTCAGGCAGGCAATGGCTCTCCCACCCACCCCGTTGAAGGCCCCTGCGGCCCAGTCAGGCAGGCTATGGCTCTCCCACCATCCCATTCAAGGCCCCTGTGGCCCTGTCAGGCAGGTCATGGCTCTCCCACCCCCATTCAAGGTCCCTGTGGCCCAGTCAGGCAGGCCATGGGTCTCCCACCACACCAAGGCCTCTATGGCCCAGTCAGGCAAGCCATGGCTCTCCCACCCCCCTTCAAGGCCCCTGTGGCCCTGTCAGGCAGGCCATGGCTCTCCCACCCCCCGTTCAAGGCCCCTGTGGCCCAGTCAGGCAGGTCATGGCTCTCTCACCCCCCTTCAAGGCCTCTGTGGCCCAGTCAGGCAGGCAATGGCTCTCCTACCCCCTCACCCCTTTCAAGGCCCCCGTGACCCTGTCAGGCAGGCCATGGCTTTCCCACCCCCCATTCAAGTCCCCTGTGGCCCAGTCAGGCAGGCCTTGGTTCTCCCACCCATCCCATTCAAGGCCCCTGTGGCCCAGTCAGGCAGGCCATGGCTCTCCCCCCACCTTCAAGCCCCCTGCAGCCCAGTCAGGCAGGCCATGGCTCTCCCATCCCCCTATTCAACCCCCCTGCGGCCCAGGCAGGCAGGCCATGGCTCTCCCACCCCCATTCAACCCCCCTGCGGCCCTGTCAACCAGCCATGGCTTTCCCACCCCCCACTCGAGCCCCCTGCAGCCCAGCCAGGCTGCTCATGGCTCGACTGCCTACTTATCTTGAGGAGTCTCTGGGGCTCTGGGAGGGGCCAGGACAGGCAGCGGCGTGGAGTGGCAGTAGGCAGTGGCCTCAGTGCAGGCCGAGGCTGGGCCGGGAGCAGCAGCAGTGCAAAGTGGTAGGGCCAGAGTCACTGGGAAGCGAGAGGGCTGGAGTCTCCGTCCTCTCTCCTGAGGCGAAATTGTCTTCTGAGGTGAGTTTTGGCTCCTGCTGCTTCTATGGGTGGGACTCAGGCAACACAGCCCAGTGCCTAGGGTGTCATTCTGAATGAGAGATCAGGCAGCGAACTGATTTTGCCAAGCATAGAATGTTGCCAGATCACTACACATTTATAAGCTTTCGTATGCACACACACTTCTTCAGATACATAGTATCTGAACATAAGTATCTGAAGAAGTGTGCACACACACGAAAGCTTATACCAGGAATACAACTTTATTGATCTTAAAGGTGCCACTGGACTCAAATGGGATATTTCAAAGCAAGTCGGCAGAGTGAACAGTACAAAAATGAAGCATTTTCCTGCAGAAGTTACTGCTTGAATAAGCCACTGACATCTCATAACCAGTGTTCCCTCTAAGCTGAGTTAGTGTGAGCTAGCTCAGTTTTTTTTTTTTAAAAAAAAATCAGTGCTTGTTTTAATTAACTTACAATGTGATTGTAAAGCCTGCTTTGGCCAGGACACTGTTTCTGTTACAAATACTTCTTCTTTATGGACTCATAATTAAATAAGAACATTTGCCACAGAGCGAGTGCTTTACAGTTTCTCATAACCTAACAACAGCCTGTTGATTTAGGCTGCTAACATTGGATTGGATCCTGACTAAATTTTTTTTTAACTGAAGTATTTAATCCTGCTTCCATATAACTCAAACAATACATAACATAGTATATATTACATAACTCAATACATTGCATATTTCTTCCCCCGTTCCCTTTTCCCTCCCCCTCCCTCAAAAGACCAGCAATAATTCCTTGTTTTATAACTTTAACCATAAGCACACATTTTGGAGTTTAACCAATATATCATTATTGGCCACCCTTGCTTTTACCCATCTTATATACTCTAGCCATCTCTTCTTAACTTCCTCAATCTTATCCTTACCTGACTTTTCCTGTTTTAATATCATTAATATATCCGACTGTACCCATTCATAACCATTCCATCTGTCTATAGTCCATTTTGCAACATCTTTCCAACCAAGCGCTATAACCACATGGGCAGCTAATATCATAGCTTTAAACAGATCCTGGTATGATTTATCTATTTTGCAGTTCCCTAAAATTCCCATAAATAATACTTTCCTTGATAACTCCACTTTAATCTTGCAAACTTCCTCCGCCTTTTCCAGTATCTTTTGCCAAAATTTAACCACCTCAGAGCACTCCCACCAAAGATGTACATAGTATCCCTTTTGCTTTTTACAATGCCAGCAATCGGATGTCAATCCCTTGATCATATAAGATCAGGCGTTCTATACCATTTCAAAACTAATTTCATCTCAATGTCTCTGAATTTTTCCATTTTTATATCACTAATACCTCTCATCATTTTATTTATCTCATTTTCTGATAAAGTTACATCTTTTCCCCATTTTGACTGTATTATATCGATCATATAATTTTTATCTTCAGTCAATCCGCTATATATCTGTCTTACAATACCCTTTTTATTATCCTCTTTAATTCTATACAATTCTTCCATCGGGGTGTCCTCATTTAATATTCCAGCATACTTCATGTGTTTCAAAGTATTATATAAACTAATAATCCTCAACCAATATCGTTCTCCCACTCTTCCCATTATTTCTTGCATCTGAATTAGACTCCCTTGAGCATTATACATATCTTTCACTTTCCATAAGTCCTTTCTCCTTAGCTCTTTCCAAAAAGTTACCTCAAAAATTTTAAATTCCTCGTTTAATGATTCCAGTGGGGCCCACTTTGAGAGAGGAGGCATCCATTTAATCTGCCCCCCCCCCTATTTTTAATGCAGTCCGTCTTGGACCTATTGTATTCTCGATCTCTTTTTTCAATCTTTGTGTAAAAATACCAAACCCGCCTTTCCCTCCATTTATACTATCTTCCCATTGGACCCATTTATCCTTACTTTTCCCATCCACTTCCAACAACATTTTGATTTGAAATGCTTCATAATATCCTTCCAGTTGTGGCATACCCCAACCTAGATGTTCCTTTGACGAATAAATCACTTTCCTTGGTATTCCAGCTTGTTTCTTTCCAAAAACCCAGTTTTTTAATTCCTCATCCCAAATTGTTAATTGCTTCTTAGGTACCCATTCTGGTAGTACCTGAAACAAATACAGTAACTTAGGTATTATAGACATTTTAAGTGCCCTAATCTTCCCTAATATGCTCAAATACTTACTATTCCATTGATTTAAATTTTTTTGTATCTTCTTCCATATTATTTTATCATTTATCCCCATCAGATTCTTAACGTTTTTTGTTATTATTACTCCCAACTATTTCAATTTCTTATTTCCTAGCTTCATACCTGTTAACTTCGCTATTTCTTTTTGTTCCTTTACATTTATCTTACTAAACATTATTTCTGACTTCCCAATATTTACACCCAAACCTGAACATGCTTTAAAGTCTTCTAAAATTATAACTAATTCTTTCATCGCTTCTAAAGGGTTCCCTAAAACCAATAATATATCATCCACAAATAAATTTAGTTTAATTTCCTCCTTTCCTACCTTATACCCCTGTATTCCCATACTATTTCTAATTCTGTCTGCCAACGGTTCCATTGCTATGACAAATAACATTGGGGGTAAGGGACACCCTTGCTTAACTTCTCTCTGGATCAATACTTCTCCAGTATGTCCATCATTTATTTTAATCACTGCTCTCCCTTCTCTATACATTTCTTTTATTGCATTCACAAAAGGTCCTTCAAAACCAAATTTATTTAATACTTGGAACAAATATTCATGATTTAATGTATCAAATGTCTTATATACATCCAATTTCAAAAGAGCAATCTTCCCATTATTATTTCCATGATATAAAGCATTGATCGCGTTCCTTATAGGGTGTCCTATATACCTTCCTTTCACAAAGCCATATTGGTCTTCTCCTATTAAGCTTGGTAATAATTTCTCCAATCTATTTGCTAAGACCTTTGCAAAAAATGTATAATCCTGATTTGCAAAACTTATTGGTCTATAGGAATTAAGGTCCTCTGGATCTCTCTGTGGTTTTGCAATTGTAATAATTTCTGACCTCCTCCAAGAGTCAGGAGCTTTCCTTTTATTGAAAATTTTATTAAATAACCTTTGTAATTCTGGAACTATCAAATTTCCTACCATTTTATAAAATTCTGCTGTAAATTCATCCAATCCTGGTGATTTCTCATTTTTAAGCTGTTTATGACATTTAAGATTTCTTGTTGTGTAATATCATCATTTAGTTCTATTAACTCCTCTTCTTTAACTTTATTCTTTACGACTTCATCAAATTGTTTACTCTCTTCTACTTTAAATAACCTTTGGTAGTAATTAGCAAAAATCTCTCTTATCTGATTATTTTTAAATACCCTATTTCCCTTTTCATTTTTCATACATCCTATCCTCTGGTGAGCTGCGGTGGCTCAAGTGGTTAAGACGCTGAACTGCAGGCTGTGGAAGGTCAGTAGTTCAGCAGTTCGAGACCCGGGTGCCGCATGACGGGGTGAGTTCCTGTCTCTAGCTCCAGCTCCTGCCAACCTAGCAGTTCGAAAGCAAGAAATTGCAAGTAGATAAATAGGGACCACTTCGGTGGGAAGGTAACAGCGTTCCGTGCACCTTGGTGTTTAGTCATGCCGGCCACATGACCACGGAAACGTCTTCGGACAGCGCTGGCTCTTCGGCTTTGAAACGGAGATGAGCACCGCAACCCTAGAGTCGGATTCGACTGGCTTTCGAGCAAGGGAACCTTTACCTTTACCTTTACCTATCCTCTGCCTTTCCCTTCTTTTCTTCAAATAATTTGCTAACCTCTTCATTGCATTTATATTACTTCTTTGATACTCATTCTTCACCAATATATCCCTTTTCCACATAGAAGTAAAGTCCATTTCCCGTAGTTCATTTTTCACCTTATTTAGCTGTTCTTGAATTTGTCTTTCATATTTCTTTTGTAACTTCCTCTGAAGTTCTAGCATCTCCTTCAACTTTTGCTTTCTTCTAATATTTATTTCCTTCCTAGCTTGCTCAGTTTTTTAGCCTCCGGCTCACAGATTTTTGTCTTAGCTCAGGAAGGATGGCTCCAGAGCAGACTAATTTATGCAGTAGCCAAATCACTTGCTCACAATTTTAATGCCAGTAGCTCACAAACTAGAATTTTTGCTCACATGGCTCCACAACTTAGAGAGATCATTGCTCATAAGACTTATATACATTATTTACAGAAAATGAGATGCCTCAGAGTAGCACTGAGGTGCAGCACAATTGTGAAGAGAAGCTCTTGTAACTTCGCCCTTCTTCCTTAAGAGATCAGCAAAATAAAGGTACAAGTTTATTCATTTTACCTAAAGAGTTGCCTTGGCTTTGGTTGCAGAGTCTGCTTCGAAGAAAAGACTGGAAATTGTCAGATAAGCAATTGTAAGAGCCAGCTCCAGTTTTTCTTTTCTCAACCGCCAACTGCAGCACTTAAAAAAAAGGAATATAAAGGGGATTCCCCTTGAAATCTACTTTTTTGCATAATAGCTGCATATGGATCAGTGAAGGATAAGAACATAAGAATTAGCCATGTTGGATCAGGCCAATGGCCCATCCAGACCAACCCTCTGTGTCACACAGTGGCCAAAAATGGCAGGTGCCATCAGGAGGTCCACCAGCAGGGTCAGAACTCCAGAAGCCCTCCCACTGTTGCCCCCCAAGCACCAAGAAGACAGAGCATCACTGCCCCAAACAGAATGTTCCATGTATACCTTGGGGCCAATAGCCACTGATGGACCTCTGCTCCATTTGTGTTTATCCAATCCCCTCTTGAAGCTGTCTATGCTTGCAGCTGCCGCCACTTCCTGTGGCAGTGAATTCCACATGTTAATTACTCTTTGGGTGAAGAAGTACTTCCTTTCATCTGTTCTAAGGCTACTGCTCATTAATTTCATTGAGAGCACACAAGTTCTTGTATTGTGAGAAAAGGTATTAACAGGAAACAATGGAGTTTGTTTTACTAAAGATTTACCTGCTTTCAGAATTCTTGAGAACCATTACAGAGCCCCTGAGACACCCCAGTGGAACCTCTTTATTTCTGTGATGTGGGGAAAGATTAAGCTGCAAAAAGTCCCCATCCAGAGCTCAGCTGCTGTTGTCTCTTATCCCCCCTTTAAACTCTGTATTTCAAATATCAATGAACATTGCTTGAAAATCCACCTTGTCTTAATGAGAAAAATGGGCTATAAGTGACACAAATTACATGAACTGCATAACTAAAATGCCCTAGGCATGCTGTGGAAGATTATGCATCTTCAAAGCACAGCAAATATGTATATTGCATGTTAGCACTTTACTCCCCAAAAAAATTATTTTTAAGAGAATGAATGAGAAGGAAAAATTGCCAAAGATTTTTCTAGCTCTCCCAGTCTATTATTTTGTCCTGCACATGTCTAATAGTTTCAACATGATATTCATGTTTTGACATGAACAACTAAATTCCTGCTAATAATTACAGATAGTCAAATCAATATTTTCTTGAGTGAGTAGTTAGTCACAGGAAAGAATTCTGACAAGAGTCTGCAGAAACAACTTTGAATGAATCAATATTTTGAAAATATTTACCAAATCCCAGAGCCATCCATTAATTCAACCAGATACACGGAGCAGGAAAACCCTAAAGCATACCAGTTAGATTCAAATCCAGTAGCACCTTAGAGAACATCAAGATTTTTGGTGTATAAACTTTCAAGAGTCAACGCTCCCTTTTTCAGGTACAAATCGGCATAGAGATTTCTGAACACAGAGATCCCAGTTTAACCATGGCTTGTCCCTCTCCTAAGCTACATAGAGAAGGAAATGTGTGAATTCATTTCTGGGAGAGTTCTCTCAGCCCCACCTACCTCACAGGGTATCTGTTGTGGGGAGGGGAAAGGAAAGGGATTATAAACTGCTCTGAGACTCCTTTAGGTAGTGAAAAGTAAAGGTAAAGGTTCCCTTGCTCGAAAGCCAGTCGTATCTGACTCTAGGGTTGCGGTGCTCATCTCCGTTTCAAAGCCAAAGAGCCAGCGCTGTCCGAAGACGTTTCCGTGGTCATGTGGCCGGCATGACTAAACACCAAGGCGCACGGAACGCTGTAGTGAAGGCAGGGTATAAATCCAATCTCTTCTTCTTCTATTATTATTATTATTACTATTATATAGATTATAGCATTGGAAAAGTTCAGAAAAGGGAACTAGAATAATAAAAGGGTTGGAACACTTTTCCTATGAAGAAAGGTTAAAGCATTTGGGGCGCTTTAGCTTGTAGAAATGACAGCTGAGGGGTGACATGATCAAGGTTTATAAGATTATGCATGGGATAGAGCAAGTAGACAAAGAAGTACTTTTCTCCCTTTCTCACAATTCAAGAACTTGTGGGCACTCAATGAAATTGCTGAGCAGTCAGGTTAGAACGGATAAAAGGAAGTTCTTCTTCACCCAAAGAGTGATTAAGAAGAAGAAGAGTGGGGAATCAAACCCGGTTCTCCCAGAACAGAGTCCACAAACTTAACCAATACACCAAACTGGCTCTCCATTAATTCTCCATTAATTCCATTAACACATGGAATTCACTGCCACAAGAGGTGGCGGCGGCTACATGTGTAGACAGCTTCAAGAGGGAATTAGATAAGCATATGGAGCAGAGGTCCATCAGTGGCTATTAGCCACAAGGTATAGGTAGGAACTCTCAGTCTGGGGCAAGTGGTGCTCTGTATTCTTGGTGCTTGGAGGAGGGCATCTAGTGTCCTGGCCCCACTGCTGGACCTCCTGATGGCACCTGGTATTTTTGGCCACTGTGTGACAGAGTGTTGGACCGGATGGGCCATTGGCCTAATCCAACATTGGCTTCTCTTTTCTTCTTCTTCTTCTGGATATCCAAGAGATGATATACTACAATCATATTGAAGCTAATAAAGCATTCCTTACCACGTTAAAACAGTGGGATTGTAAATTTCTCTCATGGTTTGAACATATCAATACATATCAATACAATTAAAGCATTCATTTTACCAAAGTTTTTATACTATTTTAGAGCATTACCAATTAGTATATCACCCACACTCTTGAAAGTTTGGCAGGGGAACTTGAATAACTTTATCTGGCAATAAAAACAACCTAGAGTAAGTTTTCAGACAATACGTAAGCTTAGAACACAAGAGGGGTTGGCAATTCCCAATCTCTGTCTATATTATTCTGCAGCTGATTTATCAAACCTAGCTAGACAATACCATACTTCCTATCAGTGTTCCCTCTAAGCTGAGTTAGTGTGAGCTAGCTCAGTTTTTTAGCTTCCGGCTCATACATTTTTGTCTCAGCTCAGCAAGGATGGCTCCAGAGCAAACTAATTTATGCAGTAGACAAACGGCTTGCTCATGACTTTAATGCCAGTAGCTCACAAAGTAGAATTTTTGCTCACAAGACTCCCACACCTTAGAGGGAACATTGCTTCCTATGAGGCAGATTGGAAATGGATTGAAGACACCTATCTAAGATCAGGCTCTTTTCAGGGAAGCTCTATGGCAGTCTCCTAATATTAGACAACATAAATACACTGATCATCTCTTTTTAAAGGCAACCTTTTCCATCTGGGACAGGTATAGAAAACAATTGGTTCAACCATGGTCACCTATCACCAGGTTTTTGAACCAGTCATGGTTTAAACCCGGTTGTGAACCAGGGTTCTTCTTAAAGTGGAGGACTGCAAATTTGACAAGATTTATGGATATTTCAAAATAAGTTAAGTTCGAGAAAGCTCTATTAGAGACTGTGGGAAAAATTAGCCTACCATGGTTTGAATATTTTCAAATATTGCATTTATTCCATTCCAGAAAAGACCTCTTGATAAACCATTCTTTTGATTCAGTTACTTTGAAAGGCTTCTAGTATCCAAAATATGTGTTAAGTATGCAACTCAACACGATAGTGATTTCAACAAAGTGATTTCAGCTTTATTTAACAGCAACTCAACGATCAGACAACTCAGCAACACACACACACAATAGTGGAGCACAGCTCCCTTTTTAAATGATCTGGGCTGTCAAAACCATGCCCATAAGTAAGTTAACAACCAATAAGAAAACAAAGATAAAGACCAATGAGGTCGGTTCCCTCCAAATGCGTATATACAGTTGTGATTGGTTATTTACAAAGTTTCATCGAAACCGACCAATGGGAATGTGACAGATTACAATCCTTCTTATGTCTGAAGCTTAACATTGGAAAATATAGGGTTGATTCCAGCTTCAGGACATAACAACTCCTCCCCCTACGATGGCACATTTCCCTGCCAGACAAAGTCTTTTAGGTAGGCAATTTCTCTTTGACCTTCACAGAGGTCTCTGCTCCAGCAATGGTGGAACAATGCCGATGTTGGGGACCCTGGTGTACTCTCTCACAGGAGAGACGGGGGACCGAAGCTAGAGGGCTCGGGTTCAGGAGTTGGGGTCTGCCCAGACTCCTATTCTGACTCGGGTTCGGCAGCACTCACCTCCTCGTCCGGAGGCCGCTCCTGCTCATCAGAGATGAGCACAGGTTCAGGATCTGACTCCAGGCTTGAGTCTGCCCACCGTTCCCTGAGCTGGTCTATGTGGTGCCGCATGTTCCAACCGTTAGGAAGCTGAACCACATACATTCTTGAACCCGAGACCTGGGTGACTATGACTGGCAAGCATAGCTGGCCCTCCGCATAGTTGCGGGCGAAAACCTTGTCCCCACATGCAAACACTCTCCCCTATGCCTGGGCTTCAGATTGCTGCCTGGACTTGTCTAAGTCCGGATGGAGCCAGTCTAGCAAAGACAACAGCGTGCGGTCCATCAGCAGCTCCGCAGGACTTCTCCCTGTGGCAGAGCATGGGGTGATATGCTGCCTAAGGAGGTACAAGGCGATCTTCTGCCCCCAGTCCCCACACATCAGGCGCTTCAATGCTTCCTTGGCTGACCGTACCATCCTCTCAGCTTGCCCGTTAGAGGCAGGATGGAATGGAGCCGAAGTGAGGTGGCAGATGAGGTTGTCCACCAAAAACTTCTCGAACTCCCTGGACACAAATTGTGGCCTGTTGTCCAAGACCAATACGTCCAGGAGTCCGTGGGTGGCAAAGAGTTTTCGCATAACATTTATTACTGCAGTTGCCTCGGTTGAATGCATCTGCACTACCTCCAGCCACTTCGAAAAGAAGTCAACCACAATCAGGAAAGTCTGCCCCTGAAAGGGGCCCACGAAGTTGACATGGAGGAATGAACAAGGCCTCCGGGTCTTCTCCCAGGGTTGAATGGGAGCCGGAGGAGGTTCTGGCCTTGACTGTTGACAAGCCATGCACCCCTTTACCTAGGACTCGATGTTTTCATCCATCTTGGGCCACCATACATATCCCCTAGCAAGGGCCTTCATATGTACCACCCTGGGTGGCCTGAGTGCAAGGCTTCTAATACACGGTCCCTCAGTTTGGTGGGAATCACCACCCAACTCCCCCAAAGCAAACACCCCTTTGACACTGATAGCTCATTCTGGCGCAAAAGAAACGGTTTGAAAATCAGCTCCATTTTTCCCACCGACCACCCCCTCCATGCCCAATTAAGGACACGGGCGATAACAGGGCCCTTAGCTGACACAGTGGCATTGTCCAAAGAGGTGACTTGAGCCATGGGCAGTTCATCAATGGCCAGAACATCGAAGTCCTTGTCAGAGTCCAAGTTCGTTGTTGTTGAAGGGCAGCAGCTGAGGGCATCAGCATGCCCGATAGCCTTTCCAGGCCTGTGCTCCAAGTCATAGTCATGGGCATGTATAGTCATAGTCAGCGCAGCATCCATGGAGACAAAATGTTCAGGGTTTGACAGTCCGGCGCAAAAAGGCCCAGCAACAGCTTGTGATTTGTGACAAGGAGGAACCGTCACCCATACACAAAGTCATGGAATTTTTTAATCCCTGCGATGAGGGCAAGGCCCTCCTTGTCAATTTGGGTGTAGTTCTTTTTGGCAGCCATCAGGGACCATGAATAAAAAGTGATTGGTGCCTCCATGCCATCTGGCATTACATGACTCAGCACAGTGCCCACCCCATAAGGGGATGCGTCAGTGGCTAACACAAGCATTTTGGACTCGTCAAAATGAGTCAGGATGGCATTGGACGATAGCAAGTCCTTTACCGCCATGAAAACTCGCCTTTGCTTCTCACCCCACTCCCACCTGGCATTTTTAGGCAGTAGAGCGTGTAGTGGTTCCGCCACTGATGCCTTGTGCGGTAAAAAAGAATGACAGAAGTTCAGAATGCCTAAGAACGATTGCAGCTCTTTTTTTACTTAAGTGGTGGGGGCATTCTTAATGGCAGACACTTTATCAGGCGTGGGGTGAACACTGTTTGCATCTATGAGGAATCCCAGAAATTCCGCTTGCTTTACCCCTACAAAACACTTTGAGCGTTTTACTCGTAACCCTGCCTCTTTGAACCGGCCCAACACTGCTCTTAGCCAAGCCATTAACTCTGTTTCATCGGTACCAGCAATCAACACATCATCAAAATATGGTACGACACCAGGTAGCCCCCTCAGGAGCCCCTCCATTAAACTCTGGAAAATACCAGGGGCCACATTTACCCCAAATTGAAGACGCTTAACCTTGAACGCCCCTTTATGGGTTACAATGGTTTGCGCTTCAGCAGCTGCAACATCCACAGGGAGCTGCTGATAAGCTTGTGCAAGGTCAAGTTTCACCAATACCTTGCTTCCCCCCACAGACGCCAACACATGGCTGATCACTGGCACTGGGTAGGAGTGCTGTTGCAGCACCTGGTTTAAAGTACATTTGTAATTGGCACAAATTCTTACCAAGCCGTCAGGTTTCACAGGCATCACAATGGGTGTCTCCCATTTACCATAAGGAATGGGTTCAAGGATACCTTGGGTTACCAGTTTGTCCAACTCAACCTCTATCTTTGCCTTCAAGGCGAAAGGCACCTTTTGATGCTTCAACCTAATGGGGCGAACTGAAGGATCTAAATCAAAAGTTACCGGAGGCCCCGTATAGTGACCAAGCCCATCACCAAAAACCTCAGGGAACTCGTTATATAAGCAAT
The DNA here is from genome assembly GCA_029375565.1 of Gekko gecko. Classification (NCBI taxonomy): domain Eukaryota; kingdom Metazoa; phylum Chordata; class Lepidosauria; order Squamata; family Gekkonidae; genus Gekko; species Gekko gecko. Next base: position 4,194 of record JAPDNY010000191.1, on the reverse strand, counting down.
CCCCTTTACTCACACATAACTGGTTAACAATGGTAATTGCAATGCCCAGGGCCTTGAACCAATCCAGGCCCAGTAAGCTGACCCTCTCCCCTTCAGTGACTAGAAGAGAGAGGTTTGCTCTCCACTCTTTAAACTCCACCACAAAACTTGCCCTCCCTGCTAGCGGAATGCGCCTGCCCTGGTTGAAATGGGAGACAAGCTGCGGCGACTCCAGTGCAGGAACAAACGCTGCCACATCTGCGATGAGATTACCGTGACAGACGATCTGGAGTCCACTTCCATGGTGCCGGAACGCCGTCCAGTTGAAGCATGTGCCTGCCCGGGTTGAAATGGGAGACAAGCTGCGGCAACACCAGTGTGGGAACAAACGCTGCCACATCTGGATGAGATGACCATGACGGACGATCTGGAGTCCACTTTCATGGTGCCAGGACACCGTCCAGTTGAAGGGTGATGTAGATTTTCTGGTGGGTTCTGACTCCAGTCATCAGGACCGTGGAAGGGCAGTTGCAGGTGCCGGTTTGGTGACAAACAGCTGCTCCCCCGTTGTCTCGAACTCGAACCTCGGGTCTTGTCCACGGCGAAGAAGGTGGAGACTTCTTGGCGGCTCAGCAGGCCCGGGCCACATGACCTCGCTTACCACAGGAACGGCACACCAGTTCCTTGGCCCAACTGCGGTCTCGGTCATGTTTGCCACCACAGCTGGCACAGGAATGACGATATGCAGTCTTCGGTGGAGTCCACGGCAGACATGCAACTTGCGTCCTGCAGACGTCATCGGCCTCCCCCTCAGATTCGCTGATTGACTGTTGATGTACAGACTGCTCTTTTCCGCTTGGAATTTGGCGTTGCCGGACCTCCCGCATTGACCTTTTGGCAGCCTTGGCGGTGACAGCCTCAGCGTAGGCCACAGTGTACGTCAGCTCCGTTTGGGCAAACAGGCGCTGCTGGGGACGCTCGTCCCGTAGGCCACATACAAGACAGTCGAGGAGGGCCTCCTCCAGGTTGGTGAAACCGCATGGCCGGGCAGCCTTCCACAAGGCAGTGACGTACTCAGCGATGGATTCAGTAGGCCCTTGACTACACTTATAAAAAGAATGCTGACAAGCAATTTTTGACGGCTGAGGCGAGAAATGTCCCTTTAGCTTGGCCATGATGTCAGCCCAAGAAGCTGTGCTGAGCTCTGTTGGAGCGACCAGAGATCAGGCGACATCAAATACAGCCTTGTAACAGGAGCTCAGGAGGGTCGCCTTCTTTCGTGCCTCATCAGTGATCTGGTTCCCTTGGAGGTAAAACCCAAACCGTGCCAGGTAAGAGTCCCAGTCCTCTATTGCTGGGTCGAACACCTCGAACACCGGATTGATGGCCATCACGACCGGTTGAGCGGCCACTACTGCAGGTGGGGCATCAGCCGGCCTGACCAGGTGTGCGTCGGCCATTGCTGTGTTGGTTCAACGGGGCTGCCTACCCGCTCTCAGCATCCCATCCTCGTTGCCAATTGTTAAGTGTGCAACTCAACATGACAGTAATTTCAACAAAGTGATTTCAGCTTTATTTAAAAGCAACTCAACGATCAGACAACTCAGCAACACACACACACAATAGTGGAGCACAGCTCCCTTTTTAAATGATCCGGGCTGTCAAAGCCACGCCTATAAGTAAGTTAACAACCAATAAGAAAATAAGGATAAAGACCAATGAGGTCTGTTCCCTCCAAATGCGTATATACAGTTGTGATTGGCTATTTACAAAGTTTCATATGGAAATGTGACAGATTACAATCCTTCTTATGTCTGAAGCTTAACACTGGAAAATATGGGGCTGATTCCAGCTTCAGGACATAACAATATGTTTAAAGAAAGGCCCGATCTCCTTAATATATAAATCCATCTTAAAGGAAACTACATCCTCTGTTGTCTCTACTCAGTTAGCATGGCATAAGGTTATTAGTTAGGACGTAGGTTATTAGTTAGGAAGTAGCATTTGTTATTTGCAATATGTGTATAATGTCAAGGGTGGAAAATCTTTATTGGGTTAAAGTAATTGTTAATGAATGACTGATTGTTACATTGCATACTTTGTACAAATCAGCTGTTAAAGATCTTTTTTTGGAATGTTTATGTTGAATATATTGCTTGTTTCATATTGCAATGTATTAACATTAAAATAAAGTTTTAAAAAATGCTCAGCCACCTTGGCATGGCTTTGAACATGGTTAGGGGAGAGGAGGAGCTCCTCCCTTCCCTCCTGCACCATTTGCCCTAGTGGAAATGGCTGCAGGGGGGCTATTTGCCTCTTCCTTGGGCTCCACATGTTCTGGGATCATGTGACCTAGAATATGTGGAGCCTGAGGAATGGACAAACAAGGTTACCCTGCAGCCGTTTCCTCTAGGAAAAATAGTATGAGACGGAAGGAGGGAGCAGCACTTGAAGATGCACTAAATGACCAAGAGTTTTTTGAGGTTGAATCCACAATAGAACATCTGACTGTGAGATGGGTCATGCATCCCGACGTGGCTTACATCACATATATCAGTTAGATGCAGCTATAGTGGGAAGTACTTTTCATGTGTTCCTGAGAAGATGAGCAAGTGAATGAACCTGAGATGGTGTAGTTGATGTTGTCAGGTCCAGTGATTGCATTGTATGGGTGTATGTGGCAGCAAAGTTTGCATCTTTTTATATGCCATTAAATGCCAACAATACCCTTCAGTTCTCTACATAGGGCAAACAGGTCAAATCCTACACCAAAGGATAGAAGTACACAAGTCTGACATCAAGAATCACAAGACTGTGAAACCGATAGGGGAACACTTCAACCTTACAAGACATTCAATGGGGGACCTCCAAGTAGCTTCTTTATTGCAAAGAAATTTCAGAAACAGGCTAGAATGGGAGATTGCTGGGTTAGAAATTATTACAACACTCAGGACAATGGAACCACCAGGACTTAACAGGGATATCACCTTCTTATCTCACAACATATAGGAATGTCATTCAATTCTTGCATCTGTTTGTAAACTCTTTTATTATGCTGTATGGTAATGCGTTGCTATTCACAAGTTTTACTCACTGTCTTAATCCAATCTTTTTTCAATAATAATTTTTTTATTTTATCACAAATCAATTTACAAAACAAACAAAGACACACAAACATATATTACATACAAATTAGGGGTCTTCTGAATCTATATAATAATAATCTGTTCAATTACTTCTTACAGTATCCAGTTGGTTATTAAAATATCCTTATATATAAAGCTGATTTGGGGTGGCTTCTGTCCTGTGGGGTGGCAAGATTCATGCGCGCCAAAATCAGTTGGCCGCCTGAACTGCCACTCACAAATAGGTTCCTAGCCACTGGCTGACTTGCATTGCTGCGTTGGCTCAGTCCTGACCACAGAGCTGCAGCCCAGCCTCTCACCCTCAGTATGCAGGGAACCACCGGATGGGATGGACGCTCCAGCACCTTTAGGCTTCTGACACTGAGCCCATTCTTGCTACCACTGTGGCGATTGTCATTGCCCTGGCCAACTGTGGGTGGACGCCCACCCTGTGAGCGGACCCACCCGGGCAGGGAGCCAGTAGCAGCCCGTTCCCTCCACCCTGGGGTCTGGGGAACGGGGAGAAAGTGGCCAACCGGGCCTCACAGTCCTCTGAGGCCACAACTGCCCCAGCCTGTCCAGTGCAGGCATCAGACTGACTCTGCGCCTGCCACTGCTGTGGCCGGGATGGGCCGCCGAGGCCTGATCCACATCTCTGGCCAGTCTACGAGCAGACAGGGGCTGCAGAGAGCTGCGTCGCGCTTCCCTGGCAGGCTGCGGCCTGGTCCAGGGAGGCTGCGGGTCCTGCTTGGGGGGGGGGGGTGTTTGGCCTCTGGTGGCATCTTAGTGGGTGGGGGACATGAGCAGCCAGGGGGAAGAGACAGGGCCCCGGGCACCCAGCCAATCTAGCACCCATTGCATTTATGGCTGCAACGGGCCTTCTTCCTAATACACTATAAAGCAAAAAATCTTTTATCCATAAAGTCTGCATATAGTTGTAGATAATATCTCTAATATCTCTAATATATGTTATGGAGTTGTATAGTTCATTTGTTGTAGTCTAATCCAATCTTATTGCTCAGTTACTCATGCATATTGACTCTACAGCCCTTTATGGCAACAACCCACCCCCAACCCTCTACCTATACAT
>JAPDNY010001909.1:0-11850 GCA_029375565.1 Gekko gecko | reverse complement strand
ATGGAAGGGGGTGGGTTTCTCCCTCCCCTCCCCACACCATATACTGCAGGAATGTGTACGTTTCCTGTGGATGCCAGCCTCAAACCCTTGGGCAATACCCCTTATCAGGGGACTTCCAATTTCTGCTAGCTGTGGTGTGTCCTTGTAGTCCTGATAGCCTCAAGTTCAGTGTGTTTCTTTCATGACAGAAAAAAGGAGGGGGTTATTTATTAAGGAACATCTGGCCAACAACTGCACATCTCCTTAGCTCTGTTTCTGGCTCCTCCCCCTCTACACATAAAAAACTGGGTGTGGCCAGGGATGTAAGTCTTTTGGTGCCTGTGAAAGGGCAAGAGCCAAGTGGACATTGCTGGGATTCCTAACCGGTTCAGGATTTTCACTTTTATTTGCATGTTGATTTGCTTGTAGATTGCTTGTTTAAATTGTTGGTTTAACTCTACTAGGGAGAAAAGGGGAGGTTATAATTATCTAAATAAATAGCAATAGATGCCTCTTTCAGACCATGACTGGTTTGTGAAAACTCCCCTTTCATTCCTTCAGACTACCTTCTCTACTTTCAAACGGTTAATTGTTAGCAAAGTAGTAAATTGTGGCAGTAGTGGAGCAAGCAAAATGGGAGCTGATAGAGAAAAATGCAGCTATAACACCTGCAAGAACCTTCTGTTGTCTGGCTTGATGAATTGCAAGTTGTGCATGCCCAGACCTCTTGCAAAACCAGCACTAAGTTCCACCTCAAGACCTACTTCTTTAGCAAAGTGCCAGCCCTAACTGACTGGAGAAGGCCTTTGCATCTATGGTGGCTGCCTTGTCCAAACTGTGCAATTATAACCATACAGCAGATGCTCCTCCTTCAGAAAGTTTGAATTCTTCATACTGGGTGTAACATCTGGCAAGTGTTCCTTCATGCTACAAGCACCTAATGGACAGATGCATTGGCTCTGCTGGTTTAGGAAGGAGGATTAGTGCTTTGTGCTTTTGAAGCAGTTTTTCTCCAGGTAGGCTCACCAGCTCTGAGTTGGGAAATACTTGGAGATTTTTGGGGTGGAGCCTGAATGGTGGGTGTTGCCTTCTGACACACTTCCAGTGATGTCAGAGGGTGTGGTACATGCAAATAAGTTATGCTAATGAGTTATGCTAATGAGCTCCCACAGCTCTTTTTCTACAAAATGACTCCTGCTAATAGTCAATACTGGAGCTGCGGTGGCTCAAGTGGTTAAGACGCTGAACTGCAGGCTGTGGAAGGTCAGTAGTTCAGCAGTTCGAGACCCGAGTGGCCGCATGATGGAGTGAGTTCCTGTCTCTAGTTCCAGCTCCTGCCAATCTAGCAGTTCGAAAGCAAGAAATTGCAAGTAGATAAATAGGTACCACTTTGGTGGGAAGGTAACAGCGTTCCGTGCACCTTGGTGTTTAGTCATGCTGGCCACATGACCACGGAAACGTCTTCAGACAGCGCTGGCTCTTTGGCTTTGAAATGGAGATGAGCACCACAACCCTAGAGTCGGATTCGACTGGCTTTCAAGCAAGGGAACCTTTACCTTTACCTAATAGTCAATACTATTGAGATCAGTAGAACTTACTTCCAGGAAACTGAGATACAAAGATTGTGGGGGGGAAATTGGATATAGACCATAAAGAGAACATCCTTTCAGAGGCTGGGCTGGATGGGCCTTGAACAGGGCAAGATGGGATATGTTGAGAAAGGTGATTATCTGGAAGAACTAGCTGGAACCTTGTGCTATAATCAGTTGGAGACATTTTTTTAAAAAACACACACTTTTTAAGGAGGAGACATGCCAAGAAGCAGTTAATGACTGCTGGTGTTCCTATACAACACCACCACTTCCAAGAAAACATTACATTATTTTCTCTGAAGATGATGTTTAGCATTGGCACTGCAGATCCCATGATGTCTTTTTTGCCAACTTGGAAATATAATAGATTTTTTTTTTTTACCTGACTAGTATCTTAAAGCTGTTGTAGTTCTGATTACAGGAAAGACTGTAAAGTCAGGATTGATTTGATTGATCAGTTTTGAGTTATTAAGGAAGTTAAGTAACAATACATACAAATATTTCAACTAAGAAATTCAGCTTTCTTGGAAAGCTGAAGAATATGTAAAGATAAGGCTCAGAATGTGCCATATACTGAAGGTGTTATGGGCACAACTATGAGAGGAACACACATGCACTGTTAGACTCTTATAGTGCCATGACTTCCTACAGTTTAATTTTTTAGAGAATTCAAAATGCTGTACTTTCTAATTTGATTTAATAAATTCTAGGTTCATATTCCTAAATTATATTTTAAATCTCATATTAAACCCAGAGATACAATTTTGAAAGTATGGCAGTTTTCCTTTTGGTGTTTCAAAGCCTTTTAGAATTATTCCTCAGAAACACTTGGCTTAGATGCTGTTAGGAAGGGGGGGGACAGAAGACCTTGGGGCACCATCAGCAATGTTGTGATGTCATTTCTGGGTGAAACCCAGAAGTTTCATCACTCCTCTCTAAGAATCACCAGAAACTCTATGGTTGGACCAATGGCTACTTTGAGTTTATTTTTCTCCCACTGGCCAGTCAGAGTGGTAGCAGGAATCAGGAGCTGGGGGTGTGGAATCCTCCATGACCACCAGGGACTTGGCAACCCTATATCTTATGAGAACCGCTGATTCAACCCTCATGCTGCTCCATGGTGTTCCCTTCAGCAACAGGGACAGCTAACCCAGTCCCTGTTCTAGAGAGCCAGTTTGGTATAGTGGTTAAGTGCGCGGACTCTTATCTGGGAGAACCAGGTTTGATTCCCCACTCCTCCACTTGCACCTGCTGATGTGACCTTGGGTCAGTCACAAGCTCTGGCACAGCTGTTCTCTCAAGGACAGTTTCTGTCAGAAGTTCTCTCAGCCCCACCTACCTCACAGGGTGTCTGTTGTGGGGAGGGGAAGGGAAAGGAGTTTGTAAGCCGCTCTGAGACGCCTTTGGGCGGTGAAGGGTGGGGTATAAATCCAAACTCTTCTTCTTCTTCTTCTTCTTCTTCTTCTTCTTCTTCTTCTTCTTCTTCTTCTTCTTCTTCTTCTTCTTCTTCTTCTTCTTCTTCTTCTTCTTCTTCTTCTTCTAGAGGCCCTTGGCTGCCCATGACCCTGTGCCCCAAAATGGTGGGGGAAGACAAAGAAGGGCATACCCCCATTACTGTCACTTGCATCCATCCCATCCAGAGCTCTGGCCACCTGCTCACCATGACAGCCACTCGTGACAGACTCATCCAGGGCTTGGGCAGCCAGCTCAGTAGCAACCATTCGGGCAGCCATATTCAGATGACAGCTCCCATCCATTTCGCACAAGATCAGGGCCTCCGCTTACTTGACCCTGGCAGAAGGGAGACGGGTGTTGCGGTTATTCTGGGTTATCCTGAACTTTTATCCAGGGCCCCAGGAACACTAATACTGGTGAGGGAGTTCCAAGATGGTGCTGAGGCTGCAGCCCTGATTAACAATGCTCCGCAACTTATTTTCTTTATCTTTCCCTTATTCCCATTTTTAATCATACTTTTCATCTCTACCTAATTTATTCACTAATACTGGACCTGATCTCCCAGCCTCCAGGACCAATATCGCAAGGGATATTTTATTTATTATTTATTTATTTCATTGATTTTTTTACCCCACTCTCCCAGCAAGGCTGGCTCAGGTGTGGCTGCAGCAGGTGTGGGGAGGCAAGAGAGCCCCATTCCACCAGTGGGAGTGCCTTCCTTTAGCAGGGATTTACCACAGGATCCAAGTTATGGTTACCAATCTCAATGCAAAGCCCAGAGTTCTCCTGAAATTACAACCGATCTCTAGACAGCAAAGATCAGTTCCCCTGGAGAAAATTGTGAATTCAGAGCTCTCTCCTCTCCCCAAACTATAGCCTCCCCAGGCACTGCCACCAAATCTCTAAGAATCTCCCAAACCAAATTTGGCAGCCCTACTCCAAGCCTTATATCTAGTTGTTTAAAAGGGTATAAAACTATGGACCACAATGAAAGTTCACACACACACACACCCAGGCAAGCCCGATCTTATCAGATCTCGGAAGCGAACCAGGGCCGACCCTAGCAAGTACTTGGATAGGAGACCTCCATGGAATACCAGGGCCGGGATGCAGAGACAAGCAATAAAAAGCCACTTCTCTGAAATGTCCAAGCCCCACTAGGGGGTCACCAGAAGTCACCCAAGACTTCCAAACACAGAGAGACAAAATACTCACCAGAAAAAAGAAAAAAGAAAGTTCACACACACATACTACATTTTTGACAATTTACTTTTGTCTATACACAAGAACAAGCCTTTGCATGCTGTCCTACTCCCTCTTTGCCTCTCCATCACTGTAACCCCACTAGTGATTAATCCAGGGGGATGAGGAGAGTCATTCTCCCTGTACATAAATTCGCTAGCAAATAAAAGCATTGAGACACATTCAGTTGTACGAAGTTAAAAGCACATAAAAACAAACTTAACCAGAAACCACTGAACTACAGACCCTCAGCTACTGGTACTAATGTCAACAAAAGAAAGCAGAAATGAATCCTAAACTAACCATTTGGAACACAATATTCTTGCATCGTTCGTAACATGCTATTTCTCCACAGGAGACCAATGCACACTCAGCCTCATGTGTTTTATACTCCGTTTTGCCATGTTAAGAGATCCGCAGCCTACAACCTGCATTGTAATCAGACCACGTATCATCTGATCATATTTCAGCCCAAATAACTAAACAAAGAACAAGAAAAGTCTTACATAAGACAGTCTTCTTTCAAGACACTTACGTCTGTGGCTTTGAATCCATTTTATCTGCTATCGGTCGCATCAAACCAAAAACATTTGTCCCCCTGGAAGAATAATGAGGACAATAGAAGAAACATTTTCTATTTGCCAATTTAACAGATGAAACATTTACTTTCTGCTTGGTGTAAAGTAACAGCCAGCTTATTAGACCTGATACCGATCCTCCCTAGAGGATTCCAGTGAGCGTGTCACAGAGGTACAGGTCAGAAGAACTAAGGAACTAAATGAAGACAGGCAGGAAGAGGAGATAAAATAAGGATTTAAAAAAAAACTGGGAAAAAATAGATCTGTGTTTCTTATTGATTCCTTTCCTAGGGCTTTAGCTGCTGTTTAAAACGCGTTCACACTCACTGTGTGCACTTCTGACAGCATATCTTCTGTAAGTATGCACTTTGTGAGTTTGTTATTTCCTTATTTGTGCGAGTGATTTATGAACACAGTAAGGGAGACATTAATGTTTAATACGTGTTATCATTTTCTTGTTGAAATGGGAACTAAAAGGTTGGAAGGGGAAGTCGCTAAAGGAAAAGCTGGCTAGGTGAAAAGATCTCCTCTGCTTTCATCTCTTTCGAAGCTATAGTAGTCAAACACAAAAGGACTTCAATAGAAGGAACATGCCTTTCTGGCTACACTTCTTGTCATTATAGTAGATGGCATGTAGGAGTCATGTGATTTGTAAATGCTATATATGAACTCTCTGCAAAGCATGGCTTATCCAAGGATTGTTTTTCCTGAATGCCACAACACTGAGACGTCACAGTGGACACAAACTAGGTTTACCATGATCCTTGTTCTTCCCACCTCCCTTCTAATGCAGAATACAATGGAAAACTTCTTGGTATAGGGAGCCTTCAGTCAAATTTGAATTTTCTGTTACATCCAAGTGCAGGAGCCTGAACAACCTGGGGTTTGGTTCTTGCCCACAAACTTGATCCAGGTTGTAGGGAGAAAAACCCTAGTTTTTCCAGATTTTCAGGTATTGTGGCATCTGACTATACAGAGAGCTTTTGATTGCATTCCATGTATGAGGACGATGGAGGGAGGACAAGGAGTGAAATCAAACAAGCTGTGTTCCTGCCCTTCATGAAGAAACAGAGAATTGTCATGACATCTGAGGGTAGCTGTGTCATTTTCATCAGCATCAGCCTAGTTCAGGGGTGGGCAAACTGCGGCTCGGGAGCCACATGCGGCTCTTTCACACATATTGTGTGGCTCCCAGCAGGGCAACTGGGGAAGTGAAAGGGAGGCATGCTTTTTCTCCCTTCCTCCCTCCTATCTATTTGCTTTCTTTGTTTCTCTCTCTCTCTTTCTTTCCACCTCTTTCATTCTTTCCACCTCCCCCTCTTTCTCTCTCTCTTAGACAAATAAATATCATTGGACAAATAAATATCATTATCAATATCCATTTTTACCCCTTTTGTTTTTATTTTTGGCAGTCTCGTTTAATGGTAATAAAAAGCAAATCTGCATATTTTCTAAATAAAAATGTGTGTGTAATATTTGTTCATGTCTTGTGGCTCTCAAGCATCTGACATTTATTCTACGTGGCTCTTACGTGGCTCTTACGTTGAGCAAGTTTGCCCACCCCTGGCCTAGTTCATAAGTGCTCAGAAAAACATAGAGAGGAGAACCTCCTCCATAACAGACTGACAGAGAGGGACTGAAGTGAAAGATGACTTAGTAGGCAAACCCTATTCAATGTATTAGTACCAGCAGGCCTCCTTGTTGTTTCATTGTCAAAGTATTTGCTGTAATACAGTTATCACATGGCAAGGAAATGTCCACACTAAGCCTCTTATTCAATTCTATCCCACTTGTCTTCTAAAAAGGAACTCAAGGCAGTTCTTTAGCCCATTTCTTCTTATTTATTTATTTATTTATTTATTTATTTATTTATTTATTTGGATTTATATCCCGCCCTCCCCAAAATGAATCCTGAAATATTCGCATTTCGAGTATTATTTGTATTATCTTATCTCTATTCTGATCACACAGAAGAGACACAAACTTACGGAGTTATCTGTTTGCTAGTAACAACCATAATGAATGGAATGTTGTTAACTGTAAGACATTTCAGTATCTGTACACAGTCTAGATGACCGAAACTCCATTTCATGAAGTGGGACAAGTTACTCAAGGGTTTGCAGAAAGCCCAAAAAACAGCTGAGTGATGGAGAGCACCTTGCTCTCTGCCACTCAGCTGTTTTGGGCTGTCTTATGCAGTCCCTTTAAAGTTTAAATGGATGGCACAAGACAGCCTGAAAAAACAGTTGCACAGTGGAGAGGTGCTACCCACCACACAGCTGTTTTTCGGGCTGTCTTCTGCAGTCCCTTTAAACAGCTGAGCAGCGGGGAGTGTCTCCCCCACTGTTCAGCTGTTTTTGTGGCTTTCTGCTCCATCCACGAGCCACCGGGAACCACCACAAAGTGCCTTTATTTATCAGAGCCATAAAATATAACCTGGTACAACAATAAGCCTCACATGGAAACAACACGACAAGATTGGCAATAGCATACCTGTGGCATAACTTGAACTACCCATAACTCTAAAATAACCTGTTTATAACTCTTAGAAACACAATAATTCTTGGTAATGTTTGTTTTTAGGAATTACTTCTCCCTCTGCAAGGTATTGAACCACTGGGAACTATACTGCTTGGAATGCTTTAGCATTCCAGTGGTTTTGAGGAAACATTATTTTTCCATAAACAAAATGTTCCCATAACTTGTTTTCCCAGCTGGATAAGGTAGGGATACTCTTATTGTTCCATTTCTATGCAACTAATATTCTGGCAATTGCTAAGAAATTAACGTTCTTACTGTATTTCCTTAACAACCACAACGTGATTTAAAAGTTCATGGAAGTTTATGACGGTAGACCCATCATGAACTTCTGTTCATGAACCATGAACAGGGCAAAATTCATGAGAGCCAGTTTGGTGTAGTAGTTAAGTGTGCAGACTCTAATCTGGGAGAACAGGGTTTGATTCCCTACTCCTTCACTTGCAGCTGCTGGATGACCTTGGGCAAGCCATAGTTCTGTCAGAGCTGTTCTCTCAAGGATAGTTCTGGAAAGAGCTCTCTCAGCCCCACCTACCTCACAGGGTATCTGTTGTGGGGAAGGGAAGGGAAAGGAGTTTGCAAGCTGCTCTGAGACTCCGAGTGAAGGACAGGGTATAAATCTAATCTCTTCTCTTCCTCCTCTTCTTCTTCTTTATTGTTCGGTTCATGCCCATCCCTACTCAGGTCTTATTCCTGCAACTGGAATCCTTTACTTACAGATGTCGTGTTTTCAACCAGGTCTAAGCAGCTCTTCTGCACAGTTCCACCCAGCCAGAAATCCTCCTCCTTCCCCCCCCAGATCCCACACTGCCAGCTTCTCTGCTATTAACTGCTAGTTGTTGTTTTCAGAACAGCTGTCTTCCAAGTCCCCCTTCTCTCAACATTCTGTCAGCTCTCATTGGTTGCTCTTTGCCATTCATTTTTTTAAAAAAAAACACATAGCCAAATTTCTGGACAAATGAGCACCAAACTGCAAAGGATTTCATTCATATGTTAGCAGGAACTTCCACATGGCAGAAGAGCAGTGTGCCTCTACAGTTAGCAGGCAGATGGATGAGCTAGGGTCACCTGATCATCTGGAGGCCCTATTCATGTGATTACTCTTTTTTAAAAAAAGAGGGGAGAGACCAGCAGATGTCCATTTGCTTGAAGGCATTCGTGCATTGCATCACCTGTGTGGGAAAAGGGTGGGTTTGTCCCTCCTCCAACCCTGTCATTATCTCTGGTAACAAAGCTCTAAGTAACCGTTTGTTAATCTAGCAAGTACTAGGGTCCACCCACTGAAACTTTTAACTTTATTTCTCCCTGTAATTATGTGTATGTGTGAAAGAAAAAAGACTCCCGGAACAGAGGGTATGCTGTATCCATGAACATAACCCGCCATTGTACAGGTTACCAAATGTCGCCATAGCAACACACAATGGAATGTTTTCAAACAGAATCTCAAACATGCTCAAATCTCAATTCTGCTTTTGTTTAAAAAAAAAAAAAAACCTCTCTTCACAATTCAATGCCAAATTCTTTTTTTAAAAAATGAGTGCCATGCTAGGATTTTTATAATGTGATTAATTTCTGTTATTTAACAGTCTGCTTTCTAGATACCCTGAAACAATACAGTAATTGCATCTCATTAAAATTTGAGCTGTCTAGCAACAAATTAGATTTTGCTAATGGTAGATACAGACGAGACCTATGGTGGTATATCTGCTGTCTTATAAATGAGACACAGAAATATTAATTTCAGGATTGAAGGGTTATAACTTAATTGGGTACAGTGTTATCAGTTTACAGGCTCTGACCATAAAATCCAGATTTCAGGGCTGATCCTCAGGGTAGCTGGTTGAAATGTCAGCAAACTCAATTTGATGAATTCTGAAAAGCCCCTTGTTCTCCTACTACCACTTATTGGGGCAAGACAGACCTCTACAAGAAGCAGTGCCTTCTGAGTTGTGGCACCGCAGATGTGGAATGCCCTACCCCAGCCACTGATCTGTTGCCATATGTATTTGCTTTCTGGAGCCAGGTGAAAACATATTTGCTTGCTCAGGCCCTTGACTGATTTGTTGGTTGAGACATGGATTTTTTTAATAAAAACATATACAATATTGTTTTTATATTGGTTTATACTGGTAACAGCGTTCCGTGCACCTTGGTGTTTAGTCATGCCGGCCACATGACCACGGAAACGTCTTCGGACAGCGCTGGCTCTTCGGCTTTGAAACGGAGATGAGCACCGCAACCCTAGAGTCGGATTCGACTGGCTTTCGAGCAAGGGAACCTTTACCTTTACCTATACTGGTTTTATATGTAGGCTGGCCCAGAGTCTTAGGGACAGGGTAGAAGTAATGTTTATTCTTGTGAAGTAAATAATACATGAAAGCCAGTACATGACTGGGCTTGCCAGTACTCTCACTATCGTGGGAAGCCTCCTGCTGGCAAGCCTCATTGTCCACGACTTCTACAGGCATCAATGGGAGAAAATAAAAAACAGCGATGTCTCTGCCACTCTAGGAAATGCCAGAAGCTCTATGATTTTACCATTCCTAGAACCAGCTTTTGTCACTTCCGGGTTTTACACTGAAATGATATAGCAATATTGCTTACCTCACATGTACCACCCTAATGTCCCTTGCCCCAGCTCTCCTGTCAGCCTACATACAACCATGACAGCACACATTCACAGATACCTTATGGTACAGTTCTTAGTGGCATGTAGAGGTACTGCCATTAACACTGCTGTTCAATGTGATATCACTATATCCTGCCCCATGATTTCACCAACCCCTACCCTTAGAATCTCAAGGTTTAGTATTACTGGGCTTCCAGAATCCCAAGTGTGTGGTTTAGTGCCACTTATTTTTAATTGGGAAAAAACCCAGAATGATAGACACTGAAAATGTCATAATTTAATCACACATTCTTTTAACATGATTGTTTTTTAAAAAATCAGTAAGTAAAAACCTCACGAAAATGCATGAATTTTTAGCTGACAAATTATACCCTCTGTGGCAGAATGGGCCTGCTCTGACCTGCAGGCCCTGTTCCAACCTGCCCTCCAAGATTTTCCCAACACCTGGAAAGGCTTTTCTCTCTTTCCAGTAATCCAGCATTACCACCTTACCTTTGTAGGAATTGCCCGCTGGGAGAGTCAATAGAAGAGAAAAGATTGGATTTATACCCCACCCTTCAGTTGGAGTCTCAGAGTGGCTTACAATCTCTTTCCCTTCCTCTCCCCACAACAGACACCCTGTGAGGTAGATGAGGCTGAGAGAGCTCCTTCAAGAACTGCTCATGAGAGAACAGCTCTGAGAGAACTTGAGACTTACTCAAGGTCACACCAGCAGCTGCATGTGGAGGAGTGGGGAATCAAACCCAGTTCTCCCAGATTAGAGTCTGCACTCTCAACCACTACACCAAACTCCCAGCTTCCCTTCCAAAATCTGAGGCCTTCAGTCTGTCTCTTGCTGTCCAGTGCCTGGTCACCATGGGGACCATTTGCTGCCTTGTGCACCCCTAGAGGAATAACCACTTGCCAACTGTTTACGTTCCCCAGAACTCCTTTTAAAATAGTGTGTCCAAGATGGTGGTGGTCTATGTGGTACATAGAACCACTACCAACATCCAAAATTATAATCTATTAAAGAGAAAATGTTCACAAGCATACTTTTACCACAGCACCAGATTAAGCAAGGGATTGTAAAAAAAAATGGGTAAAACACAAATCCTCTGTCCCTCTCTATATACATGTCCTATCAGATGTTAAAATATAAGACAGGCTCCCTAGCTTAAGGTGTTATAGATCTCTGTGCAGTTTCAATTACTTTGAAGCTTCCTCCAGCTCTTAAGGCAGCCCATAGTTAATGGCTGCTTCCTCCAGACCTCAGTTAAGAACTCTGTCTGCTCTGATGGACTCAGCACAAAAGAGAGATTCCTCCTTGCTCCCAAGTTTTATCACCTCTCTTTTCCCCACCCACTGACCAGGTCAGGCCAGGTCAGAAATGTTTTTCCTGGAGATTCTTCATGAATTCCTTCCTGAAATCTAACACCTCCAAGTCTTTATTCCCTGCTTGGATGGGGGTGGAGCTTGACAATCCCATTTTCTAGACCTATTAGCATGTACTAAGGTAAGCTGAGGTAAGTCTGGAAAGCAATTGAAATTACTTCCCCCCCATCCCAGCCCATTCTCTGCCCAGAGAGGGGAGAAACTTCTAAAACTCAGAGTGAATGTTCTGCTCATTTCAGATTTCCAAATAAAAAATGCATTTCTTCACTTCCTCAGTAACTTGATACTCAGTAACCATCCAAAAAAGCTAAAATTTAAGTTCACTGCTTTATTTTAGATGTTACATCTGTAAGTAGCATAAAGTAATCAAGTAGCCAAGTCAGTCAACTTACCAAGCCTAAGGGGAGATCACACTACACACATTCCCCTTCATATGTATTGTCACTATTTTTCATGAACAAAA
>JAPDNY010001908.1:0-11853 GCA_029375565.1 Gekko gecko | reverse complement strand
CAGGTGCCATCAGGAGGTCCACCAGCAGGGCCAGGACACCAGAAGCCCTCCCACTGCTGCCTCCCCCCCCAGCACCAAGAAGACAGAACATCACTTGCCCTAGGCAGAGTGTTCCACCCATACCTTGCGGCCAATAGCCACTCATAAATCATTGCTCCATATAAGAACGTAAGAGAAGCCATGTTGGATCAGCCGATGGCCCGTGCAGTCTGTATCACACAGTGGCCAGAACCCAGGTGTGATCAGGAGGTCCAACCAGCGGGGCCAGAACTCCAAAAGTCCTCCCACTGTTGCCTGCCCCGCCCCCAAGCACCAAGAAGACAGAGCTGTAGTGGTTAAGAGCAGTGGACTCTAATCTGAGAGGTTTGATTCCCCACTTCTCCTTTACATGCAGCTAGCTGGGTGACCTTGGGTCAGTCACAAGTTCTCTCAGAGCTGTTCTCTCAAAGCTCTCTCAGCACCACCTACCCCACAGGGTGTCTGTTGTGTGGAGAGGAAGGGAAGGAGATGGTAAGGTGCTCTGAGACTCCGAGTGAAGGGCAGGGTATAAATCCAACTCTTCAATTTGATGTAGTGGTTAGGAGCGCGGACTCTAATCTGGGAGAACCGGGTTTGATTCCCCACTCCTCCACATGCAGCTGCTGGTGTGACCTTGGGTCAGTCAAAAGTTTTCTCAGAGCTGTTCTCTCAAGGGCAGTCCTCAAAAGAGCTCTCTCAGCCCCACCTACCTTACAGGGTGTCTATTGTGGGGAGAGGAATGGAAGGTGATCGTAAGCTGCTTTGAGACTCTGAGCGAAGGGCGGGGTATAAATCCAAACTCCTCCTCCTCCTCCTCCTCCGTCTTGCTGAGGCCTTTCATATCACCTCGTAACCAGTCCTTTTTAAGCGGAGATGTCAGGGATTGTACCTTAGACCTTCTGAAGAAGGAGGAGGAGGAGGAGGAGGAGGAGGAGGAGGTACTCATTCTGTGGATGCTACTAACTGGTCTATTCACGTAACATAAGAACATAAGAGAAGCCAATGTTGAATCAGGCCAATGGCCCATCTAGTCCAACACTCTGTCACACAGTGGCCAAAATATACCAGGTGCCATCAAGAGGTCTAGCAGTGGGGCCAGGACACTAGAAGCCCTCCCACTGCTGCCCCCTCCAGCACCAAGAATAGAGTGCATCACCTGCCCCAGACTGAGAGTTCCCATCTATACCTTGTGGCTAATAGCCACTGATGGACTTCTGCTCCATATGTTTATCTAATTCCCTCTTGAAACTGTCCATGCTTGTAGCTGCCACCACCTCCTGTGGCAGTGAATTCCATATGTTAATCACTCTTTGGGTGAAGAAGGACTTCCTTTTATCCGCTCTAACCCGACTGCTCAGCAATTTCATGGAGTGCCCACGAGTTCTTGTCTTGTGAGAAAGGGAGAAAAGTACTTCTTTCTCAACCTGCTCAATCCCATTCATAATCTTATAAACCTCAATCATGTCACCCCTCAGCCGTCGTTTCTCCAAGCTGAAGAGCCCCAAGCGCTTTAACCTTTCTTCACAGGGAAAGTGTTCCAACCCTTTTATCATCCTAGTTGCCCTTCTCTGCACTTTTTCCAATGCTATAATATCCTTTTGAGATGTGGCCACCAGAACTGTACACAGTATTCCAAATGAGGTCGCACCAATGATTTATACAGGGGCATTACGGATACTGGCTGATTTGTTTTCAATTCCCTTCCTAATAATCCCCAGCATAGCGTTGGGCCTTCTTTATTGCAGCTACACACTGTCTAGACATTCTCATGGAGTTATCTACTACGACTCCGAGATCTCTCTCTTGGTCCATCTCTGCCAGTTCAGACCCCATCAATGTGTAAGAGAGATGCGCCCAGCATTCTCCTTATCTGCATTTCTACCCAGACTTGGGAGTTCTGAATCACCTTATCTTATTTTCTGAAGCGGAACTGAGGCATCACGAATCCACCGTTCTTCTATATTTAATTTCTGGGTTCTATATACAGAGCATCATGCCTGCACAGCTGACGTTGGCTTTCTGTTCCTTCAGTTCATTTGCATCTTCCCCCACAAGCACTACGCTACGGAGATTTATTTTCATTCATTGACACTATTTATAGCTCACCTTTCTCACAGGGACTCAAAACAGGTTGCACATAGTGAGTTTAGTGAGTCAGTGCATTAGGATTTCAGAAGTCTCAAACTTTTAGGAAAACCTGTAGCATTTCATAGGTATTCAAACGACACATTAAGCAGTGCAGAAATTACCTGAATAGGGATCCTACTCACAATAAGCTACACACAGCCATACAGCCATCCGAAGCCTTTTATTGGCATAAACATAAAGATACAGTAATCTAAATACAGCAGTATGGACCACAGTCATAAGAACATAAGATCCCTGCTGGATCAGACCAGCGGTCCATCTAGTCCAGCATCCTGTCTCACACAGTGGCCAACCAGTTCCTCCGGAGGGCCAACTACAGGGCAGAGAGGCCGAGGCCTTCAAAAGAACATCACAAGAGCCCTGCTGGATCAGACCAGTGGTCTATCTAGTCCAGCCTCCTGTCTCACACAGAGGCCAACCAGTTTCTCTAAAGGGCCAACAACAGGGCAAAAAGGCCAAGGCCCTCATAAGAACATCAGAAGAGCCCTGCTGGATCAGACCATTAGTCCATCTAGTCCAGCATCCAGTCTCACACAATGGCCAACCAGTTCCTCTGGAGGGCCAACAACAGGGCAGAGAGGTTGAGGCCTTCATAAGAATATAAGGAGAGCCTTGCTGGATCAGACCATTAGTTCATCTAGTCCAGCCTCCTGTCTCACACAGTGGCCAACCAGTTCCTCTGGAGGGTCAACAACAGGACACAGAGGCCGAGGCATTCATAAGAACATCAGAAGAGCCCTGCTGGATCAGACCATTAGTCCATCTAGTCCAGCATCCAGTCTCACACAATGGTCAACCAGTTCCTCTGGAGGGCCAACAACAGGGGAAAGAGGCTGAGGCCCTCATAAGAACATCAGAAGAGCCCTGCTGGATCAGACCAGTGGTCCATCTAGTCCAGCGTCCTGTCTCACACAGCGGCCAACCAGTTCCTCTGGAGGTCCAACAACAGGGCACAGAGGCCGAGGCCTTCGTAAAGACTTAACAAGAGCCCTACTGGATCACACCTCATGAAGTTTGCGAAACCATTTTGTGCAGGGCAACCCTATCACCTGTGCAGAAAAGCTCTCTTGAATAGTTCAGTTTTGCATAGTTTAAGGAAAGCCAGGAGAGGGGAGCTTTCCTGACCTCCTCAGGCAGGCCATTCCACATGGCGGCAGCCACTGCGGAGAGGCCCCGTGTACGGGGCGGTTGTTGATTTTGCCCATTCGTGGGTTGGCATCTGCAGAAGGTGGCCCTACTCGGATGAGGGAAGGTGTTTTAGCAGTCACCAGTCTCTTAAGGCACATGCAGAATAACGTACTTTCAGTAATCCCAATGTACTTAGCGACTGGATTTTACAGCAAGAAACAGCAAATGATAGCTAAAGTGCACTGAAAGTACATCATTCAGCACATGTGAAAGTGTGCTCATTAGTCAATGTGGTGTAGTGGTTCGAGTGGCCACACAGGACCTGGGAGACCTGAGTTTGAATCCCCGTCCTTATTTATTTATGTTTATGTTATTTATCGAATTCAGTACCTGAAAAGGTTAGTCCAAAACAAAAGAGGGCCAAATTTAAAATTCACTTAGAAAACATACAAAAACATACATGTATTTATTAAACACAAATTAAAACCTTATATAAAGGCCCATTCATACCTCATAAAAAAATTATAAAAATATATACACAAGGGCTGATGAGACAGACCTGACGCGTTTCGGCCTGAGCAGGCCTTCTTCAGAGGTCTAATACAAAATCCATATGGAACACATTGGCTATTATATAAACAGAAATGCATACAACCATACATACAGAACATTTAGAATCCATAAAGACCAGAAAACAAAGGTTCCAAAGTTTACCCACTGGGCAAGGAAGAAAAATACAAAAAAAACCCACAACAGGATGGAGCGTTCCATAAGCAATGGAACAGGACTAGGATGGTGGAAGTCTGGAACCAACCAGAACTCTAGCAAATGGAACTGAAAGCCCAGGTAATTAATAATAATTATCATATGGCATCGTGTGTAGTATAGCCAGAAGATCCTAAGACAGTCTGACAGCCTGGAGTTCTAGCTCTTTTACTGTTATGCAGCACTAGGTGAGCTAGACTTATTTCTGGGGCCGAGAGAGCTCTGAAAGAAGCTGTGACTGACCCAGGGTCACCCAGCAGGTGTCACGTAGAGGAATGGGGAATCGAACCTGGTTCTCCAGATTAGAGTCAGATGCTCTTAACCACTCCACCACGCTGGCTCTCTAGCCATTAACACGAAACATTCAACAATACAAAAATCACTTCATAGGATGGTACTTTCAGCAAGCTATACATGGTGGTATATAGACCACAGTCCCTAATCATTTCTCCAGTGCCACGGAAGCTTGGGTGAGCAACCTTGAGCCAGTCACATCAGGCCTGGATTAAGGCCAACTGATGCCCAATGCCCAAGCCCAGCAGTGGCGTCCGTCGGCCCCTCTATTGTTTAATGGATAAGAGAGTAAGACTCAACAAGTGCTGAAGGTGAAAGAAGAGATTAAAAATCCAGCTTTCTTAACACACGGGATTCCCTGCCGCAGGAGGTGATGGCAGCTACAAGCATAGACAGCTTCAAGAGGGAATTGGATGAACATCTGGAGCAGAGGTCCATCAGTGTCTATTAGCCACAAGGTATAGATAGGACCAAGAGAGAGATCTTGGAGTCATAGTAGATAACTCCATGAAAATGTCTAGACAGTGTGTAGCTGCAATAAAGAAGGCCAACGCTATGCTGGGGGTTATTAGGAAGGGAATTGAAAACAAATCAGCCAGTATCATCATGCCCCGGTATAAATCATTGGTGTGACCTCATTTGGAATACTGTGTACAGTTCTGGTCACCACATCTCAAAAAGGATATTATAGCATTGGGAAAAGTGCAGAGAAGGGCAACTAGAATGCTAAAAGGGTTGGAACACCTTCCCTATGAAGAAAGGTTAAAATGCTTGGGGCTCTTCAGCTTGGAGAAACGACGGCTGAGGGGTGACATGATTGAGGTTTATAAGATTATGAATGGGATTGAGCAGGTTGAGAAAGAAGTACTTTTCTCCATTTCTCACAAGACAAGAACTCGTGGGCACTCCATGAAATTGCTGAGTGGTCGGGTTAGAACAGATAAAAGGAAGTCCTTCTTCACCCAAAGAGTGATTAACATATGGAATTCACGGCCACAGGAGGTGGTGGCAGCTACAAGCATGGACAGTTTCAGGAGGGAATTAGATAAACATGGAGCAGAAGTCCATCAGTGGCTATTAGCCACAGGGTATAGATGGGAGCTCTCAGTCTGGGGCAGGTGATGCACTCTATTCTTGGTGCTGGAGGGGGCAGCAGTGGGAGGGCTTCTAGTGTCCTGGCCCCACTGGTGGACCTCCTGATGGCACCTGGTATATTTTGGCTACGGTGTGACACAGAGTATTGGACTAGATGGGCCATTGGCCTGATTCAACATGGGCTTCTCTTATGTTCTTAAGTCTCTGAAGGGCTGTGTCACTTGGAGGAGGGCAGGGAGAACGTTCCTGGTGGTGGCAGAGGAGGGGATTTGCAAGAATGCATTTAAATTAAGGGCGGGAAGGTACCGGCTGGATCATAGGGAAAACTTTTTGACAGTCAGAGTCGTGCAATGGTGGAATCAGCCGCGTGGGGAGGTGGCGAGCTCCCCTCCCTGGCAGTCTTCAAGCAGCGGCTGGACACACATTTGTCAGGGATGGTCTGGGCTGATCCTGCCTTGAGCAGGGGGATGGTCTGGATGGCCCGTATGGCCCCTTCCCACTCTGTGGTTCTAGGATTCTGTGTTGCAGCTTGGTCAGCAAAGCGCAGAAACCGAAAGGGGCAGCGATTCGAAAACAATAGACTGGGGCCGCGGCTCCATCGGTTAAAGAATGGGAGTGAGGCTGCAGGAAGAGCTGAAACGCACCCTTGTGGTGAGCCTTTGCAGTTCTGAATGTCCGCCGGGGCCGAAACGAAAACGCTTCATGCGGCTCCCTGACTATTCTTTGGGAGGAATAAAGGGAGAGAACACCACAGCGGGAGAAGGGCATTTTTAACTCTTTCCCTTTGTGGCGGAACAGTCCTGCTCCCCGGGGGAAGTCAGGCCGCTGGCAAGTGGCTATTCCCCCAGTGGCGCACCAGGCAGTAAACCGTCCCCGTGGTGACCAGGCGCTGGGCAGCGGGAGACACAGGCCCCTTCCGCATCCAGCATTCGCTCCGCTGTTTTACCAACCCCACAGTGGAGCAGAAATTCCCCTCCGCACTGCGTGCCGCTTTCTCTTCCTTTGATTGCCGGATTTCACGGTAGCCTCCACACTGCGTGCTGCTTTCACTTTCTTTGATTATCCGATTGCACGGTAGTGAAGACTCCTTTGGGTAGTGAAGGGTGGGGTATAAATCCAATCTCATTTCTTCTTCTTCTACCTCACAGGGTGCCTGTTGTGGGGAGGGGAAGGGGAAGGAGTTTGTCAGCCACTCTGAGACTCCTTTGGGTAGTGAAGGGTGGGGTATAAATCCAATCTCATTTCTTCTTCTTCTACCTCACAGGGTGCCTGTTGTGGGGAGGGGAAGGGGAAGGAGTTTGTCAGCCGCTCTGAGACTCCTTTGGGTAGTGAAGGGCGGGGTATAAATCCAATCTCATTTCTTCTTCTTCTACCTCACAGGGTGCCTGTTGTGGGGAGGGGAAGGGAAAGGAGTTTGTCAGCCGCTCTGAGACTCCTTTGGGTAGTGAAGGGTGGGGTATAAATCCAATCTCATTTCTTCTTCTTCTACCTCACAGGGTGCCTGTTGTGGGGAGGGGAAGGGGAAGGAGTTTGTCAGCCACTCTGAGACTCCTTTGGGTAGTGAAGGGTGGGGTATAAATCCAATCTCATTTCTTCTTCTTCTACCTCACAGGGTGCCTGTTGTGGGGAGGGGAAGGAGTTTGTCAGCCGCTCTGAGACTCCTTTGGGTAGTGAAGGGCGGGGTATAAATCCAATCTCATTTCTTCTTCTTCTACCTCACAGGGTGCCTGTTGTGGGGAGGGGAAGGGAAAGGAGTTTGTCAGCCGCTCTGAGACTCCTTTGGGTAGTGAAGGGCGGGGTATAAATCCAATCTCTTCTTCTTCTACCTCACAGGGTGCCTGTTGTGGGGAGGGGAAGGGAAAGGAGTTTGTCAGCCGCTCTTAGACTCCTTTGGGTAGTGAAGGGCGGGGTATAAATCCAATCTCTTCTTCTTCTACCTCACAGGGTGCCTGTTGTGGGAGGGGAAGGGAAAGGAGTTTGTCAGCCACTCTGAGACTCCTTTGGGTAGTGAAGGGTGGGGTATAAATCCAATCTCATTTCTTCTTCTTCTACCTCACAGGGTGCCTGTTGTGGGGAGGGGAAGGGAAAGGAGTTTGTCAGCCGCTCTGAGACTCCTTTGGGTAGTGAAGGGTGGGGTATAAATCCAATCTCATTTCTTCTTCTTCTACCTCACAGGGTGCCTGTTGTGGGGAGGGGAAGGGAAACGAGTTTGTCAGCCGCTCTGAGACTCCTTTGGGTAGTGAAGGGTGGGGTATAAATCCAATCTCATTTCTTCTTCTTCTACCTCACAGGGTGCCTGTTGTGGGGAGGGGAAGGGGAAGGAGTTTGTCAGCCGCTCTTAGACTCCTTTGGGTAGTGAAGGGCGGGGTATAAATCCAATCTCTTCTTCTTCTACCTCAGAGGGTGTCTGTTGTGGGGAGGGGAAGGGAAAGGAGTTTGTCAGCCACTCTGAGACTCCTTTGGGTAGTGAAGGGTGGGGTATAAATCCAATCTCATTTCTTCTTCTTCTACCTCACAGGGTGCCTGTTGTGGGGAGGGGAAGGGAAAGGAGTTTGTCAGCCGCTCTGAGACTCCTTTGGGTAGTGAAGGGTGGGGTATAAATCCAATCTCATTTCTTCTTCTTCTACCTCACAGGGTGCCTGTTGTGGGGAGGGGAAGGGAAACGAGTTTGTCAGCCGCTCTGAGACTCCTTTGGGTAGTGAAGGGTGGGGTATAAATCCAATCTCATTTCTTCTTCTTCTACCTCACAGGGTGCCTGTTGTGGGGAGGGGAAGGGAAAGGAGTTTGTCAGCCGCTCTGAGACTCCTTTGGGTAGTGAAGGGCGGGGTATAAATCCAATCTCATTTCTTCTTCTTCTACCTCACAGGGTGCCTGTTGTGGGGAGGGGAAGGGAAAGGAGTTTGTCAGCCGCTCTGAGACTCCTTTGGGTAGTGAAGGGTGGGGTATAAATCCAATCTCATTTCTTCTTCTTCTACCTCACAGGGTGCCTGTTGTGGGGAGGGGAAGGGAAACGAGTTTGTCAGCCGCTCTGAGACTCCTTTGGGTAGTGAAGGGTGGGGTATAAATCCAATCTCTTCTTCTTCTTCTTCTACCTCACAGGGTGTCTGTTGTGGGGAGGGGAAGGGAAAGGAGTTTGTCAGCCGCTCTGAGACACCTTTGGGGAGTGAAGGGTGGGGTATAAATCCAATCTCATTTCTTCTTCTTCTACCTCACAGGGTGCCTGTTGTGGGGAGGGGAAGGGGAAGGAGTTTGTCAGCCGCTCTGAGACTCCTTTGGGTAGTGAAGGGTGGGGTATAAATCCAATCTCTTCTTCTTCTTCTACCTCACAGGGTGTCTGTTGTGGAGAGGGGAAGGGGAAGGAGTTTGTCAGCCACTCTGAGACTCCTTTGGGTAGTGAAGGGCGGGGTATAAATCCAACCTCTTCTTCTTCTTCTACCTCACAGGGTGTCTATTGTGGGGAGGGGAAGGGAAAGGAGTTTGTCAGCCACTCTGAGACTCCTTCCGGGTAGTGAAGGGCGGGGTATAAATCCAATCTCTTCTTCTCTTCTTCTTCTCTGACGGTCTGATTCAGTGGAAGGTGGCTTCATGGGGTGTGTGCAGAACATATGGGCTCATTCCAGAAACCCGTCTGCTGTGGAAGTGCGGGTGATGAATCAACGGCTGAATCAGTGACGCTGGATGGCCCATATAGAAAGACGGGGGAGAGGCTAGAAAATATCATGAGTGAGGAGCTCTCCCCATTCGAATCTCAGCTGGGCCGTGACCTCATGGGGTGGCTTCACTTATTGGCTTAAAAACCGGCCTCTCGGGGCTCACCCAGACATGACATAATCCTGGTGTGTGTTTCCAGGCGCCCCAAGTGTTCTGTCTGCTTGGTGCAAGGCCCGTCTCCCTGCCGTCCACCCTCTTCGGCTGAGCCTCTTCCTTATTCTCCAGCCCCTCTTGCTGGTCCGATTGCTGGTCCTGGGTGAGGCACTTGAAACCTCTAGTGCACTGAGACTGCAGTGCGGAAGAGCACCAAGGGTAGATCAGGTTGCCAGCTCTGGGTTGGGAAATACCTGGAATTTTTTTTTTTTTTTTGAGGGGTAGTGCCTGGGTAGGGTGGGGTTTGGGGAGGGCAAGGACCTCAGTGGGGCATAATGCCACAGGGTCCATGAACCAAAGCTGCCATTTTCTTCAGGGGAACTGATCTTCTGTCACTTGGAGATCCAGTGTAGAAGAAGAGGAGGAGGAGGAGGAGGAGGAGGAGGATTGGATTTATACCCCACCCTTCAAGTGGAGTCTCAGAACGGCTCACAATCTCCTTTCCCTTCCCCTCCCCACAACAGACACCCTGTGAGGTAGAAGAAGAAGGAGAAGAGATTGGATTTATATCCGGCTCTTCACTACCCAAAGGAGTCTCAGAATGGCTCACAAACTCCTTTCCCTTCTCCTCCCCACAAGAGAAACCCTGTGAAGTAGAAGAAGAAGAGATTGGATTTATACCCGGCCCTTCACTACCCAAAGGAGTCTCAGAGCGGCTGACAAACTCCTTTCCCTTCCCCTCCCCACAAAAGACACCCTGTGAGGTAGAAGAAGAAGAGATTGGATTTATACCCGGCCCTTCACTACCCAAAGGAGTCTCAGAACGGCTCACAAACTCGTTTCCCTTCCCCTCCCCACAACAGACTCCCTGTGAGGTAGAAGAAGAAGAAGAAGAAGAAGAGATTGGATTTATACCCGGCCTTTCACTACCCAAAGGAGTTTCAGAGCGGTTCATAACCTCCTTTCCCGTCCCCTCCCCACAACAGACACCCCTGTGAGGTAAGTGGGGCTGAGAGAGCTCTTTCCAGAGCTGCCCTTGAGAGAACAGCTCCAAAAGGACTTGTTGTTATGTACGCAGACTGCCACCAGGGGTCCATGGCTAAAGTATGAAGCTTGGGTCCCACACCACCTAGTTTCCACCAATAGCACCTCTGGCGGGAAATTCAAACCCTCCAATGGGACTGTGGGTGTGCCGGATGGGATGTATATAGTTGGCCCTTGCGGGGCCGTTTTGTCAGTTCGTGTGTGAAGTACAATAAATGCATCTGAACGCTTGTCATAGTACAAGTCCTCCATGCGGCGAACCCAGTACTTTACACTTATGACTGACCCAAGGCGAAGAAGAAGAAGACGAAGAGGAGGAGGAGGAGGAGATTGGATGTATACCCCGCCCTTCACTCTCAGAGTGGCTTACAAACTCCTTTCCCTTCCCCTCCCCATAACAGACACCCTGTGAGGTAGAAGAAGAAGAAGAGATTGGATTTATACCCCACCCTTCACTACCCAAGGGAGTCTCAGAGCGGCTTACAAACTCCTTTCCCTTCCCCTCCCCACAACAGACACCCTGTGAAGTAGAAGAAGAAGAAGAGATTGGATTTATACCCTGCCCTTCACTACCCAAGGGAGTCTCAGAGCGGCTTACAATCTCCTTTCCCTTCCCCTCCCCAAAACAGACACCCTGTGAGGTGGGTGGGGCTGAGAGAGGTTTTTCAAGACTGCCCATGAGAGAACAGCTTTGAGAGGACTTGTGACTGACCAAAGGCGAAGAAGAAGAAGAAGAAGAAGAAGAAGAAGAAGAAGAAGAAGAAGAAGAAGAAGAAGAAGAAGAAGAATTGGATTTATACCCTGCTCTTCACTCGGAGTCTCAGGGTCCGGTCACGCTGCCGTTTTGATCGGGATTCGCTGCTGTTTACTTGCGCTTGTCAGTTTCACGTTCACACGCGTCAATCCACCTCCCGCCGCGAAGCGGGCTTACTCACACAATGCTTCCGGGTTTTCCTGACCCCTGGAAAAACTAGTGTTTTCCTGGCACTTCCGCTTTGATTGCGCGATTTCGCCTATGTGGACAGCCCCTCTCTCGCAAGGATTGCGATTAGGGCCGTCTGAACATTCTTGGGGTTGTTGTTGTTTTTTTTTAAAAAAGCTTCGGATTGAGCACTTGAGCAAACATGCGCTTAATAAATCCATTTAAAGTTTAATACTGGATTTATTAAGCGCATGTTTAGTCAAGCGCTCAAACCAGAAGCTTTAAAAAAAACAACCCACGCACAACGACGGCCCTGGAGGCGGGAACGAGAGGTGGGGGCTACGGCAGCCTGGATGGGGCCGGCAAGGAGGATGGCGGAGATGGCGGAGCCTATTTTCGTGGGTCAATGGCGGCAGCGGTGGCGGCACCCCCCCCCAAAGTGTCGGCAGGAGCAGCAGCCGCCCAAGCCTCCCCATGGCCAGCAGGATCGCCTGGAAGGACGGCGCAGCAGCAGGCAAGCGGGTGCTGGGAAAGAGGGGCTGGCTGCATGTAGACAGCCCAATGCAAATAAAAATGTTCCCGATTTAAATAAATCGGGAACAAAGCGCATGTCAGTTGCAGTGTGACCAGAGCCT
>JAPDNY010001907.1:0-11865 GCA_029375565.1 Gekko gecko | reverse complement strand
TCCTTCTTGATTGGTTACATGTTATTAAATGATCTTGGGTTTATTCACATGATCAGATCTGAAGAGAGTCCTGCTTCCTCTTCCTTCTGTTCCTCAGCACCATTCATGTGGGTCAAGACCACCCTGGTGGATGAGCCCAGCTTGTTGTGACATCTCAGATCCATTGACCTCAATAGCAGTTGGTTCTTTCAGACCCAAGCCAAGTTCTGACTGCAACAATCCAGACTTAGCTTCATACCAATGGGGATCCTATGGTCGATGTTTATCTGTCTTTGTTTGGTCAACTCAATTCTCGTGACTCTCAGGTGCAGGTTTGGGTCCTGGAGCCACAGCTGATCTCTGAATTGAACACCAATTCCTGTCTGGCGTGGTTTTGGTGGCGGTGACTCTGTGGGGGTGGCAAACTTGCTTATTTATTAAGAATACCATAGAAAAAATGTCAGATGTTTGAGAGCCGGAAGACCTGAACAAACACATTTTTATTGAACGATATACAAATTAGTATATTACATTAAAGAAACAAATGCTCTTTCTGAGCTAAGCCAGACTGCTGGGTGTGGGCTTGACAGAACACCATTTAACTTAGATGGGGAGGGAGAGGTAGAGAAACACCCACGAATTCAAATGCGTCCTCTAAGCCCCCATGCTGGCAGGCTCGGCTTGGAGAGGGGAACCCAAGGAGACAAATGCCTCCTCCAAACTGGCTGGGGGAGAGGGGCTTGAAGAATACGCGCTGGAATTGGGGTTGCCTTTCCTCCCGCGCCCGCCCACCTCAGGCTCTGCCCAGGAGGGAAACACTGGCAGGGAAAGGGAAGGCCGACGTCGCACTGCACGGGGGCCACATGACGTGGGTGAAAGGGCCACATGTGGCTTCCAAGCCTCAGGCTGGCCACCCCGCTCCATGGCATAATACCCCAGTGAAGTCCCTGCCCTACCCCAAGCCGTGACCTCCCCCAGGTTCCACTGCACCCGGTTGCGGGGATTTCCCAATCCACGAGTCCTGTGAGGACACCAGTAACCCCGCTAGAACTGCATGAACCGGGAGACTGTTAGAGAAGCGCCGGATCAGGGGCCGACCTCGTGGTTCTTGGGTGAGTGAGGTTCCCAAGCGCTACCGCGTGGGAGGCGGGGGACTGATGCCCCCAGCTGGACCAGAGCTCTCTGGTAATCCACCATGCCGTCGCCGGAGGCGTCAGCGACTAGGCGCTCTGGCACGTGGGGCCTGAAAACTGCCGGTAGATCCCCAGCCGGGTTCCCAGCCGCGTTGCCGGAGCGTCGCCTAGCATCCCTTCCGTGGCGCACCCCGCTGCTGCTCCACGCCATGTCCCTCCACCTGAGATGGGTCCCGCGAGGACATGTCCATCCCCCGCCAGCACGCCGGTAAATTCTCTGGCAAGCCTATGTGTAGGTGTTGTTTCGCTTGGGGGGGGGTCACAAGCTGTGTAGGCCTGATCTACAGAGACATGCCCAATGCTTTCCCCTTTCTAGCTGTGGCTGTGGTCAATGCTCCCTCTAAGCTGTGGGGTCTTGTGAACAAAAATTCTAATTTGTGAGCTACTGGCATTAAAGTTGTGAGCGAGTGATTTGACTGCTGCATAAATTAGTTTGCTCTGGAGCCCTCCTTCCTGAGTGAAGACCAGAATGTGTGAGCTGGAGGCTAAAAAACTGTGAGCTAGCTCACACTAACTCAGCTTAGAGGGAACACTGGCTGTGATCAACCAGTGCTTTCAGCTCACAAGAAGCCAGTGGAAAGCTATCGTCTCAACAGAGAGCTGTTTAAGAAACAGAAATGACTGTTAGGGGGAGATGCTCTGTGCCTTAAAAGGTTTGCTTTTGAGAGATGAAAAAGTATTATTTTACAAGGCAGGATATTTGACTTCCCACTTCCATTCATGCAGGTAAATATGATCTAAATTACTCCTGACAGGAGACCCAAAGCAACCACTTGCCAGGAGAGGCCCTTCCAGAAAGTGGCTTGTAAATGGATGTTGTCAGGAAAGACCCTTTAAAGAGAAAAAGGCAAAAGGAGGGACAGAGGGCGTCCTTGTGCCTGCGCCCAGTTTGTGCTGGGCCTGGCCCTCTGCCATTATACACACTCCGTTTGTACCTATAAAGCTTTGAAGACATTAAAAAAGCATTCATTATCCACAAAGACACAAAAACTCATTATGTTCAGCTCCTATCTGTCAACTGGGGTAATACTGCTGAAACCATTTCCAGAGGTGGAGAGGGGGGGCTATCAGAATTCACTTTCCTTCCTTCCTTCCTTCAAGTTGTTATTTTTTTTAAGCAGTAAGAACATGGCTGGCTTGTTTTCAGTTCAGCTGATGTTGTGAGGGAGGAGAAAGGCGAGGGAGGGAGGCCTACTTCACAAAGCTCCTCTAGATAAAAAAACCTTCAACAAGGCTTCAAGTGATTTCATTTCTGGTTCCACCATGAGAGATTCCACTGTTGGAAGCGAAGGACTTTGTGCTGTCTCTTTGCCTCAGACTACAGAGGAAGGCCCGATCTGCATCTAGCATTTGCTCCGCTGTCTTACCAAACCCACACTGGAACAGAAATTCCCATCTACGTTGCATGCCACTTTCACTTTGATTGAGTGTCGCATTTTATGGCAGTGTCCAGACTGCATGCTGCTTTCACTTCGTTTGATCTCTGGTTTAATGGTGGCTGTCTGCATAGATTTATGGCTGTTTTATGGCCATTCAGGGGTGACTCTGCAGTCAGTACAGTGTTGGCCCGGGGTAATTGAATGTGGTTTTGAACTGCATCTTCTTCTGTTTCAGTGTGGGTTTGGTAAAAATGCTAAATGCAGATTGGCCCGAAGTCAGAGGGCTAGATAGGCAGGACACTGACCACCTTTGCTTTTACTACTCTCTGATACTATCTCTTTGAAGCATAGATTGCTTCTCTTAGGGAAACTTCTGACCAATCTGCATTTAGCATTTTTACCAAACCCACACTGAAACAGAAGAAGATGCAGTTCAAAACCACATTCAATTACCCCGGGCCAACACTGTACTGACTGCAGAATCACCCCTGAATGGCCATAAAACAGCCATAAATCTATGCAGACAGCCACCATAAAACCAGAGAGCAAACGAAGTAAAAGCAGCATGCAGTCTGGACACTGCCATAAAATGCGACACTCAAAGTGAAAGTGGCATGCAATGTAGATAGGAATTTCTGTTCCAGTGTGGGTTTGGTAAGACAGCGGAGCAAATGCTAGATGCAGATCGGGCCTTCGTTCCTTACAGCTTCTCCCTCTCTCCACACACAGTGCCATGATTCTCCATCTTGGCAATATGAGAGCAGGATGCCTTTGTGTATCTTCATCCATCCTAGCTAGTTAGACTTGATTAGAGAACCGATCTCTTCACTTTCCTATCTAGAAATGGAGTTCCTATAATAAACTCCTATTATTAGTTTGAAAAGATAAAGAGGCTCCACATAACTTTTGTTTCTTGCTGGAACACACACTGACTGGATGAGCTCTGCTGCATTAAAGCCTTGAACTCTCTGCTACCCCACCAAAATTTCCAATATCCACAAAGACAGAAGCTTTTGGATTTCTATAAAAGCAAACTCTGCTTCAGAAACCAGTCCTCCAGTCTGCTCCTGGCAGCCAAGTTTGTTGAGTAAGCAGGGTAGAATTCTGAGACCTTTGCTGGTCCCAGGGTTGCCAGCTCTTGCTTGGGAAATACCTGGAGATTTGGGGGTGGAGCATTGAGAGGGTGGGGTTTAGGGAGGGGAGGAATTTCAGCAGGAGATAATGACATAGAGTTCACCCTCCAAAGTGGCAATTTTCTCCAGAGGAACTGATCTCTGTCATCTAGGGTACTGATGTAATTCTGGCAGATCTCCACCCCCCACCTGGAGGTTGGAACCCTAGATGACCCTAACATTGGGGCCCCTTCAGGGAACAAAAGGGGTTCCCTGTTCCCAGGATCTGCTATTTGGAGGTGTACTGCCTGTGCTACCATGGTGGTATGAAGTGATCTCCTCTGAATCTACTGCTAGTCAGTGTCACCAGGCCAAGTCTGTTCTGGACCTTATCTAAAATTTGAATTTTGGTGGATATCCCGTCATAGAATCATCGAGCTGGAAGGGACCTCCAGGGTCATCTAGTCCAATGCCCTGCACAAGGCAGGAAATTCACAAATACCTTCCCCTCCACACCCGCAGTGACCGCTGTTCCACACCCAAAAGATGACAAAAACCTCCAGGATTGCTTCCTGACCCCAAAGTGGCAATCAGCATTTCCCTGGGCATGTAAAAAAAGGCCACAAGAACTAAGCACTGAGACAACCCATCTCTCTCTCTCTGTTTAAAAAGTACAAATCCATCTCTTTCTCTAGTAAACACAATGTTAGTACCTTTTTACTAAAAACCAACCAAAGCTACAAAAAATAAATAAATTCAATATTCCAAGTTCTCCAGAATTTTAAATTAGGCTAGATGTTTAAAAGAATGGGTGTGGGGGAGAATTAGGTCTGATTTAAGTTTTACCTAAATGCCATGGTTACTTCTGTGATGTTGTTGTTCTTACATCATTGGGGTAATACTTAATACTTCCTCTATGGTAAAACCATAGAGTTTTAGACAAATCCTAGAGCATTGCACTGTCATGGTGTCCAAGGCCACTGCCTTGTCCACCCTTGACTGAGGCTCCTGCAGCAAGGTCGAAACTTTGCAGAGTGGGGCCCACCCACCTCCTTCATACCTTGGGCAGCCACCATCAACATGGCCAGAACCCCCAGGAAGGGACCCTGGACAGCTGGTAGCCACAGCAACTAGACATGGTCCTTGCTACCTTCCTCTTGGGCCCCAGAACTTTGGACGTGCCACTGACAGATGAAGTTATTCCATAGCACCGGGATGACAAAGACAAAACCAGGGAACAATGGGCACGGAGGTGTCCAGCAGAAGCCCAACTGTGATGGCCTGGGTGGAGCACAGGAAAAGCCCAGCCATGCAAGAACCTGGGAGGAGCCAGGAGGGAAGGCCTGGCTGAAGGCCCCTCAGGAACTGGCGGCAGGGGTGTGTGTGTGTGGAACAGAGGAAGGCCAGTAAGGATGGGGCAGGAGATTGCGGGGAATGGTGCTTCTAAACCCTGGCTAAGATAATGGCTGAGGCTGTAGGGCAGGGGCTAGGCAGTGGGGCTGGGGTTGATTGGCAGGGGCAAGGAGGAAGCATAAATAGTGGTTCCACAACTAGGCCAGGGAGGAGAGAGGGGAGCCTTATACTGCCCAGACAAGGGGGAACACCCCAGGAAAGTAAGCTTGCCATTTTGGCAGCAACCTCTTTAGTGGTCCAGAGCCTTCCTCCCACCCCATTCCATTTTTAGTAGGGTTGCCAGCTCCAGGCTGGTAAATGCCTGGAGATTTTGGAGGCGGAAGCTGAAGTGGCTGGGCTTTGGGGAGGAGAGAGACTTCAGTGGCCGAAGCAGCCTTTTCCGCCAGGTGAAGTGAGCCCTGTCACCTGGAGATCAGTTATAATAGTTGGAGATCTTGAGCCACCACCTGGAGGTTGGCAACTCTAATTTTGAGGCCTGGGGAGACCGGGGTGGTGGTGAAAGTGGCGTGATGGTGACTCATGAGATTTCATGTTAGTTGTTTGATTTTCACTTTTAGGATATGATCATTGTGAGCTTGCCATTTCAGCAGCAATCTCTTGAGTGGTCCAGAGTCTTGCTTTCCTTTCTGGGCCTTGGTAGGCAGGCCCTTGGGTGTATGGAGAAGTCAGGGACTGTCCAGAGTAGGGCTGCCAGATCTGGGTTGGAAAATACCTGGAGACTTTGGGGGTGGAGCCAGGAGAGGGAGGGGTTTGGGGAGGGAGGGGCCTCAGCATGGTCTAATGCCATAGAGTCTACCCTTCAAAGCAGCCATTTTCTCCAGGGGAGCTGATCTCTGTCAGCTGGAGATCAGTTATAAAAGCAGGAGATCCCCAGGCCCCACCTGGAGGCTGGCAACCCTAGTCCAGAGCATAAGAAATGAAATGATTATGGCCATATTAAACTTTTAGGCATTAAGTAGGCTTATAGTACAAAAATGAAGAAACTATGCTAGCCTCAGTTTAGTCATTTTAGCTCATAGGGAGAGTTCAGGCTGGATTTGATGTAGAACCCACTGATTTGTCTTTTTCGTGGTCCGTGGTGTCCGTAAATCTCTCCTCCAACACAACGTTTCAAATGAATCACCTTTCTTCCTGTCACCTTTCTTCATTGTCCAACTTTAACATCCATACATAGTAAGGGGGAATCCCACGGCACTATTGACACATTCTTACAGTTAAGAATCTTTTCTAGCTCCTTTGTGGCTGCCCTTCCCAGTCTTAATCTCCTTCCAGTTTGGTGTAGTGGTTAAGTATGCGGACTCTAATCTGGGAGAACCGGGTTTGATTCCCCACTCCTCCACTTGCAGCTGCTGGATGACCTTGGGCAAGCCATAGTTCTGTCAGAGCTGTTCTTGAAAAGAGCAGTTTCTGTCAGAGCTCTCTCAGCCCCACCTACCTCACAGGATGTCTGTTGTGGGGAGGGGAAGGAGTTTGTAAGCCGCTCAGAAACTCTGAGTGAAGGGCGGGGTATAAATCCAATCTCCTCCTCCTCCTCTTCTTCTTCTGATTTCTTGGTTGCAATTTCCCTTTTGGTTGGTAATGGAGCCAAGGAATAGAAAATCTTGGAAATTTCAGTTTCTTTGTTGTCAGCCTTAATTCCCCAGACTTTTGTCTTCTTGGTGTTGCGCTGTAATCCTGCTTCGGCACATTCTGCTTTAACCTTCAGCAGTAGGCATTTCAAGACTTCACTATTTGCTGCCAGTAATGTCCTGTCATCTGCATATCTCAATTTATTAATGTTCCTTCCACCAGTTTTCACTCCATCTTCATCTAAATCTAATCCAGTTTTCCTTAAGTTCTGCATATGGATTGAAGAGCTAGGGAGATAAGATATATCCTTCTCTGACACATTTGCCAATTGGAAACCATTCTGTTTCTCCATATTCTGTCCTAACAGTAGCCTCTGGTCTGGAGTAAAGGTTGCTCAGCAAGACAATCAAATGCTGTGGCACACCCATTCCTTTTTAAACCAGCCACAGCTTTTGATGATCCACACAGTGAAAAGCTTTGCTGTAATCTATGAAACACAACCTGATTTTCTTCTGAAATTGTTTTGTATGCTCCAATAACCAATGTGAATTTGCCATATGATGTCTAATGCCTCTTCCTTTTTTGAATCCATCTTTTCTTCTTCTATACATGGCAGCAGTCTTTGTTGTAAGATTTTGAACATCACTTTACTCATGTAAGAAATTAATGTGATGGCCTGGTAATTGCCGCAGTCTTTGACATCTCCTTTTTTGGAACTTGAATGTAAATTAAGTGTTTCCAGTCTGTGGGTCATTGTTTTGTTTTCCATATGTGTTTGTGCAATCTCATTAAGATTTTGATGGACTCTGTTTCTGTGGCTTGGAATAACTCTATCGATATACCGTCTACTCCCCGTGATTTGTTTCTCCCAATTGCTCTGAGTTCAGCTTTCACATCACTTTCTAAAACTGCAGGTTCTCCTTCAGAAGATTCTTCTTTGAAGGAAACTGTCATCCTTTAATCTCTTTTGAATAGTTATTCAGTGTATTGTTCCCATTTTTTCTTTATTTTGTCCTGTTCAGTTAATGTATTTCCATGTTGATCTTTCAGCATGCCCAACCATGCTTTAAATTTCCTTTGATTTTTTTTTTTGATCTTGTGTAATAGATGTCTTATTCTTCCTTTTTGTTCTTCTCTTCTATTTCTTTACTTTGGTTATTATAATATTTCTCTTTGGGTCTGTGTGTGAATCACTGGAATACTGCATTCAGGCTTTTGGTTCTGGTTCTCTCACCTTTTACTTACGCTTCTTGTCTAACTTTAGCAATTTTAAGGGTGTATCTGTACTATAAATGTGCTTGGTTTTATATCTGTCAAGTTGTCATGGATTCCCCTTCTAAAGTTTTTTCCCCCCAGTGTAGGGGAGGAATGGTAGGTTGTTAAAGATGCTGAAGACCCTGAGTGTCTGTATACTCATCTCATAAAAATACAGCCCTCAGGTGAGACAGTTATGGTATTGCTCAGTGTCATTTTAGTTACCAAATATTTTAGCCAATTTGTGCCTTAATTGAACATGTATGTCAAAGTGGGAGCCAACCTATACATGTAGAATAACCATGCATATCTCTTTAAATTCTTATGAATGCGTATGTGTAGCACATATAAACCTAGCACATCAAAGTAAAGAATTCTAGCCTAGCTCTGCCTGATATTCTGGCATTCTGTGTGTACAGAAAGAGTTGTTTAATCATATAGCTGGAAAAACCCCTCCCACACCTTCAATCCCCAGAGCATAAATCCTTGGAATATTGGATGCCATGTTTAAAGTTTCCCACCTTGTGGGCCAGCCTACACATATGAAGTCTCTACATGCCAGTGAGGTCTCCACCTGGGCCAAAGAATGAAAAAATGCAGGTACGGAAACATTCTGTGCTCCTGGGCTGGCATAGGGCAAGAACCTTTTCAACAAAAGAGGTGCAGAGTTCTGTTTTTAAAAGGAAATCCTCATTGGTGGCACTTTTATATCATGCAAAGAGGCACTTTTCACCATGAATTGAAACTACAAATTCTATAATGGAACAATATAGTGATAAATGTTTTTTAAAATAAAAATAATAAATGTTTTTCTTAAAAATGTTTAAGAAAATTTTGCATTGTCTTTCTGTGTACGTGTGTGTGTGAGAGAAAGAGGGAAAGGGGAGAGAGAGAGAGAGGGAGGAAGGGAGAGAGACTGGGCCTCTCAATAATCTGTGCAAAGATTTCTTTAGAAACTTGGCTAAGTAATGCAATCTATGCGAATCCCTGGTCTGTAGAGCAAGCTGTCTCTGTCTTTTTGACCTGGCTTTCCCCAAGACACTTCCACTTAACAATAATACCATATGCTATCATTTCCTTCTTAGCAAGGCAGAGGTAGACCCCTTCTCCCATGGGCCTCTGAGACTGGGAGGTGCACTAAACATTTAGGGCACGTGGAAGGAATTTAGCTATATTTCCCATCCACCCCTGCCCCCAGTTTCTGCTTGTGCTGTTCATTCTAAGACTGAAGGTTCGCCAATTGCTAATTGGACTATTAATATTTCATCAAGTTTTCGTCACATTCCAGACGGGCAGAAGAGCAGATGGATCAATGTCCTCAGGGCGATGACAAAATCAGGGATATCAGCTTTTCCTCTATCATGGTTTTATTTAGGATGACATATGATTAGTTTACTTTTTGTCCTCTCTGTTGGTGGTTGTACATAGCGATTTTAATTCATGGCTTTTTATGCATTTCTATGATTTTCCTTCTGTTTATATTGTAAGCTGCCAAGTTCCATAAGGTAGCAAGGCAGCTAATGAATGTTCTAAAGAGCCAGTGTGGTTTGGTTCCCTGCTCCTCCTGGGTCTGGTTTGGTTCCCTGCTGGGTGACCTTGGGACAGTCACAGTTCTTTCTCACCTACCTCACAAGGTGAGTGTTATAGGGAGAGGAAAGGAAGGCAATTGTAAGCTGCTCTGAGGCTCCTGAAGGTAGAGGAAAGCAGGGCATAGAAACCAAGTCTTCATCTTCTTCTTCTTCTAGACAAATAAATATACCACTCTAGTCTGCTGAGGCACCACAGTCATATCTTCTTGGGACCCTGAACTATTGTTTGGTGTTAGGGCTGCACAGATGGCATGCCAGTGAACCGGGCCACCTCCAGAGAGCCGGAGGAATGGGCTGGCCTAGCCCTTCGTTTCATTGCAGCCGACTGCACTGGCCACAGCACTCATGTGCTCTCATCTTAACTGAGCAGAGCAACACCATGTTGACACATGGTACATGTACATATCTTGCATTCCCAGGATCCGCAACCTTAGTTCCTGTTCAGTGGACAAATAAATTGCTATTTAAATGCAATTTCTGTATTTTTGAAAAGTTCTGTGTATTGAACAGGATCCAAAGAGAGATTCCAGATGTCCAAAAGACAGGGCATGCCCACAGAGATGATGACACCCCCACCTTTGAATAGAAAATCCTTGTGTGGGAGTGCAAATGACTTTGACAACAATGCTGCCATGAATGGG
Source organism: Gekko gecko (assembly GCA_029375565.1). Lineage (NCBI taxonomy): Eukaryota > Metazoa > Chordata > Lepidosauria > Squamata > Gekkonidae > Gekko > Gekko gecko. Next base: position 1,736 of record JAPDNY010001907.1, on the reverse strand, counting down.
GGGGGCATATGTGATGTCTGAGAAACGGAATCTGAAAGGCCTCTGAGACATGTACAGCTGGGTGCAGGTTTCTTTGGATTCTGGCCCTTTTTAAAAAGAAAAGTAAGAATTATGTTATGTATTTATTCCCCACCTTTCTCCCCCTGGGGCAGGGAAATCCAAAGCAGCTTACATCAGTCTCCTCCACTGTATCCTCCCAACAACCTCGTAAAGTCAAAAGCTGGTGACTGGCCCATGGTCACCAAGCAATAAGGTTGCCGATCTCCAGGTGGTGTAGAGACAACAGAGAGATCATGAGAAGGATGCGGTAAATAACAAAACAACCGTGATGTTGTGTTATGAAAATATATTTAGGCTTCAGTTCTGCAGTGAATATATTTCTTCATCACATTATGAAAACATACATGCACACACATGACGGAAAATGCATATAGACCGTTTCACATAACAGCTTGTTCAGAGTGTGCTGTGTGAATGACACCTGTTTACCTATCACTGAAAGAATTTGTCTTAATGATGTGGTAAGAATGTTATGTGTTAGGTGTTAATTCACAAATTAGTATTGTTGATATGTAAATAAGTGTCATTCATGTAGCACACTCTGAGAAAGCTGTTATATGAAATGGTTTATATGCATTTTTCGTCATTTGTGTTCATATGTTTTCATAATGTGATGAAGAAAAACGAAAGTGATGTGTAAAAATATGACGAAGCAGAGACAAATGGAACTTCAGGAGAAAATCCAATGTGAAGTAGTTACAAAGACCAAATATCTAGGAATTGAATTGACTATGAAAAATATTGATTTGTTTAAAAATAATTATGAAAAGGTTTGGCACAAGATCCAGCAAGATATGAAGATATGGGATACCTTGAATCTATCATTATTGGGAAGAATTGCAACTGTCAAAATGAATGTTTTGCCGCGTTTGATGTTTTTATTTCAGTCTATTCCAATATTAAAACAAAGGAAAATACTGGATACGTGGCAGAAAGAACTATCGAAGTTTGTATGGGCAGGAAGAAAGCCAAGGATTAAAATGAAAATTTTATGTGACGCAAAGGAAAGAGGAGGACTACAATTACCAAACCTAAAACTGTATTATGATGCCATCTGCTTAACATGGCTGGAGCAGTGGATTAACCTTGAGAATAAAAAGTTATTGGCTTTAGAAGGTCATGACAATAAGTTTGGATGGCATGCATATTTATGGTATGGAAAAGTGAAAATGGATAAGTTTTTCAAACACCACTTCATAAGACGATCACTGTTCGAGACTTGGATGAGATATAGAAAATTCTTCTCGGAAGAAAGACCACTTTGGATAGTACCAGCAGAAGTGATTAATCCATATTCAAGAAACCAGGGTTTAGATTGGTTACCCTACAAAAGTCTCTTAAAATTGGAAGGGAAAAACTTTGTACTAAAAGATAGAATTGATGTTGAATTTGAATATGATTGGTTGAAGTATAGACAGATTTATGATTTATTTAAAACAGACAAAAGAGAACATGGTTTTAGAGAAAATTATACTGAAATTGAAACTGTATGGATTGAAAAGGGTAAAAAAATGATTTCAAAACTGTATAAGGTTTTATTGAAATGGTATACTGAGGATGAAATAGTAAAAGAGCAAATGATAAAGTGGGCAGTAAATATTAATAACGAAATACTTATGACATCTTGGGAATATTTGTGGGAAAAGTCAATGAAAATTTCAACTTGTGTAAATGTT
>JAPDNY010001906.1:0-11875 GCA_029375565.1 Gekko gecko | reverse complement strand
AGGCAACTTCCTGTTAAAAAGTTACCACAAGAGGTTTTCGGTTTCGGCGTCGCGAATGGCGGCCGCTTCTCGGGACGCTCCCGGAGGCGGTTAGCCCACGCGCAGTTAGGGGGGGTCTTCGCATGTGCGAAAGACCCTAGTGAGCCTTAGGCAAGGCTCCGAACCGGGGGCGCTTGGGGAGTAGCCTCTTTGCTGGCAGACAGCCGGGAAATTGAGGCTTTCTCCCCGCCCCAATCGGCCCCGCTGCGGCGTGCCCGTAATGGGACTTAGCGGCGCCACCGATTTCCAGGAGTGAAGACAGCGCTATGGTTTAACATAAAAAGAAGAAGTAGCATCGAATCGTGAGTTGAAGATCTATTTTGAAGCGTAAATCGGAGCCCCCCTGCATGCGTATAAGCGTTGGGAGGAGGGAGGAGTTCCCACCCCTTTGAGAAGCAAGATCTACAAAGGGAGCGCGAAGGGGGGCAGAGAGAAAAAAAGTGTTGGTGAAAGTACCGTTGGGGTTGCATGGAAGACTGCGATCATCTTAGCTTCCTGGGGGATGCGGCACGAACTTTTTAAAAGTAAACAAAAAAACAAAATGTCGATAATGGAAAAAGTCCTGCAGACACCGGAAGAGAAGAGAGGAGGGACTTCCGGTCCAGACAGCCCCCCAAGAGCTTGCTGTCAATCAACAGGAAAAGGAGATGCTGTGCCCCCTGCTGGAACAATTGCAGAAAATCAATGAAACTCTGTTCAAAATGGAAAGTGTTCTCATCAGTCGACAGAAACAGATATCGGAAACAACTAGAAAGATGATGGAGATCGAACAGAAATCGAATCTGATTCTAGGTTTCCAGGGCGTTAAAGAAGAAGAGAAAGAAGATCTCGGATTTACCTTGACAAATGTCTTGGCACCCCTAACTGGCAGTGAAGCGATAAAGTTAAAAGAAGAGGTGGATAAGGCTCCCAAAGCCTATTCCGCTTTTATAAAAGAAAATATTCTGCCAGTAGAAGGGGATGTTGAGCATAGCAGGCGACAAACTGGAGATCTAATTTCATCTGAAGAGTTTATGGAGCCCTGGAAGCTTGAAGGCCAGAAGTTTAAGGAAAAAGAGAAAAGAAAGAAGACGGATTTCATCTTCAAAATACAGAAACTTCTGAAGAGACACGCCAGCAGGGAGGAAGATGCAGCATTCAAAACTGGGACAAGTGAAGAAGACAGCAGCCCAGGGGAAAGTGGTGATGGAACGGAAGACTTCAAAGTTAAAATGGACTCAATCCATAACTGGAAGAGATTTAAAAAGAAGATACTTTGAGGACTGTTCGTGTAACATCTGGAAGGAGCTGTTTAATTACTAACCCCAGTGGACTTTACTAACTGCATTAACAGAGTGACTTTGGACTTTGCAATAGTTAAAAAGAAGATCTTCTAACCATGATAGATGCCAAAATTGGTATTGGTTATTAACCTAAACTAACCCTTACTAACAGAAAAAATTTCACTCCATCTTTCTCTTTCTCCATCTGTCTACCCTTCCCGTTTCTTATAAAAAGAATAAAATTCTCTCTTTTTTAAGAGAGTTTTACAAAAAAAAAAAAAAGTTACCACAAGTAGCAATTGTTTAAAAGGTACAGGGAAGCCAAGGAACCTCTTTCCATGGAAGGTTTGTTGGATGGACGTCTCCTGGGGACTGGTTTTCTTGACTACCCCGTCAACTAAAGAAGCTTGTCTTTTGGGACGTGTTCCTTCTAAGCTGTGTGTGTGTGAGCGGCCGCTCATTAACACAGGAAGCCCCGCTCAGCAGCAATCTGGAGGTGCACAGGATCTTGCACTGCCCCATTGTCCATTTTAAATTTACAGCAGTTCTATTCTGCTCAGGATGTGAACTGTTCCACTTCGGGGGGGGGGAATTAGAGGGAACATGGCTTGTCGGCTACACAATAAAGGGCCTTTTTGGTGGCAGCCCCACAATGATGGAACAACGTCCCCAGCGGGTGCCTGGCCCCTTCGATCTTGCTCTTTAGGAGGCAGCTGAAGATGGCTTTATTCAGAATGGCTTTCAATCAGTTTATTTTTTTCTGCCCATCGGTCACTTTAAATCAGTTTTAACTCACGTGTTTTTATGTATCTTATTGTTTTATTTACTTTGTAAGCCACTAAGGTCCATAAGACAGAAAGGCAATAATAAATGTTTTCAATAAATACAGTAAATGTAGGCTACATTGTCATGGGCCGGGGGAGGTCTTGAAACCAGGATTATATCATCTCCAAACCAGGGCAGACCCCACAAGCTAAACGAGCCATTATGTGAATGCGTGTAATGGGAGCCCAACAGTACTTTTTCGGCATGAAAAGATGCCCAGGATGGGGCTGCTGGGAGTTTAGGAGGTGTGGAAGGAGAAGAGCTTAATTGTTGTCTCCTCTCCATCTGCTAGATTTTTTCCACAGCGGAGGAGACTTCTGCTATAGGTAATACATTAGAACATAAGAGAAGCCATGTTGGATCTGGTCAATGGCCCATCCAGTCCAATACTCTGTGTCATACAGTGGTCAAAACCCAGGTGCTATCTGGAGGTCCACCTAGGGATGCCAGCCTCCAGGTAGGATCTGGGGATTCCCCTGGAATTACAGCTCATCTCCAAACTACAGAGATAAGAATATAAAAGAAGCCATGTTGGATCAGGCCAGTGGCCCATCTAGTTCAATACTCGGTGTCACACAGTGGCCAAAACCCAGGCGCCATCAGGAGGTCCAGCAGTGGGGCCAGAACTCTGGAAGACCTCCCACTGTTGCCCCCCACAAGCACCAAGAACACAGAGCATCACTGCCCCAGACACAATGTCCCATTTATACCTTGTGGCTAATAGCCACTGATGGACCTCTGCTCCTTATTTATTTATTTTTTGGATTTATACCCTGCCCAAGCAGGCTCAGGGCAGCTTACATAAAAGTGTTAAAAACAGTTTAAAACACACAAAATCTAAAGTGCAATACATATATACTTCCTAGGCGACGGCAGTCATAATTCCTTCTAGAATCTTTGGGTGGACATCTACTACTACATTACCTTTTTATTATTATTATTTACTTCATCTATACCCCAGCTTGCTTCTTGGGGACCCGAAGCAACTTATTCTCCTTTCCTCCATTTTAGCCTCACAACAAACCTGTGAGGTAGGCTAGGCTGAGAGTCTGTGACTGACCCAAGAACACCCTGTGAGCTTCGAGGGCACAGTGGGATTTGAACCAGGTCCTCGCAGATCCTAGCTGGGCACTCTTAACTGCTATACCACAGTGGTTCGCAGCCTTTACATGACTCTCACTGTGGGTCGCTAAAAAGGCCTTTTCTGGGTGGGTTTCCACGTGATGGTAGAGGGCTGTCTGGGCTGGCTTATAGTCGGAAAGCTTGTAAGCAATCTCTGGTGGCTACTTTTTCAAAGTAGATTTCTAACAAGCACCCACAGGTTCTCAGCTCCCACCCACTTCCTGTTCAGTGTGAAGGCTGGAAGGAAAATGGAGGCAGGAGCTACAGAGAGGTCAGAGGCTGGAAACAAAATGTGCTGAACTTCTAATGCGCGTACACCCTCAAACACTGTTTCACCTTTCCACCCTGGGACTCACTGAGCCAACAAACATGTGACAGGAAGACACGTGACATCGGAATCCTGGGGCAGGAGGAGGTGGAGCCAGAGTTATGACCTCACTGGGGTCGAGGCCATGACTGCCGACGGCAAAGCAAGACAGATGGGGACAGAAGCCAGAAGCCAAACCCGGGAAGATACAAGTCCAGGGCCTGAAACATTGGGAAATCTTCTCCACCGCTCATCTCACAGCCCTCCTGGTCTTCCTAGCAAGCATGTCAGTGGAGGTGAGAGGTGTGGTGCTCTTATCTCCACGTGTAGGAGGTCCTTTCAAAGGCAGTGTCACGTCTGAAGGCGGAGGCCCCTCCTTCTCGCAAGGGCGGAGTACGGTCTAGGCCTAGGGAAGCCAAGCAGGGGTCTGCACTGGAGGCCTCAGATGCAGGAGTCCATCCTTTCTGGGTTACGTCACCTCTCAAGGACGGAGACACCTCCTGGGTTATGGTCCGTGTCGTGGTCGGTCTCTGCTTTCTCTCTCTCTGCTGACCGCCAGGCCACCTCTCCCTCCTCCGGCTTCCTCCCCGGCCTCCTTCAGTCCCCTTCCTTTTATTCCCTTTCCATAGCCCGTGCTCCGCCCCTGTCCGACCTCCACCTACGTAAGAACATAAGAGAAGCCAATGTTGGATCAGGCCAATGGCCCATCTAGTCCAACACTCTGTCACACAGCGACCAAAATATACCAGGTGCCATCAGGAGGTCCAGCAGTGGGGCCAGGGCACCAGAAGCCCTCCCACTGCTGCCCCCCCCAGCACCAAGAATAGAGTGCATCACCTGCCCCAGACTGAGAATTCCCATCTATACCCTGTGGCTAATAGCCACTGATGGACTTCTGCTCCAGATGTTTATCCAATTCCCTCTTGAAACTCTCCATGCCTGTAGCTGCCACCACCTTCTGTGGCAGTGAATTCCATGTGTTAATCACTCTTTGGGTGAAGAAGTATTTCCTTTTATCTGTTCTAACCCGACTGCTCAGCAATTTCATGGAGTGCCCACGAGTTCTTGTATTGTGAGAAAGGGAGAAAAGTACTTCTTTCTCAACCTGCTCAATCCCATTCATAATCTTATAAACCTTGATCATGTCACCCCTCAGCCGTTGTTTCTCCAAGCTAAAGAGCCCGAGCATTTTAACCTTTCTTCATAGGGAAGGTGTTCCAACCCTTTTATCATTCTAGTTGCCCTTCTCTGCACTTTTTCCAATGCTATAATATCCTTTTTGAGATGTGGTGACCAGAACCTGCCACCTATTCGTCTCCCTCCCTGCCTCTCAGGTGTCCCGGCCCCCAATTGGCCGGGTCTTGGCATCTGCGCCGGCTGGGGTTGGGTCCCTACTCGGCCTCGACCGGCGGCGTCTTGGGCGTGGCCGTCTTACGGGGCCTCAGCCCGCTCCTTCCTGTCACCGCGCTATTCGGCTCCCGCCCGCATTCCTGCCTTCCTCATCCTGCCAGTTGCCCCATTGCGGGAGGCCCACTGCCAGACCTGGGCCCTCCCAGGCTTGCTCCTCCGCCTGCCATTTCCCGGGAAGGCTCCCAGCCCGGCGAGGCACTTCTCGCCAGGTAAGTTGTGTCCGGGCGTCAATGGCAAAATTTTCTGGAAAGTTTGCAGGGGGCTGGAGAGGGGGGGTTTAAAAAGCTAAGCATTATTAGCTGGACTCTCTCCTCTTCTCTTGACCCCCTTCCCATTATGGTTAACACCAAGAGGACCGTGGAATTGCCATTCAGGCAGCAACTTCAAGGATAGAAATCAAGTACAGAAATAGAAGAAGAAGAAATTGGATTTATACCCCGCCCTTCACTTGGGAGTCTCAGAGCGGCTTACAATCTCTTTTCTTCTCCCCTCCCCACAACAGACACCCTGTGAGGAAGGTGGGGCTGAGAGAGCTCTCTCGAGAACTGTCCTTGAGAAAACAGCTCTGAAAGAACTTGTGACTGACTCAAGGTCACCCATCTGGCTGCATGTGAAGGAGTGGGGAATCAAACCCGCTTCTCCCAGATTAGAATCCACGCTTTTAACCACTACACCAAACTGGCTCTCAAACAGAACAGCTCTGAGAAGACTTCAAGTACAGGCGAATGGGGTCTGAACTTGCTGAGACCGAGAGGGAAAGAGATCTTGGGGTCCAAGTGGATAGCTCAATGAAAGAGTCAACCCTGCGTGCTGCAGCCGTGAAAACGGCACACTCTGTGTTAGCAATTATTAGGAAAGGGACTGAGAATAAAATGGCCAGTATTGTAATGCCCCTGTATAGATCTATGGTGCGGCCTCATTTGAAATACTGTGTACAGTTCTGGGTCCCCGTATTTCAAAAAGGACATTTGCAGATCTGGAAAAGATACAGAGGAGAGCAATCGAGATGATTAACAGGTTGGAGTACCTTCCCTATTAGGAAAGGCCAAAGAGTCTGGGATTTCTCAGTTTAGAAAAGAGACGACTAAGGGGGGGGGAGACATGATAGAGGTTTTTAAAAATATGTATGGGATGGAGAGAATTGACGAAGAGAAATTTCTCTTCCTCTCCCAAAATACCAGAACTTGAGGGCGTCCAATGAAGTTGACGGGGCAGTAGGTTCAGGATGGACAAAAGGAAATACTTCTTCACACAGAAAGCGATTCAAGTGTGGAATTTGCTGCCAGAGGATGTAATGATGCCCACAGGAATAAACAGCTTTAAAGGGGTATTAGATAGCTTCATGGAGGATAAGTCTATCAGTGGCTACTAGCCATGGTGTCTGAGGGGAACCTCCACATTCAGAGGCACTAATCCCATGAATCTCAGAGCCAGGAGGCAACATCAGGGGAAGGCCTCGGCCTTTCTGCCCTGTTGTTGGCCGTCCAGAGGAACTGGTCGGCCAGAGTGTGAGACCGGATGCTGGACTAGATGGACCACTGGTCTGATCCAGCAGGGCTCTTCTGATGTTCTCGTGAAGGCCTCGGCCTTTCTGCCCTGTTGTTGGCTGTCCAGAGGAACTGGCTGGCCACTGTGTGAGACAGGATGCTGGACTAGGTAGACCACTGGTCTGATCCAGCAGGGCTCTTCTGATGTTCTCGTGAAGGCCTCGGCCCCTCTGCCTGTTGTTGGCCGTCCAGAGGAACTGGTCGGCCAGAGCGTGAGACTGGATGCTGGACTAGATGGACCACTGGTCTGATCCAGCAGGGCTCTTCTGATGTTCTTATTTGCTTAATGAGGGGGAGAACTTGTATGGCTGAGCTAATAGCATTGAGCAGAAAAACCTTAAATAGATTGTTGTTCTTATTGGTGTTCAGCTCAGGGAATTGAAGACGAGTCTTATGTGAAGAAGACGGTTCCTCAGTTGAGAGCAAGATTTGAGTCCTGTAGCGCCTTAGAGGCCAACAAGATTTCTAGAGTAGACCCTGACCTGGATCACCCAGGCAAGCCCCATCTTGTCAGATCTCGGCAGCCAAGCAGGGCCGACCTTGGCAAGTGTTTGGAAGGGAGACCTCCAAAGAATACCAGGGCTGGGATGCAGAGGCAGGCCATCAAGACACCTCTCTGACAAACATCCAAGCCCCCAGTAGGGGGTTGCCAGAAGTCGTCATGGCTTCCAGGCACAGAAGCACATACACACACACACACACACACACACACAAACACACAAAATACTGCCAGGGTTCTCTGATCAAAGCAGCTTTGGTATCTGATTAAAAGAGCTTTGACTGTCGAAAGCTAATACCCTGGAAATCTTGTTGGTCTTTAATTCTACTGCAGATCAACACGCCTAAAAGTAAAGGTTTCCCTTGCTCGAAAGCCAGTCAAATCCGACTCTAGGGATGTGGTGCTCATTTCTGTTTCCAAGCCAAAGAGCCAGCGCTGTCTGAAGAAGTCTCCGTGGTCGTGTGGCCGGCATGACTAGATGCCGAGGCGTATGGAACGCTGTTACCTTCCCACCGAAGCGGTACCTATTTATCTACCTGCAATTTCTTGCTTTCAAACTGCTAGGTTGGCAGGAGCTGGGACCAGAGATGGGAGCTCACTCCGTCCTGCGGTACTCGGGTCTCAAACTGCTGAGCTACCGACTTTCCGGTCTGCAACTCAGCGTCTTAAGCTCTGAGCCACCGCGGCCCCCTCAGCATGCCTAACCCCCTGAAACTACCCTCAGTCAAGAATCACACGGGGAAGGGGAACTCTGCACACATCTCATACAACCAAACTGCCTCAACCACATGCCTGTACTGAGTGCAAATCCCTCCTCTTCCTTCCCCTTACCACCCGTCCTTCTCAAATGAATGGCCTCTCCCCCCCCCCTTTTTCTGCTGCTCACGGCTAGGGTACCTTCATACTGCCCTCGGCCTACCGCCAGCAGGAAGCCGAGAGAAAGAAGTGTCACTTCACACTCAAACCCGCCCAATCCTTGCTTCGGAGAGAGTGAGAAAACAGCCTAAATTTGGCATTTGTTCCGCTAAGTACCTTTCTGGTACGCATCAGTTATTTTTAACCAGAAGGAGTTCGTCTGGGGATAAGAGCGCAGCGTTCTCACTCAAGCCAGCTTCTTTTCCCACCCAAAACTCCCAGCTGGAAGGGTTCGTCAGACAGAAAAGTTTATTTCTTTGCTGCATTTATACCCTCCCGTTCCCCATCCATCATTGTCCCCTTCCTCCATCTTATCCTCACAAGAAGCCTGTGAGGTAGGTTAGGCTGAGAGCGTGTGACCGACCGAAGGTCACCCAGTAAGGTTCCGTGGCAGAGTGGGGACTCGAACCTGCGTCTCCCAGATTGTACTCTGATGCTCTAACGACTAAGCTATGCTGGCTCCGGGGTGGGGGGGGGTGTCTCAAACTTCATAGCGATTTTCTCCAAGACAAGCTGACAGACACCTTTCCATTAGGCTTGGACTCAGCTAAGAACTACGCTTCTCCCAGCAATTACAGTGGCAGGCATTTTGCCTAGGGCTCCCTTGGGCCTCAACCTGGGAAGGTAGGGGGTTTCTAAGAACTCACCTTGCCCTCTTCCCTTGGGGATCACTCCTACCCCCCCCCCCAAACTACAATTTGGTACAGTGGTTAAGAGTGGCGGACTCTAACCTGGGAGAACTGGGTTTCATTCTCTGCTCCTCCATACGCAGCCAGCTGGGTGACCCTGGGTCAGTCACAGTTCTCTCAGAGCTCTTCTCTCAAGAGCAGTTTCTGTCAGAGCTCTCTCAGCCCCACTTACCTCACTGGGCGTTTGTTGTGGGGAGGGGAAGGGAAAGGAGATTGCAAGCTGCTCTGAGACGCCGAGTGAAGGGTGGGGTATAAATCCAACTCTTCGTCTTCTCCTGCCAGAGCTGTGAGGGTTTATATACCCAATTACTGTCCCTAAGACCCAACTGTAGCCATTGGCTGTAACATTATTTGTACAGTGTACAGTTCTGGTCACTGTATCTCAAAAAGGACATTGCAGAGCTGGGAAAAGTACAGAGGAGGGTGAACAAGAAGATGAGGGGGTTGGAGCACCTCCCCTGTGAGGAAAAGGCTGAAGAGTCTGGGACTTTTCAGTTTAGAAAACAGACGACTCAGGGGGAGACATGATAAGAGGTCTATAACACTATGCATGGCATGGAGAGAGTTGACAAACAGAAATCTTTCTCCTTCTCTCAAAATACTAGAACTTGAGGGCATCCAATGAAGCCGATGGGCAGTAGGTTCAGGATGGACTAAAGGAAATACTACTTTACACAGAGAGGGATTAAAATGTGGAATTCGCTGCCACGGGATGTCGTGACGGCCACAGGAACAAACAGCTTGAAAGGGGGATTAGGTAGATTCATGAAGGATTCAGTGGCTACTAGCTGAGGAGAACCTCCACGTTTAGAGGCACTAATCTTCTGAATCCCAGAGCCAGGAGGCAACATCAGGGGAAGGCCTCGGCCTCTCTGCCCTGCTGCTGGCCCTCCAGAGAAACTGGCTGGCCACTGTGTGAAACAGGATGCTGGACTGGATGAACCACTGGTGTGATCCAGCAGGGCTCTTCTGATGTTCTTATCAGGGGAAGGCCTCGGCCTCTATGCCCTGTCGTTGGCCCACCAGAGGAACTGGTTGGCCACTGTGAGAGACAGGACGCTGGACTAGATGGACCACTGGTCTGATCCAGCAGGGTTCTTCTGATGTTCTTATCAGGGGAAGGCCTCGGCCCCTATGCCCTGTCGTTGGCCCACCAGAGGAACAGGCTGGCTACTGTGTGAGACAGGATGCTGGACTAGATGGACCACTGGTCTGATCCAGCAGGGCTCTTCTGATGTTCTTATGAAGGTCTCGGCCTCTCTGCCCTGTTGGCCCTCCAGAGGAAATGGTTGGCCACTGTGAGACAGGATGCTGGACTACACGGGCCACTGGTCTGATCCAGCAAGGGCTCTTCTTATGTTCTTATTATTTTATTCATTTAAACACATTTTTATGCCGCCTCTCCATCCAGTCAGAGCCTCCAAGGTGGTGAACACAAATCCATTAAAACATCTGAACAACTGGAAAACATTTAAGTAATTCAGTAAAGACACCTCAGCAAATGACACCCGATCCAGGAAGGCGGACCAATAACGGTTACTGGGGGCATGACGGATGAAACGAAAAAGACTTCATCCACTGATGGAAGATACCGATGGAGGGAGACAGGTGAACCTTCCTGGGGAGGGAGTTCCAAAGTTTTGGTGCCGGGATTGAGAAAATCCTCTCTCAGATTGCTACCCATCTAGCCTGAGATGCCGGGACAACTAAAGCTGGGCCTCTAAAGATAAGTTGAGGGTATAGGTAGGTTCATATGGGACAAGGCGGTCCTTAAGGGGTCCTTCATTACAAATCTGCTTCCAAAAAGGTGGTTGTGCTTCACCCATGAGCCTCCCCCGCACAGCAGAAACGCTTCCCTGCTTCAGAGGAGGACTAGGACGCCACCTCTCGGCTGCTGGGGCCGTGTTCCGATCCCTTCCTGGGAACGGGGAAGCTCCGCTGCCGGCCCCACCTGCATCCCAGAAGCTGCAGAGAAGTTTCTCTTCTCCTGGAAAGCGAGGCCTGGCGTGGCTGGCTTTGCTACGGCCAAAGATCATTCCGGCTGCCCTGATGACCCCGGATCGCCCAGGCGAGCCCGATCCCATCAGATCTGGGAAGTTAAGCAGGGCCGACCCTGGCAAGTATTTGGAAGGGAGACCTCCAACGGAATACCAGGGCCGGGACGCAGAGGTGGGCAATATCAAGACACCTCTCTAAAAACATCTAAGCCCCAGTAAGGGGATGCCAGAAGTCACTATGTCTTCCAGGCATGCAAGCACGCACATGTACACAAAGTACTAAGAAATAACCAAAAAGATCATTCTGGTTCGCTTCATTTACCATGTGAACTGAATGCCCCTAAGCTGAAGGTACCTCCATCATGAAGGCAGATTTCTCTGTTTCCCTCAACACATGGCACCATTCGCCTACCTCCTTCACATGTTCACAGGAAGCTGCTTTGTACCGACACAAACCTTGGTCCATCAGGTCAGTATTGCCTACTCAGACTGGCGTCGGTTCTCCGGGGTCTCAGGTCAAGGTGTTTCACATCACCTACTGCCTGGTCCTTTGAACTGGAGGTGCCGGGGGTTGAACCCGGGACCTTCTGCACGCCAAGCAGATGCTCCACCACTGAGCCATGGCCCTTCCCTTTAATGAAACTCTCACACATAGCTGCCTTACACTGAATCTGACCCTTGGTCCAGCAAGGTCTGGATTGCCTACTGGTCCTCGCATCGGCTCTCCAGGGCCTCAGGAGGAGGTCTTTCACAACACCTACTGCCCGGTCCTTTTTAACTAGAGTCACCAGGGATTGAACCTACAGCCTCCTGCATGCAAAGCAAAGGCTCTTCCACTGAGCCTCGGTCCTTTCCTTGAGCCATCTGAAGCTGTTTGCTCACCAGAAAGCAGCCTGTTATCATCATCTCCAAAACTGAAGGGTACTTCCATCTTTGGAAGAGAGGGAAATGGTTTCCATCCATGTCCCCTCCCAGTGCAGACCCTCCCGGTGCCCCCATTCCTCTTCTGCTCATTCCCAGGAGCAAAACTAGGAGTGAGGATCAGTGGGTTGCAGAAGGAGAGGAAAGCAAAGAAAGTCTCCGCACGAAGATCTCATTGCGCACCGAGATGCATCCCATCTGCCTTCCAGATGCAGCACGCAGTGTTCAGGATTGCGTGGGCACAGCCAGGATTCAGAGGGCATTGGACTAAATAGCTCTCTGGCCCTTTCCAGCTATTAGCATGTGTCCACCCCCCCCAGGGGGGGGTTGGTGTAATGGTTA
>JAPDNY010001905.1:0-11888 GCA_029375565.1 Gekko gecko | reverse complement strand
TTTTTTTTTTTAAATAACTCTCCTAAAAAGGAGAGAATTTTATTTTTTATAAGAAAAGGGTAAGGTAGACAGATGGGAAAAGAAAAAAGAGCGGAGTGAGTTTTTTCCTGTTAGTAAAGGTTAGTTTTATTTCTTCCAGTTGTCGGCATCCATCACGGTTGAAAGATCTTCTTTTCAGCTTTACAAAGTCCAAATCAATTCTGTTAGTAAAGTTAGTAAAGTCCACTGGGGTTAAATCAAATCTTTTCAGATGTTACACGAACAAATTCCTTTTTAAGTCTCTCCAATTATCATTAAGTCCTTTGAACTTTAGTGCCTCCCGTTCCGTCACTTCCTTCCCCGGGCCGCCGTCTTCTTCAAAAATCCAAATTTTGAGTACTGCTTCCTCCTCTGTGCTGGCATGTCTCTTCAGAAATTTTTTAATCCATCTTCTTTCGCTTCTTTTTTCTTGTTGTTTCTGGCAGTCATTTCTCGTTGGCTCCATTAACACTCAAGTTGAAATTAGATCTCCATTACTTGCTAAGTTCAACACCCCTTTCTACTGGCAGAGTATATCCTTTTTTTAAAGGCGGAGTAGGCTTTGGGAGCCTTATCCGCCTCTTCTTTTATTTATTCGCTCCACTGCCAGATAGAGGTGTCAAGACTTTCGTCAAAATAAATCTGAGATCTTCTTTCCCTTCTTCATCCATAGCTTGGAACTTTAGCATCAAATTAATTTTCTATACATTTTCTGCCATCAACCTTGTTAATTCCAACATTTATTTTTGTAGTCTGATGAGAACAATTTCCATTTTAAAAACGTTTCATTGATATTTTAGATTTACTCCAGCAGGTGGCGCAGTATCTCAGTCTCTTGTTAATTGACAGCTAGTTCTGGGGGGGGTTGACTGGAGCGGAAGTCCCTCCTCTCTTCTCTTCCGTTCTAAGCAGGATTTTCCCCAGCATCGACATTTTGTTTTTTATTTACTTTTTCAGAGTTCGTGCCACATCCCCCAGAAAGCAACTAAAGCCGCAATCTTCTTTAAAACCCCAACGGTACTTTCACCAACATTTTTTCTTGTTACCCCCCTTCGCGTTTCCTTTAAAAATTCGCTTCTTCGAAGAGGGTGGAAGCTCCTCCCTCCTCCCATACGCTTATCCGCTTGCGGGGGGTTTTAATTTTCGCTTCAAAATAGATCTTCAACTCACGATTAGATGCCATATCTTCTTTTCATGGTAATTCATCCGCTTTTCCTCACTCCTGGAAGTCGGCAGGGCTGCTAAGTCCCATTCGGGACGCACTACGCGGCGGGGCCGATTGGGGCGGGGAGAAAGCCTCAATTTCCCGGCAGTTTGCCGGCAAAGAGGCTACTCCCCTATGCGCCCCGGTTCGGAGCCTTTGACTAAGGCTCACTAGGGTCTTTCGCAAACGCGAAGACCCCCCCATTCCGCGTGTGGGCTAACCGCCTCCGGGAGCGTCCCGAGAAGCGGCCGCCATTCGCAGCACCGAAACCGACATTTCCTTATTTTCTATTATTGTAAACTTTCCCTAAACATGCTATTAAATTTTTGACTTATATTGTAAAGTATATGACTCTATATTCTGAATACAAGTATATTAGGATCTTACTCCATCAAAAGTATCTGGGATTCCCTCAGTATATAAGTGATAGAGTCCTAAGATGGGGGGAATTCCCTCATACTTTCCCCAGAGCCTTTTCTTGATTTTCTGGTTCCTCCTCTTAAGTTTTAAAGTCTTAATTCTGTGTCTTTTTCCTTTATAAGTGTAAAAATTGTCATCTGGAAACATCCATGTATATTCCCTTTTGGTAGTAGCTTGTGGTTCCATAAGTGTTTTTTTTTGTTGTCACTGAGATGGTAAGGCAGTGAGTGTTTTGGGAGTTTCTTCAGTCATAGCTCTTTTATACAGTCTCTGGTTCGTTTTTGTAGAAGTTGTATTTCTCTTTGTAGGCATACATTCTTTTTTGTAAGCCCAGTGGTCTTGCTTGCAGGTTTCCTCTGTGTTTTCAGGGCAGTCTGAGCTCTTTTCCTCATCTTTCCATGCTGTTTCTCTCTTAGTTTTAAATTGTTGTGTCCATATTTGGATTTCTGTCTGTACTGAATGAGAGGTTTCTTGAATTGCATCTTTTATGGCCACAACAAGTGTATTTTGGACCATATTCACAAAATCATTCAAAAAAAGTCTGAGTATGTTTACTGTCCATAAAGTCTGATGCAACTGACAATAAAGCTTCTGGGAACATTTGCAATCTATCTTGAGAAATCATTTTTCCAAAGTTGTATTAAAATAAAACAGTCTCTATAGATGTTTTCCCAAGCCAGGTTTTACAGAGATAACAGTTTTGGAGAGTATATGTCAGCAACTATTATGTTCTAGACAAAGCTAAAGCTTATCAGTGTGTTTACGTTCCAGAGCAATAGAGTAATAAGAGAGTGGAGTTTTGAGAGTGGAATTTTACAGTTTCAATAAAGGTAAACATACACTGTCATGGGAACTAAGCCCTGAGCCTGCTTGCGGGGAGGGTGAGGTATTAATTAATTAATTAATTAATTAATTAATTAATGGGTGGATAGATAGATAAAAAGATTCAGAATAAGATCTACTAAAATGTCAGCCTTTATAATTCAAGTATTAAGTTATAACGAAATCCGAAGTTCAATATTTATTTCAAAATCTTCATAGAGAGGACAGGAATATTTATTAGGCTCTCATTAAAGTTCAGAGTCATAGAGAAGGTGATAAATCTTGAAAGAATCAATTCGACAGGGTGCTCTCTTGTTTTCTTCACCCAGTAGGTTATTTACGTAGTTAGTTTTAAATCCTTTTCATAGCCGCAGTGAAGGTAAGGGGGAAGAGAAAACCTTCACCCCTCCCTTCCAATCTTTTTAAACTTTGAAAGGGCTGATGTTATATAGTAGAATTTCAGATACATTTGCTTTAAGAAATACTCACGGTGATATGCTTCATTGGTGTTGTGAATGAGGTACAAACTTTTAAGTTCCTTTTAATGCGTAGCGACAGCTAGGCACTCATGCTGCCATGAGTGCTCTTCTCCTTTCTTGCTGGGGACAATCCACAGGCTTCCACTCACCTGTCGCCACAGGCAGGGTGCCTGGATTGCTTCCCTTGTGCTGCATCCCCCTCCAGGGAGTTCAGTGGAGCTTGGGAGCCCCTGAGTCACCTCTAAAGATAATGAGAAGCCGGCAGTGCCTGGGAACAAGTTCCAGCTCTGTCCGCCTCACAGCACTGCAACCTGGACTCCTTTCCTTCTAGACCTTCTTCCCTGGTGGCTAGTAATCGCAACCAGTGGCCATAATGTCCATAGTAGTTACATAGCTCTGATGAAGAGCCCACCAGTACCTGATGTTCTGGGTCGGAATAGGTCTCAGGCATTCTGTTCCATATCCCTGGCCATTTCTGACATAGTGGTTCCTAGGCAGAAACATTCTAATTCACAAGGCACAGAATTCCTAGGTCATTGTCTTCTTGGAAACGGAATACATACGCATAAAGGACAAGAGTAAATATAAGGACAAGAGTAAAAATGGTGTTCAAAGTGGAACTTCAATATTATGCATGTTGGTTATGAAGTGATGGTGCCTAATTAGAGCCAGTTTGGCATAGTGGTTAAGTGTGCAGACTCTAATCTGGGAGAACTGGGTTTGATTCCCCACTCTATCCATATGCAGCTGCTGGATGACCTTGGGCAAGCCATAGTTCTGGCAGAGCTGTTCTTGAAAGATCAGATCTTGAAAGAGCTCTCTCAGTCCCACCTACCTTACAGGGGGTCTGTTGTGGGGAGGGGAAGGGAAAGGAGTTTGTAAGCCACTCTGAGACTCCGAGTGAAGGGCAGGGTATAAATCCAATCTCCTCCTCATTCCTCCTGGGTCTTCTAGTGGAGGGCTAGGATGTTAGACTTCAGTATGGGATTCAAAGTCACATTGCCCTATATTTCCTCGTAGGAAACATTCCCCAGGATTATAGTGGTGGAGGCCACTCTATCAGAGGTCTGCCTTTTGTAGGAACAAAGTAGCCTGTGTTCACTTTCTGATGCATTGTAGTGCTGTAGTGTGCCGAACATTGCAAAGATGTGAACATTGGTTGTTAACCTCATGGAGAATGCTTGCGTCAATCTGGTCAAAGCCATACTTTTAATACCATAGCGGTAGGCAAAAGAATGTTCTTGGCCAGAACACTCGTGTAATTCAACTTTCTTCTTTGTAAAATAAATTTTGCCCAATTTTTCCTGCTAAGCGCAATTGATCACTAGATGGAGACAAAACAATTTACCTTTAAACGTTAGAGGATTTGCAGATGGTAATCAGATCCACCAGCTGCTGCTTCCTTTTTCTAGGCAACTTGCCAGCTTTACTGGCAGTATGTTGACTTGGAAGCTGATAGTGACACACTTTGATCAAGATCTTGTATGATGATTTTTTTTGTTGTAATTTTGTGTGTGGGGGTGGGTGTATGTGTTCCTTAGCGATAAATGAGATCTAAGATAATGTAATGATCAAAGTATGGAGCTGTCTGCTTTCCAATCAATAGCATCTAATTTAAAGAAATCTGATTGCTTTGGAATACCCTCATCGAACTGGGTGTTTTCCTTGTCCTAATCTCTGTGAGACGTTGTCAAGCTGGAAGCCGGGGTGGGGGTGGCGATCACAGCAGGGTGTGTGCGTCAGCGGAAAAACAGTTTGCAGGAGTAACCGTTGAAATGATTTAAAATGGGGTGACACTGAGTTTAAATGTGAGTTCTGGATGAGGTTGCTGTAATTCAGCAGCTCCCTTTCCTTCGAGGTTCAGCAGCTCTCTTTGGGAGCTTGTGAATTGTTTTTGTAATCCAGAGCAGAAGCAGCTATTTTCATAGGGTGTTATTTTATTGAGAGCCAGTTTGGTGTAGTGGGTAAGTGGGTGGACTCTAATCTGGGAGAACCAGGTTTGATTCCTCCACTCGCAGCTGCTGGATGACCTTGGGCAAGCCATAGTTCTGACAAGAGCTGTCCTTGAAAGGGCAGTTCTCAAAAGAGATCTCTCAGCCCCATCTACCTCACAGGGCGTCTGTTGTGGGGAGGGGAAGGGAAAGGAGTTTGTAAGCTGCCCTGAGACTCTTGAGTGAAGGGCGGGGTATAAATCCAATCTCCTCCTCCTCCTCCTCCTCCTCCCTCTTCTTCTTCTTCTTCTTCTTCTTCTTCTTCTTCTTCTTCTTCTTCTTCTTCTTCTTCTTCTTCTTCTTCTTCTTCTTCTTCTTCTTCTTCTTCTTCTTCATAATTTACTGACAGGATTGTATCGACAGGCATGAATAATGCAGAAGGACAATACAGGTGTGATCGTCCAAAAAAAAATTCGGCTAGCTGTGGCATTTTTGTAGATTGATTAACTGATTGATTGATTTTACTTAATATTTTATTCCATGCGTTTTTTTTCCCCCCGTGAGACTCAAAGCTGCTTACATTGTTCTTTTCTCCCCTACTTTATCGTCACAACTACCAGAACTCTGTTGAGGTAAGCTAGGCTGAGAGTGTGTGACTGGCCCAAGGTCACCTAGCAAGCCAGGATTTGAGCCTGGGTCTTCTAGGTTTTAGTCCGTCACTCCAACCACGACACCACACTGGCTGTCTGTGCGTGATGGTCTAAATGGTGGAACCCATTCACTTTGCTTGTGTTGAGGAGGCCCTGAACCAGGGTCCTTTCATCTGGTTGAGAGGAGAGAATAACACAAGAAGGTCACTGTTTGTTATGTAAACGTTTGTTTAGGTATTTTGTCATGTCCTTTGGTACAGTTCTTGCGCACGGCTGGCTTTCCCCCTTGCAGGCCTTTCCTCCCCAATTTCAAAACTGTAGATCAGCGCTGATGGTGGAACTAAAAGATCAGCTCGCAGGGCTGGTGCCACACCCACATTGCCTGAGTGTCCGTCTTTCTGTTCTGGTCCGTCCCCCCCTTTCAGGTGTGTGTTGTCTCCTCAGTTATTCCTTTGAAGGTTACTCTGTTGGGCAGGGTCATGATGTTGGATGGGCTTTAATAACCTCTTCTAAGGAATGTGTTGCCTTGGATCCCGTGCCCTCTTACCATTTGTTCTGTTGCTTGTTCCAGTGTCATGGCTCCTGCAAGGAAGGTCGCAGGAAGATGTGGGTGTTTGGCCAGCAGTTTTAATAAGTGGAGCATGCCATGTCTAGGCCAGGGGTCCCCACACTTTTTGAGCCTGTGGGCACCGTTGTAATTCTGACACGGTGTGGTAGGCACAGCCACAAAATTGCTGACACAGAACCACTGCTGAAGGAGGCAAGAGCCAGCCACAAAATGGCCACCACAATTTACCTTCAGTCACACAATGAAGATCCTTGTCCTGTGTTGGCATCTGCTGCCAAAGCAATATTTTTTTAAAAAAATTGCACAGCCAACCAGATCTCCAGTGGCCAATCAGAAGCGTTGCTGGGCAGAAGCCCCGCCTGGCCCCACCTACGTTCTGAAAAGAAGAAGAAGAGAGAGAGGTTGGATTTATACCCCGCCGTTCACTACCAAAAGGAGTCTCAGAGATGGCTTACAGTCTCCTTTCACTTCTCCTCCTCACAACAGACACCCTGCAAGGTAGGTGGGGCTGAGAGAGCTCTTTCCAGAACCCGAGGTCATGCCAGTAGCTGCATGTGGAGGAGTGGGGAATCAAACCCAGTTCTCCCAGATTAGAGTCTGCGCTCCCAACCACTACACCAAACTGGCTCTCTGCACCAAAACACTTGGTGGGCACCAGAAGAGGTGTCAGCTGGCACGACGTTAAGGACCCCTGTCCTCGGCCAGAAGTGTCTGTGTACCCTCTGCATGGTGGGAACTTGCCTGGAATTGGTGGTGATTGTTTAATTTATAATTAACCAGGTGTCTTCATATTGAATGGGGGAGAGTTGCTGGCTTAGATCACAGTCCCACAGCCTGTCATTTCCCTTTTTTTCAGTTTTTACTTTCATTATAGTACAATCTTAAACTTAATGTAATTTCTGTAATGTGAAATAGCAAGTTTTGCAGAGAGCAAGTTTTGCAGAGAGCAGTTTACGAATTTAGAATTGTATTAAATATTTTGTTAATATTAAGAATTGAGAGAGGAAGACTGTAGGGGGAGTATCGTGGACTGGATATAAATTCTCAATGTCTGGTTGAAATGGCAATGGGTTGGCTCCAGGGCAGCACTTCTGCGGGTGCAAAGACTTCCACCCACAGAGCATGAATTTATCAGTTACTTTCTCTTGCAGCAGCTCCAAACGCTCCATGTTTCTCAACGGCGGGACTCTCCAGGAACAGGATGTCATGGGGCATTGTGGGCTGCCATAGGAAGGGGGAACCAAGGAAATTACCCTTTGTGGATGTAAGTCCTCGTGCCTACAGAAACACACACTGGATTCAACCTAGTACCTTAAACCATTACATTACGCTACAGCTGCAGACCTGTTGAATTGGACTTCCACTTTATAGGTCTGTTTTAGTGACAGCAACCATTGCATTCCTGCGTAGGTGGCAGAACTGCTCCAAGTAGTGAAAAATCTGCCAACTGCAGATTTTGGGGACAACTGCATTAAATAGTGAGCAGCTCTCTTGACTTATTTGGTACGTTTTTAGCAGATAAAATTGTTCCCACCTAAATGCCACAGTGAATACAATATAAGCACTTCTTTTTGTCACTGTTGCTTAAATAAAATCCAGTTATTGTAGCCCAAGGACACAGATAAACAGTTTAAAGAGGTGTGGCTTACCTCCTGTTTGCTCGACCTTTGCCTTCCCTTGCTGATTAGTCTAGCCGGAAGAGGAGTGGTAGGTTGAGTCCAGGATGCTATAAATATCTCATTGAAGGAAATAATGACTTGGCCACCCCTAAATAAAATGCTCCTTGAACCATAATGATTAGTTTGCCTTTCAGCTTGAGCTGGTGGTGGTAGTTCAGTTTCATACACTTGTAAATGATAGTGACTGCCCACGTCCATTTCAGTATGATTTTTGACCCAAGTTCGACACAGAAATTGCTTTGGTCATTGACTAGCAGGTGAGGAACTTACCCTAATGGTGTCCTGCAGCATCATTTCAGTCACATAACCAAGAGTTATGTTACCATATCACGGGACACTCTAGGAGTTAACTAGAACTCCATAGTAAAAACCATATAGTTTTAGGTGAATCCTGTAGTGTTAAAAGTGACATCACAGGACACTATTTCACTCACTACTCCCCCACCCACCCTATCAAACACTGGCAGGGGTCATGATCAAGGGCAGGTGGATCACTTGGCCACCATATTGGTCAGCCTTATGGTCCTAGCATCCCAAACCCTGCAACTCATGGGATGGGACCTGGTGATGTTATATGGCAGGACCTGACGTCAGGATGTATACCAGTGCCGATAGTAGTACTTCCACACACCACTAGAAATTGTACTGTATAGCTTCTGTGAATGTGCATAATTGCTTTGAAGAGGGAGAGGCTACAACACAAAAGAAAAATAAGAAAACCTGAGACTCAGTAACCTTAATCACTCCAGTTTATAGGCGAGAAGGGAAGGAGTGCAACTGTGTTAATTCTCTTGGTTCTTTTAATGCATTTTGAAGCCATCTGCCATCTTATGTGTCTCACTTCTCAAGTTGGGAGTAGAGAGCACAACACTCCATTGGTTCTGCTCCTTCAAGATGGCAGTACTTGGGATATTAACCCTCAGGCCTCCGTTTCGTCCCTCATGAAATTTAATGTCTACATGAAGCTCCTGACTGAGATCATCAGGGGATTTGTTATATCATCAGTATCTCAATAATGTGGTATCTTCTTCTTTTCCATTAGAGTAAGGTAGTGCAGTGGATGAGCCACAACCATCTCCCTCATCAAGTAAATTCACCAACAACAGGTGTTGCATCTTGCCTGGATTAATCTTTAGTTCATTCTCATCCAGCTCATTGCCATAATTACCAAGACTCCACAGCTTAGATGGAGCATTGGTTAAAAGCAAAATAATTGGCTGACAGAGCCAACCTACACAGCCCCCACTAGCTCCTTCACCCTCACCATCTTTTCTTCCCTGCCCCAAAAGTCTAGGAGTGCCAGCTCTGGGTTGGGAAGTTCCTGGAGATTTGGGGGTGGAGCCTCGGGAGGGCAAGGTTTGGACAGGGCAGGACCTCAAGCAGTGTATAATGCCATATAATCCACCCTTCAAAGCAGCTGTGTTCCCTGGGGGAATTGATCTCTGTAGGTTAAAGAACAGTTATAATTCTGAGAGCACTCCAGCCCCTGCTTGGAGGCTGGCAACCCATTCTGAAGTATGTGCTTTGACCCTTAGACCCCAGGCAAAGACACCTTTATTTTCACATGCTTTTCTTTGGGTTTTCGAGCTAAGATATGATCAGAAGTGGTTTACCATTGCCTTCTTCTGCCTTTGGAAGAAAATTAATTCTTGACAGCACTTAATACGCACACAGGCCTGCTTTTATTAATTGCTGCCAATGTTTCCTCTATGCTCCAGTGTTGTAGCATAAATTCTACCTTGTTAGCGAAAAAAGCTAGTAGCATTAAAGTTGTGAGCGAATTTACATTTGACTGTCACGTAAATTAGTTTTTTAGAAGATTACTTCCATAACCCTGTAAAAATCTCAGAATAAATTATTTTAAATTATATTTAAACTATATTTTAATAATTACATAAACATTATAAGAGAAAACAGCATCAAGTCACATTTCATCCACTCCTTTCCACTATATTGGCAGACCATCCTCCAGAGAACAGTTCCCTTTCTTCTATATTGGTAGACCTGGCCTCCGGAGAATGAGGTCTACCCACCCTTTTCCACTATATTGGTAGGCCTGACCTCCAGAGAACAGGTCTTCCCACTCCAGTCCACCATATTGGTAGACCTGTCCTTGGACTGTCACCTTGTGCTGAGCCTTAGAAAACATACCAGCACTTGCAGTGGGGGGAACTTTTGCAGTCTAGTTTGCGTTTTTTAGTGAAATATGACAACCAGCATTACAGGTCAAGTGTAACAGAGGAGGAACAATCACTGTCAGAACCCTCCCTAACCTAACAAACAGGAAGTTGCTTAAATGTTATCAACCTGCCCAAACTACTTATTTATTCTGATATTTATATCCTACTTTTCATACTGAAAAGCATAATACGAGTGTGCAAAAAAAATCATTTTCCTTGGCTCCATTGTAGCCAATAGAGACCATTATAGTCAATGAGCCCCATAGGCTATAATGGAGAATCGATCTGGGGGTATCTGGGAGTATCTGGGGCTCTTGGGGGGGCGCTTTTTTTAGGTAGAGGCACCAAATTTGCAGCATAGCTGCTAAAAAACAAGCCTCTCCTCTTTTTTTTTTTTTTGTAAAACTCTCTTAAAAAAGAGAGAATTTTATTCTTTTTATAAGAAAAGGGAAGGGTAGACAGATGGAGCAAGAGAAAGATGGAGTGAAATTTTTTTCTGTTAGTGAGGGTTGGTTTAGGTTAATAACCAATACCAATTTTGGCATCCATCATGGTTAGAAGATCTTCTTTTTAACTATTGCAAAGTCCAAAGTCACTCTGTTAATGCAGTTAGTAAAGTCCATTGGGGTTAGTAATTAAACAGCTCCTTCCAGATGCTACACGAACAGTCCTCAAAGTATCTTCTTTTTAATTTTCTTCCAGTTATGGATTGAGTCCATTTTAACTTTGAAGTCTTCCGTTCCATCACCACTTTCCCCTGGGCTGCTGTCTTCTTCACTTATCCCAGTTTTGAATGCTGCATCCTCCTCCCTGCTGGCGTGTCTCTTCAGAAGTTTCCATATTTTGAAGATGAAATCCGTCTTCTTTCTTTTCTCTTTTTCCTTAAACTTCTGGCCTTCAAGCTTCCAGGGCTCCATAAACTCTTCAGATGAAATTAGATCTCCAGTTTGTCGCCTGCTATGCTCGACATCCCCTTCTACTGGCAGAGTATTTTCTTTTATAAAAGCGGAATAGGCTTTGGGAGCCTTATCCACCTCTTCTTTTAACTTTATCGCTTCACTGCCAGTTAGGGGTGCCAAGACATTTGTCAAGGTAAATCCGAGATCTTCTTTCTCTTCTTCTTTAACGCCCTGGAAACCTAGAATCAGATTCGATTTCTGTTCGATCTCCATCATCTTTCTAGTTGTTTCCAATATCTGTTTCTGTCGACTGATGAGAACACTTTCCATTTTGAACAGAGTTTCGTTGATTTTCTGCAATTGTTCCAGCAGGGGGCACAGCATCTCCTTTTCCTGTTGATTGACAGCAAGCTCTTGGGGGGGGCTGTCTGGACCGGAAGTCCCTCCTCTCTTCTCTTCCGGTGTCTGCAGGACTTTTTCCATTATCAGCATTTTGTTTTTTTGTTTACTTTTAAAAAGTTCGTGCCGCATCCCCCAGGAAGCTAAGATGATCGCAATCTTCCATGCAACCCCAATGGTACTTTCACCAACACTTTGTTTTCTCTCTGCCCCCCTTCGCGCTCCCTTTGTAGATCTTGCTTCTCAAAGGGGGTGGGAACTCCTCCCTCCTCCCAACGCTTATACGCATGCAGGGGGGCTCCGATTTACGCTTCAAAATAGATCTTCAACTCACGATTCGATGCTACTTGTTCTTTTTATGTTAAACCATAGCGCTGTCTTCACTCCTGGAAATCGGTGGCGCCGCTAAGTCCCATTACGGGCACGCCGCAGTGGGGCCGATTGGGGCGGGGAGAAAGCCTCAATTTCCCGGCTGTCTGCCGGCAAAGAGGCTACTCCCCAAGCGCCCCGGTTCGGAGCCTTTGCCTAAGGCTCACTAGGGTCTTTCGCACATGCGAAGACCCCCCTAACTGCGCGTGGGCTAACCGCCTCCGGGAGCGTCCCGAAAAGCGGCCGCCATTCGCGACGCGGAAACCGAAA
>JAPDNY010001904.1:0-11889 GCA_029375565.1 Gekko gecko | reverse complement strand
GATCAGCATGAACGTGCAGTGGAGAGAGAAAATACCAACTAACATATGACATGGGAGAGACTGTTTTCAGGGTCAGTCTTGGTTTCCAAAATAGGAAAGGGCAGAGGAGGCCATTAGGGTGGTCTGGCCTATGACCCACTTTCAGAGGCTATGTGACCCAATTTTGGGTTCTGACCCACAGGTTGGGAAATACTGACTATGGGGACAAAGAATGAGCCTTGGGCTGAGAGAATCCAACAAAACCCAGGTGATTTTCTTATAAAGACCATGAAGGAGTTTCCAACATATGGCCCCTGGCCCCAAACTTACCTAAACTCATGTTAATAGGTACATAAGAGCATCTATGCTGGATCAGAACAACAGTCCATCTAGTCCAGCATCCAGTTCCATGCAGTGACCAACCAGATGCCCTCAGAAGGCCCATAAGCAGGGACACCAAATCCAGAGGGCACCTCTGTTGTTTCTCTTCCCCAGGAACGATACTTAGAGGTATACAATATCTAAACATAGAGGTTTTGTTTAGCATTCAGCTTATCAACTTTGTTATTATTTAATGCAGTTGGCTTTTTAAATATTATATTTGATAAGTATGAGACAACACACCGGAGGTAAGTTCAAAAAGTGATTTCAGCTTTATTTCAGCTCCAAGTTAGACCAGCTAAGGACTAGACCAGCTAGACAAAATACAGTTCCAAAATAGCAGTTTATATACACTTCAGGCTGTAGTAGCCACACCCACAGAATGTAAACGCGCCAATAACATTTGAACAAGGCAGCCAATCATAATGCAGTTATAAGGACCAATCATATTCCATAACAATAGCCAATCAAGGATGTTCCCTCCATAAGCCCTTTGATTGGGCAATACAAGACAGTTTCTGAATCCGCATAATGAGCACCTGCTCAACTTATGCTGACACTTATGTCCCTGAAGACATAACAACTCCTCCCCCTTAGATGGAACACACTCGTAATCAGACAAGTGGGGAGGGGCCCTTCTGCTTCGCTGTGACTGCCTTAACTCTGGGGCTACAGATGGTTCAGGGTCTGCACTAGGCTCAGCACCAGGCACTGCTGGGCTGTCAGGCTCTTCAGGGTCCGAGAGTGCAGGGGTCTGCCCTGCCTCAGGTTCTGGAGCGAGAACCAGCAGCACTCACCTCGACCGGAGGCAAGTGGGACTGCTCCCTGGGCCTGTAACAATCTCCGGCTCCAATCTCCTGGTCCGCAGGAGACCATCGCTGCCGGAGTTGGTCTATGTGGCGGCGTATCTTTCGGCCGTCTGATAGCCTCACCACATACATCCTGGACCCTAGACGGTGGGTGACTTCGGCGGGAAACCACCGGTGCCCCTCGGAGTAGTTTCGGGCAAAGACCCAGTCCCCGGGCTGAAACTCTCTGGATGGCGTGGGCGGTTCGGCCCGTACAGCTCTGCTGCCATCCAGATCCGGGTGCAGGCGGTCGAGGAGGGTTGTCAGTTTCCTCCCCATGAGCAACTCGGCCGGGCTTTTCCCTGTGGCAGAGCTCGGTGTGACATGCTGCCACAGCAGAAAATCGGCCACACAATGGTCCCAGTCCTCACCAGGCAGTCGGGCGAGGGTCTCCTTCGCTGTCCGAACCATCTGCTCTGCCTGGCCATTAGAAGCGGGATGGAACGGGGCTGTGGTGATGTGCCGGATTCCGTAGCCCTCTAGGAAGCCGGCGAACTCCCTAGAGGTCAGTTGAGGGCCGTTGTCACTGACCAGTACTTCAGGTAGCCCATGGGTGGCAAAAAGTTGGCGCGAAGCCTTTATTAGGTTTGCCGATGTTGTGGACCTCATGGGAACTACCTCCAGCCACTTCGAATAAGAGTCCACAACCACTAAGAGCATTTGGCCGTTGACTGGCCCCGCAAAGTCAAAGTGCAGCATTCACCAAGGCTTTTCAGCTCTGTCCATGGGTGCTGGTGGTGTGTGCGGAGGGTCAGGCCGTGACTGCTGGCAGCGCACACAGCCTCGAACTTGCTCTTCAATGTTTGCATCGAGCCCAGGCCACCATAAGTACCCCCTAGCCAGAGCCTTCATGCGTACAATCCCTGGGTGCCCGGCATGCAGGGACTCAAGAACCCCTTTCTCTTAGTTTGGGGGGAATCACGACTCTGTTCCCCCATAGTAAACAACCCTTAGCAATGGACAGTTCAGACCTGTCCCAGTACGCCTTGAACTCAGGCTCTGAACAGACACTCGGCCACCCCCTCCACACCCAGTTTAAAACACGAGATAGTATTAAGTCCTTCTGGGTGAACGCGGCAACGATCCTCGGACCGTAGTGGAGACTGCGACAGTTCATCCAAGGCGCAAATGTCCGCTGTAGGAGCCGGATCGAAACCAGTCTCAGGCAGAGGACAGCGGCTCAGGGCATCAGCGTGCGCGATACATTTTCCAGGTCTGTGTTCCAAGTCATATTCGTACGCCGCCAGGAACAGGGCCCATCTCAGCATTCTGGGCGACAGTATGTTGGGCGTGGGGCGGTCAGGGGCAAAGATTCCCAGTAGCGGCTTGTGGTCAGTCACCAGAATGAAATGGCGGCCATACAAAAAGTCATGGAATTTCTTGACCGCACTTACAAGTGCCAAACCCTCTTTGTCTATTTGCGCGTAGTTTTTTTCTGCACCACTCAATGACCTTGAGTAATATACAATTGGCGCCTCAGACCCGTCAGGCATTACATGGCTCAAAACTGCCCCAATACCGAATGGCGACGCATCAGCCGCCAAAACCAACATTTTACCCTCATCAAAATGAGTCAGCACGCTGTCAGAAGCCAGTAACGCTTTAACATTTTCTTTTTTTTTTTTTTTTATCAAAACCCTCCTAAAAAGGAGAGGAATTTATTCTTTTTATAAATAGAAAAAGGTAGGGTATATAGAGGGATAAAGAAAAGAGCGGAGTGAGTATTCTGTTAATAAAGGTTAGTTTAAATCAATATAGATACAGTTTTTGGCAATCTCCGTGATTTGAGAGTCTTCTTTTCATCTAACAAAAATTCAAAATAACTCTGTTAATGAGGTTAGTAATGTCCTTTGGGGTTAATTATTAGTCATCTCCTTTTTGACGTTTCCCGAACAGTTATTTCTTAGGTTGTCTTCCTTTGGTATCCCTCAAGTTATAGGATGGGCCACCTTTGGTTTTCACTTCTCCCGCTCCGGCACCTCCCTCCTCTGGGCCGCTGTCATCTTCACTACTCAAATCTGTCCACGTTGCGAGTGCTGCCTCTTCCTCTGGACTGGCGTGTCTCTTCAGAAATTCCTGCGCCTTGAAGATGGAGTCAATCTTCTCTCTTTTATCCTTGTACTTGAACAAAAGGCCTTCAGGATAGGTCCATCTGTATATGACCTGTCTTCTTTGTAGAAAAGTGGTCAATCCTTTATAAGCTTTCCTTTTCATCCGGATTTCATAAGGCACATCTTTCAATATTCTGATGGTCTGCTCCCCAATTTTCAAGGGCACCGCTGCAACTGCACGCAAGATTTGATCTCTGGTACTTTGCTTGACAAACTTGACAACCACTTCTGCTGGCAGATTATTTTTTTGTAAATGTGGAGTAGGCCCTATAGACCTTATCCATTTCTTCTTTAACTCACGCTGATCTCTGCCAGTTACGGGTGCCAAGGCATTCGCAAGTATAGATCTGAGATCTTCCTTCTTCTTCTTCTTTAATGCCCTGAAATCGAAGAGTCAGATTCGATTTTTCCATTTGCAACATCAAAATTCTTTTTTCTTGCACATCCTGATGCTTTTCTAACTTGTTGACCCTTTTCTTCACTTTTCCGATGTCTTCCGATGAGACCAAACATTTCTGTGCGATCTCCTCCATCTTCTTTGACGTCTCTGTTAGTTGCCTCTGTTGACTGTTGAGAACACCTTCCATATTAGTTAAGGTTTCGCTGATTTTCTGTATTTGGACCAGCAGAGGGTGCAGTATTTCGCTTGTCTGTTGACTGACAGTCGGCTCTGGAGGGGATTACCCGGACCGGAAGTCCCGCCTCCCTTCTTCTCAGTTTTCAAAGGGACCTTCTTCATGGCAGACATTTCTTGTATTTGTTTACTTTATAAAAGTTCGTGACGCGTCGCTCAGGAGTCCCGCTAACTCATTCGCTTCAATGGCACCCCAAAGGTAATTTCACCAACCCTTCTTCCCTTTCATCCCCCTTAGCTTTCTTATGCAAGTCCCGCTTCTCAGTGGGGGGGGGGATTCCCCTCCTCCCAGCCGCTTATTCGCTTACGGGGGAAGGGCTCGGGTTTCGCTTCAGATTCAGACCTCCAACTCACGGTTCCTGCTGTTTCTTCTTTTTGCTTTAATTCATTGCTGTTCCTCACTCCTGTTGGAAATCGGTGGCGTTGCTAAGTCCCATTACGGGCACACCGCAGCGGGGCCGATTGGGGCGGGGAGAAAGCCTCAATTTCCCGGCTGACTGCCGGCAAAGAGGCTACTCCCCAAGCGCCCCCGGTTTGGAGCCTTTGCCTAAGGCTCACTAGGGTCTTGCAAACCTGCAAAGACCCCCCCAAACTGCGTGTGGGCTAACCACCTCCGGGGGCTTCCCGAAAGGTGGCCGCCATTCGCAACGCCGGAAACCGAAACCCACGCTTTAACCTTTTCAAATGCCTTTTCTTGTAGCCGTCCCCAAACCCATTTCGCGCCTTTATTCAACAATCGATGCAATGGCTCGGCTACCGAAGCTTTGTGGGGCAGAAATGAGTGGTAAAAATTGATTAGCCCTAAATAGGCTTGTAACTCCGTTTTATTTTTAGGTCTGGGTGCATTGTGTATAGCTGCTACCTTTCCAGGGGTTGGGTGTACACCTTGTTCATCAATCTTGAACCCAAGGAACTCGACACTTGAGACCCCAATCGCACATTTTTCCCATTTTACTCGCAACCCAGCCTTATTGAAGCACTTCAGAACACTCCGGACCCTTTCAAGCAATTCTTCATCACTCTTTCCCGCAATAAGCACGTCATCAAAATAGGGAATTACTCCCTTGATACCTCTGAGCAACCCCTCCATTAAACCCTGGAAGATCCCAGGTGCGACGTTAACCCCGAATTGTAGGCGCTTAACTTTAAACGCACCTCTATGCATAACGATGGTTTGTGCTTCTGCAGCATTGTTATCTACAGGCAACTGTTGATATGCCTGGGCAAGGTCTAATTTTGCAAACACCTTGCCTCCCCCAAGAGATGCAAGTACATGGCTTATTACCGGTACAGGATAGGAATGCTGTTGTAATGCCTTATTGATTGTACATTTATAATCTGCACAAATACGTATGCTTCCATCACGTTTGACAGGAGTAACAATGGGCGTTTCCCATTTGCTGTACGGAACTGGCTCCAAGACCCCTTGCTCTAGGAGCTTGTCAATTTCCATTTCAATCTTGGGTTGCAATGCTAACGGCACCTTCCTATATTTTAGCCTGATAGGCCTAACATTTGGATCCAACTCAAATGAAACCGGGGGACCCGTATAAGTTCCCAGCCCTTTTGCAAAAACCTGAGGAAATTCGTCATACAAACAATTCCATTTATCATGACATACCGTATTAATACCAGAAATAGCAATGCCTAATGGCTCAAACCAATCGAGCCCCAACAGGCTTACCCTGTCCCCTTCGGCAACAATCAGGGACAGAGCCGCCTTACGCTCTTTGAAACGGACGTCAAATTCCGCCTCACCTGCCAATGGAATTCGGTGCCCTTGGAAATCTGCAAGACAAGCGTCAGTGGGCAGGAGGCGGCGGCGGCTTCGGCTCGGAAAAAGACGATCCAATGTGCATGTTGAAATGATTGTTCTAGCCGACCTGGAATCGACTTCAAAAGGGCAGGCAACTCCGTCGAGGAACAAGGTGACGAAAATCTTCTTCCTCCGGGGTGCTCCCGTGGTGAAGACGGACGATGAAAAGGGGTTGGACGACAGGGTCGGGTTTCGGGACGACAGGGATGAAGAGCAGGTTGTGTTGACCTTGCTTCGGAATTGAGAGCGCTGTGGAGGCGACGTAGGCGGTGATCTTTTCGACTTGCAAACTCTGGCGATGTGCCCGCGTTTTCCGCAAGCCCGACAAACCAATCCTTTGGCCCAACAGGTGTCGCGCTCGTGCTTCCTGCCACAACCAAGGCACTGACGCGCTGGTGCAGTCTTCACTTGGGTTCGCGGCTGGCTGCTGGAACAAGGCTCTCGTACGTCATCCATGGCGGGCGCTGGCTCACGGTCCTCGACCTGTTGGTGAATGCTGGATTCAGCTGCCGCAGGCCGCTGTCGCACTTCTCGCGTCGACCTTTCAGCAGCTTCAGCGGCGATGGCTTCCTCGAATGCGACCTTGAATGTCAGCGTCTTGAGGGCGAACAGGCGTTGTTGCAGCTTTGCATCGCGGTGACCGCAGACCAGCCGGTCTCGCAAGGCTGTCTCGAGATCGGCGAAGTTGCAAGCCCTTGCCAACTTCCTCAATGCCGCCACAAACTCGGCTACGGATTCGCTGGAGCCTTGCCGCCTTTTGTAGAATGCGGGCCGGGAAGCGATCTCTGAAGGTTGCGGCGCAAAATGAGCCTTCAACTTCTCCGTCAGCGTGGCATACGGCACGGACTTGATGTCATCAGGCGTGACAAGTGAACGAGCGATGTCGAACACCTCTTTGCCACATGAGCTAAGCAGTGCAGCTCGTTTCTTCGCAGCATCCATCACCCCGCCGCTCTCGAGGTGAAACTCGAACCGGGTGAGGTACGCCTCCCAGTCCTCGGTCGCGGGCTCGAACGGCTCGAACCGGTGCTTGGAGCTCATGGCGGCGCTTCCTGGAGTGGACGGCCCCCTCGGAAACTCGCAGTCAATCGGAACTTCCTCCGTGGTGTCTCAGCGGGGCTGCCTACCCGCTAAATCCCACCTTTGTCGCCAGTTGATAAGTACGAGACAACACACCGGAGGTAAGTTCAAAAAGTGATTTCAGCTTTATTTCAGCTCCAAGTTAGACCAGCTAAGGACTAGACCAGCTAGACAAAATACAGTTCCAAAATAGCAGTTTATATACACTTCAGGCTGTAGTAGCCACACCCACAGAATGTAAACACGCCAATAACATTTGAACAAGGCAGCCAATCATAATGCAGTTATAAGGACCAATCATATTCCATAACAATAGCCAATCAAGGATGTTCCCTCCATAAGCCCTTTGATTGGGCAATACAAGACAGTTTCTGAATCCGCATAATGAGCACCTGCTCAACTTATGCTGACACTTATGTCCCTGAAGACATAACAATATTGGTTTATTATTCTGATATTTTTATTCTGTTTTAGTACCTTGAAAGCCACCTTGGCCCTGGCCTGGATGGGCCCAGACTAGCCTGATCCTGTCACATCTTGGGAACTAAGTGGGGCCAACCCAGGTCAGTATTTGGATGGGAATACCAGGGTCATGATGCAGAGCCAGGCAATGGCAAACCTCCTCTGACGGTCTCTTGTCTGTGACTTCATGGCACTTTTCATCACCACCAAGCCACTCTGAGAAACCTGGTTATGAACGCTGGCTAAAGAAAATCCAAATAAATATGGTATTGGAGTAATTTGGAGTAATTTGGAGTTGGGGTGAAGTCCTTAGTTAGCACCACCCGTGTGGACATGCCCTGAGAAAACTGTGTAAGTGGCTAGGGACAGACCCTCCCCTGGCTTTTTACTGTAGCACTGCAAATTTTGAGGGGGGGGGGTTGTTTTGCTTTGTTGCATATTTCCATTGCATGAAAAGGTATTCGTAGAGTAACTCCATTACTCTAAGCAGTGAGATGAATTGGCATAGTGTTACACTGGTGCATGAACTCATGGACACAATCTTCTCTGCTTGTTTGCCTTGCACCATGGGCTCATGCTCTTAAGCCTGCAATGGATTGTTCACCATCAGCTAAAGTTCCATTGGTTTCCACAGAGAAAGTTGGACTGAACGACCCATTCCCTATCAGACCTGGATTTTGATTGAAAAGTTGTAAAGGAACAGAACAGGTGGAGGGTGTGAGTTGCAGTAGAGAAAGTGCACACAGTGGTTTTCTTGACCTTTCTCCAACCACTCTTTATCCACATATATGCACCTCTTCCCCCAGAAGCTTCTCCATTCTATGCAGACACTGAGAGAAACACATTGCCAAAAAAAAAAAAATCTTTTCCAACAGCTGTTTTCTGAGATCTTTTAACTGGTGACACCAGGGCTTGAACCAGGGACTTTCCACATGCCAAGCATACACTCCACCACTGAGCCATAGACCTTCCTGTGCTTTGGGCTTTTCTTTTGCATTCCACCTACCCTGTTTCTATATACCTGTCCAGTGCAGACCTGAGATCCCAGACCCAGATCAGATTTCAGACATGTAGTTCAGCCTTTGTGTTTCCCTCTAGTTTGTTTCCCAAGCAGATTAGAGAAATTATCCAGTCCCCAACCCATTTGCCGTGATGATGTCACCTTTGCATTCTTGTTCGTGACCTTGGATGATACATTGACAGCAATTCAAAAACATTTAGTGTTCTGGAAAATCTCACAACACCATTTGATTTCCATTGTCAACAAAGATCACCAGCTTCCATTGTTTGCCACTGTTATTTCAGGGAGATGACAATCAAAGTGGCATTCTCAAGCATACATCCTAAGGGCCATATCACGGCCAATGACCCTGCAGGGCCAGGCTGAGATTTTGTAAATTGTTCCACAAAGAACTTGAAAGCCTTTGAGAAATTGTGGCAGTACAATCACTTCAGTAGTGCTATGTGTGTTTTTGCATGCTCACTAGCAACCACCATACCCTCCCAATGCTGAAACAGCAATTTGTGAGAATACTGCAGTAATGATACCTGTCCCACAGACTTGTACAAATTTCCTCCAGGAGGGCATGTTGGTCATTATTTTTTTCCATTCTTTGGTGGCCATGTTAACCTCCATGAAACAAAGATAACTTAATTACCCTCAAGTTTTCTTAAAAGGGGTGGCTAACTTTGCTGATTCCCTCTTCCCATTACAGCTCACTTAGGTTACCTTCAGACAGGTCTTTACATCTGACCCAGGCATGAATGCCTGGCAGATTTAAAGGGAATGATCAGACAGTGACTGTTTTGCCCTGCCAGGGAGTCGTACTTAAAAGATACCAGTAAAAGTCCAGTGCTGTTGCTTGCCCGACAAGCCAATGATGGACTTTCCTCCGTCTGATCATTCCAGCACACAATCCCTCCATTGGGATGGTCTGCTCTAGACTATCCCGAATGGCCGCCATTTTAAAAGATCTCCAAGCAATATGTGCATAAACACATAAATGCATGATAGCCGTAGAGCTCCGCTCAAGCGTTCAGGAGAATTTCATGTTAATCAATGGCCTATTAAATTAATGAACCTCATTAATTGAAATCAGACAACATAGGAGGACAACGTAGGTCTTTCCCCAAGCAAAGTAGTCCCTCCATTGACCCAGATCTCCAGGGCAGGGGGATGGCCAGGATTTGTTTCATCCAGCCCTAGCCATCTGCATCAGAACAGAAACTGAAAGGAAAAGTTGGGTATGTTTGGACTGTCTTGTTGGTCTAAGTGGGTTGAGCCTACTTTACAGGGGCAGTCTGTAAAAGAACCTATGAGATCATATAAGCTGACGTAGGGATTTTGGCTACATGTCCCTCTGGCGGTGCTTTAACCACACGATTCCACACATGTGCAGAAAACCAAGCATGCTGTGAAGCACATATGCACATGCACAATGGAATTTAAAAAACAAAAACAAACACATGGCTCCTTCATGGGGATGCCGTCTAGACAATCCACAGCGGAGTCAGCATGTGGTAAACTGATTTATGGGGGAGCTGTCTGGTCACCCAACAGCGGATAAAAAAGATCGGGATCAAATTTGAGCCAGGCCAGTGGTGGGATTAGCTGCCCATCTGAATGCACCCTTAGTTCCATGAAATTTGCTGGGGGGGGAGGAGGCAATGGACCTTTTAGAACAATAGAGTTGGAGTCTGCAGTGAGAAGAAACATAAGAAGATAAGAAGAGCCCTGCTGGATCAGACAGTGGTCCACCTAGTCCAGAATCTAGTCATACATACTGGCCAACCAGTTCCTCTGGAGGGCCAACAGCAGGACACAGAAAGCGAGACCTTCCCCTGATGTTGCTTCCTGGCTCTGACATTCAAAGGTTTAGTGCCTCTGAAAGTGGAGGTTCCCCTCAGTCGCCATGGCTAGTAGCCACTGATAAACCTGTTCCTCTATTAACCTATCTAATCTCTCTTTAAAGCTGTTTGTCCCTATATCCGCTGGCAGTGAATTCCACATTTTACGAATTAGCAAAAATCACCACCCCTTCTTAAGAAAATGTATGGGCTGTTATCAGGGGTCTTTTCGTAAAAGAACAGCTGCAGGAGCTCATTAGCATATGGTATGCTAATGAGCTATTAGGCTATTAGCATATGCCACACCCCCTGACATCACCGGAAGTGATGTCAGAAGGGGAAGCAAAAGGGGGGGAAGCATCTTCAAAAGCCTCCCCTTCCCTTCCCCAGCTGGTCTGGGTGGGGGAGCTAAGAGAGAAGGGGTTTAAAGTTTAAACTCCTTCTCACTAGAGTTCAGCCACAGAAGGAGGAAATAGGGAAGGAAAGAGAGAGAATAGAGAGAAGGAAAGAAGGAAGGAAAGAGAGAAAGAAAGAGAGGGAAGAGGGAGGGAAACAGGGAAAGGAGGAAAAAGAGAAGAGAAGAAGGTGGGAAAGAAAGAAAGAAAGAAAGAAAGAAAGAAAGAAAGAAAGAAAGAAAGAAAGAAAGAAAGAAAGAAAGAAAGAAAGAAAGAAAGAAAGAAAGAAAGAAAGAAAGAAAGAAAGAAAGGAAGAAAGAGAGAGAGGAAGAGAGAGAGGAAGAGAGAGAGGAAGAGAGAGAGGAAGAGAAGAGAAGAGAAGAGAAGAGAAGAGAAGAGAAAGAGAAGAGAAGAGAAGAGAAGAGAGAGAGAAGAGAAGAGAAGAGAAGAGAAGAGAAGAGAAGAGAAGAGAAGAGAAGAGAAGAATGAGGGAAAGAGGAAAAAGAAAGAAGGAAAGGAGGGAATGAAAGAAATTCAGTGGCAATTCAGCCCCATTATACCCTATGGGCCATTGAAGTCAATGGTGAAAACATAGGGTATATTCTGGGGGCTGGAGGGGAGGGGTTTGAGGGAGAGGCTCCAAGATCACAGGATAGCTGATGGAGCCTCTCCCCAAGATACCCACCAAATTTCAAGAACATTGGACCAGGGGGTCCACTTCATGGGCCCCCAAACAGGTTGCCCCATTTCTCCATTGTTCTCTATGGTGGGAAAATAAGTTATTTTTTTCCCACTATAGAGAACAATGGAGGGAATAGGGGCAACCTGTTTAGGGGCTACAGAATTGGACCCCCTGGTCCAATGTTCTTGAAACTTGGTGGGTATCTTGGGGAGAGGCTCCATCAGCTATCCTGTGAGTTTCGAGCCTCTCCTCAAACCCTCTCCTCCAGCCCCTAGAATATACCCTATGTTTTCACCATTGACTTCAATGGCCCATAGGATATAATGGAGCTGAAATTGACATTCGGCTGCCTGAAAGACTCTCCGGGACGCCGGCTGGGGGCGGGGCTTGGCTTCTGAGCTCCCGGAGCTGCGCTCCGGTGGGCTCCCCCCGAAAAGACCCCTGGCTGTTATGCTTTCTAACAAGGTTGGACCACTGTCCACTCTGGAAAAAAAACTGACAAACTTCTAAATGAGTGTTCTTCAGCGAGGGTCGCCAGATCCCCTGCTATGGGGATTGTTTCTCTCTGCTTCCTACAGATAGAACCACAGTGGCATGCAATCTGGGTGGCAATCAAGATCTTCATCAGAGACCAAACAACTAAATTAAAGATGT
>JAPDNY010001903.1:0-11889 GCA_029375565.1 Gekko gecko | reverse complement strand
TTTTTTTGGTAAATACAATTTATTATTGGATATATCACATGTTCAAACATTTTCAACCAACCTACATACCCATTTTTCTAATTTCCCCTTCTCCCCCCTCCAAACAAGACTTCCCGCACCGTTCCCACCCCATTAATATCTCTCTTATTCTATTACAATTATTTCTAAACTTATTTTCTCTAGCAAACGGTAACAATTCAGAAATCTAATTCTATTTCATTTTCCACTTAATAACAATCGAAACAGATCAAACCACGTTTAATGTCCCAATTTTTCAACAAGTATTTTTGAAAGTCTTTCCAGTCTTCAAAAAAGGTTTCATCTTCTTCGTTGTTTAATTTTCTTGTTAATTTGTCCATTTCTGCTAGAAACAACGTCTTTTTAATCCATTCCCATGTTTCAGGTACTTTATCTTGTTTCCAACATTGAGCAAAAGTCAGTCTTGCTGCAGTAGTCAAGTACCATAACAGTGTTCTCTTGGCTACATTTATTTCTTCCATTTTAAGACCTAACAATAACATCTGTGGGTCTTTCTTAAAAGTACATTTCAAAATTTTTTGTATCTCATTGTGGATCTCTGTCCAATACTTTACTGCCTTATCACATGTCCACCACATATGGTAAAAAGACCCCTCATGTTTTTTACATTTCCAACATTTGCTGGACATACTTTCATTTATAATAGCAATTTTTTTAGGCGTCATATACCATCTGTACATCATTTTATAGCAATTCTCTTTAACATTTACACACGTTGAAATTTTCATTGATTTTTTCCACAAATATTCCCAAGATGTCATTAATATCTCATTATTAACATTTACAGCCCATTTTATCATTTGCTCCTTTACAACTTCATCCTCAGTATACCATTTCAATAACACCTTGTACAGTTTAGAGATCATTTTTTTATCTTTCTCAAGCCATACCGTTTCAATTTCAATATTCTTAGCTCTAAAACCATGTTCTCTTTTATCGGTCTTAAATAGATCATAAATCTGTCTATACTTCAACCAATCATATTCAAATTCAACATCAAATCTATCTTTTAACACAAAATTTTTCCCTTCAGATTTTAAAAGGTTTTTATAAGGTAGCCAATCTAGTCCTTGGTTTCTTGAATATGGATTAATTACTTCCGCTGGTACAATCCAAAGTGGTCTTTCTTCTGAGAAGAATTTTCTATATCTCGTCCATGTCCCGAACAGTGATTGTCTTACATAGTGGTGTTTAAAAAATTTATCCACTTTTTCTTTTCCATACCATAAATATGCATGCCATCCGAATTTATTATCATGTCCTTCCAGGGCCAATAACTTCTTATTGTCCAAATTAATCCACTGTTGTAACCATGTTAAACAGACGGCATCATAATACAGTCTTAAATTCGGTAGTTGTAAGCCTCCTCTCTCTTTTGCATCACATAAAATTTTCATTTTAATCCTTGGCTTTCTTTCCTGCCCATACGAATTTAGATAGTTCTTTCTGCCACATATCCAATACCTTCCTTTGTTTTAATATTGGAATAGTCTGAAACAAAAACATCAAACGTGGTAAAATATTCATTTTTACAGTTGCGATTCTTCCCATCAGTGATAAATTCAAAGTGTCCCATTTCCTCATATCTTGTTGAATCTTATGCCACACCTTTTCATAATTGTTTTTGAACAAGTCAATATTTTTCATGGTTAATTCAATTCCAAGATATTTGGTCTTTGTGACCACTTCACATTGAATTTTCTCTTGCAATTCTGTTTGTCTTTGTTTCGTCATATTTTTACACATCACTTTGGTTTTATTTTTATTAACATAAAATCCCGCAACTGACCCAAACTCTTCAATTTTTTCCATCAATTGTGGTATTTTCTCAATTGGGTCTTGAATCATAAACATTACGTCATCTGCAAATGCCCTGTACTTGTAGGCAAAGCCTTTTACTGTAAGTCCTTCAATACTATTGTCTTTCCTTATCTCTGTCAATAATATTTCCAATATCCAAATAAACAGCAATGGGGATAATGGGCAACCTTGACGTGTTCCCTTTTGGACTCGGAAGAAGTCCGTCCTTTCTTTATTTATATTCAAAGCCGCTTTTTGTTCTGAATATATTGCCACAATCATATTTAAGAAAGACTGTCCAATATCCATTTTTTCAATAACTTGTAGCATAAATTCCCAATTTAAATTATCAAAAGCTTTTTCCGCATCTAAGAAGAGGAATCCTACTTCTTTTTCAGGATGCTTGTCATAATATTCAATTGCATCTATCACCACTCTCAAATTATCTCTGATTTGTCTATTTGGTAAAAATCCAGCTTGTTCTTCCGCTATCGTATCTTTCAAATACTTTTTCAGCCTCTCAGAGAGTATTTTTGCAAATAGTTTGTAATCATTATTCAATAGCGAAATTGGCCTATAATTCTTTACTTGAGTCAAATCCAAACCTTCTTTAGGTATCAGTGAAATGTTTGCTTCTTTCCATGAATCTGGGATCCGTTTAGTCTGTCTTATCTCATTCGACAGAAGTACTAAAATGGGGGTTAGCTCCTCTTTAAATTTCTTATAGAATTTTGCTGTAAAGCCATCTGGTCCTGGAGCTTTACCCAACTTTGCATCCTCTATCGCCATTGTCACTTCCTCTTTTGTTACTAGACCATTTAATAATTCCTTAATTTGTTTTCCCAGCTCTGGAACTTCAATCTTCTCCAAATATTTCTTGATTCTCTGTTGGTCAATTCCTTTCTTTTGAAATAATTTGGCGTAGTATTTAAAAAAAGCTCTTTTTATACCATTCAGATTCATCACATCTTTTCCATCTTCAACAATCTTAGATATAAAATTTCTTTCTTTTCTATTTTTCAATTGCCATGCTAAAAACTTCCCTGGTTTGTTTGCACCCTCAAATGCTTTTGCTGTAATTTTTTCAGATTCCAATATAATTCTCTGTTTAAAAGAACATTCAACTGGTCTTGCAAGAAGTGGATTTCCTTAATAATCTTCTTCTTCCCTGGTCTTTTTTTTAATTCCCTTTCTTTTTGTCGAATTTTTTTCATGTAGGTCTTTCTGTTGTTGGATCTTTTGCTTTTTATCTTTGGAGTTCAGAGAGATAAGCATACCTCTCATTACTGCTTTGTATGTATCCCATACAACTTGTATATCCGTTCCTTTATTCAAATTCAATTCAAAAAAACTTTTCGTTTCCTTTTTAAAATTTCATTAATTTGTTTTTGATCCAGTAAATCTTCATTAATTCTCCAAAATAACTGTTTGGGTTTTGCTTTAGATATCCAAAGTAGGGGATTATGATCAGAATTAGTTTTCGGTAAAATTTGTATTTTATAAGTTTTTTGCGCCATCTCCTCTGACATCCAAATCATGTCAATTCGAGAAAAGGAGTTATGTCTATTCGAATAAAACGTGTAGTCCTTAGCCTTAGGATTCCACTTCCTCCAAACATCTTCTAATTTCTCTTGCTTCATCAATTGAAAAAAATTTTTTGGTAACTTTCCAGCTATTTCTCCACTTGCTTTGGACTTTCTATCCAATATGTTGTTCACTGTACCATTAAAGTCTCCCGCCAGGACAATTTGGTCATAGTTCAAACACTCCAACTCTTTAGCCAAATCGTTAAAAAAAGTCTCTTTTGCACCATTGGGTGCATATATATTAACAAGCAATGTCTTTTTTCTGTCCATAAAGATTTCCACGCCTACATATCTCCCTTCTTTGTCGGAAAAAATTTGTTTAGGATCCAAATCTTTTGAAATATAAATCACTGTTCCTTTTTTCTTATTAAATGCTGAAGAATGAAATTCTTCTCCCAATTTTTTATTAGTCAGATATTTATCGTCTTGTTTTCTTATGTGTGTTTCTTGTAGACAAATTATATTACATTTTTGTTTTTCCAGCCAATGATTCACCAGTCTTCTTTTACCTGGTGAATTTAGTCCATTTACGTTCCAAGATAAAAATTTGTAATCCATAATGGCGTTGAATTAAATATCTTTAAAATCGTCCAAATTACTCGCTTTAAATCTATATAAGTCTCCTTCTGTTTTAAGAGTTGATCTCACCGAGTTGTACATGAATGTAAGTCCATATGGAATTTCCCATCTGAACCTGATATTCATTTCTTTTAATCTGTCTGTCAATTTCTTGAATTTCTTTCTGTCTTGTAGAATCGATCTCGGAATTTCTCTCAAAATTATTATTTTCTTTCCATTAATTTCCAACGGTTGTGTAAATTGTTTCTTGAAAACATCTTCCTTCATCTTTGTTGTCACAAATTGAACAATTACATCTCTAGGTAATTGCTTTCTTTTGGCATAGGCTGAGTTTACTCTGTAAATCAAGTCAAAGTCTGCATCCAAGTCTCCTTCGTCTTCCCCTATGTAAGTTGTCAATGTCTTAATTACTAGAGCCCGTAAATCTTGATCCTCCTCTTCTTCTATCCCTCTCAATCTCAGATGATTCTGAGTAGCCCTGTAATCCATTATGGTCTCCAGCCTTGCGTTTTCTGACAGGGTTTTTTTAACCCTTTGTTCCATATCTTCAGATTTTGTCACCAGACTTTTGACTTCCTTTTGAGTTCTTCTGTATCTTTCTTAATCCCTGACACTTCTGCAAGTACCAGTTCCTTCAATTCTTCCATATTTTTTTTCTGTACTTGAATTTGCACTTGCTCTATTTGCTCCAATTGTTGTTGCAACTGTGATTCTATTTGTTTTCCAAGATTTTCAGTCATCCGTTTTTCCATCGCCTCCATAGCTGCTTGCCACTCTTTTTTTCTCCTTTGCAGTCATTCTTGGGCTGGGTGATAAAGCAGCTCTAGGTCTTGTTCGCAAATCCGTCTTGGAGGCCACTTCAATGTTAGTTAATCTTTATATTAGCAGTCTTCAAGCCAAATCGCCACCTTTAAAACTTGTTTAAACACTTTTTCGGCCTGAAAATAACGTTTTAAATTTTGGTCCTCCCCAAAATGTCGGGCGTAATTTCTCTATGGTTTTCCGGCTAGAGTAGGCTTCTTCCGAACTTCCTGTTCTCCTGTCCGTCTCTATAATCCAACTTCCGGTAAAGGTGGTGTCACATAATAAAATGTCCATCCGCTTCAAACACAGCAGCCTCTGAAAACCTCCACTCTAGCCCACTTCCTGTATCACAGAGTCACAGTTAGTTTCGTTTTCTACTACGTAGCGTTTAGACTTGAATAACCACAGGAATGCAAAACAAAGTCTCTTTTCAGCCTTTTTCTCTAACGGAAAGCTTTCTTTTTACTTTTAATTCAAGCGGAATAGTTCCTTAAGCGTTTCAACGCTTATCCGTACGTTTATCACAGTCTTCTTTAAACCGGTAAGCGCTTAATCGTATATTTGTTACCTTGCTTGTAGTTTCGGGTTTCGCGGTGCTTCTTCCGTAAACGATGTTAATCAGATGATGAAGAGATCGGTAGATGGCGAATTTATGCTGAATTCTCAGCCCGGCTGGCATCTGTAGAGTTGATTTGCAACTGCCCTCTTCACGGAGGGAGATCAGTGTAAACAAGCTTCCTCCGAAGCTTATCCACACCGATCTCAACCCCCCTCAGGCTTCGCTGCTTGCTTGCCACTCCCCCGCCTGGAGAGTGCTGCGCTGGGCCAAGTAGAGCCCAGACTGTCGTCAGATGCCGCAGTACACTCTGCACAACTCGCAAAGTGTGTCAATTCGCCATTTTCCCCGACCGGAAGCCACTGTTCTTTACACTCTCAAGTAAAATGACATTTTGGAATTTTGATGCCAGTGCTTTCCATTGCTCGTCCTTTCCCAATTTTCTGTGCACCCCATTTTCCCTGTTACAAAACTCTTATCTTACAACTTAATAATGTATTGCTTTAGTACATTTTTATCCTGCCCAAGGAGCTCAGAATGCTATACTTCTGTCTGCCCTCTTCCATTTTAGCCTCCCAATGACCCTGTGAGGTAGATTAGGCTGGGAGAGTATACTGAACAAGATCATCCAGCAAATTTCATGACACATGCAGAGTTTGAATCTGGGTCTGCTCCCAGATACTAGCTCAACACTCTCATCACTACACCAGGCTGAAGCTTTAAAAAATTCGATACAACTCAAGGTGGAAGAGGGTCCAGGGGAGTGGGTGATAAGACTAAATGGCTGAAGTAATTAGCGATGCTTTAAATGTGGCCCATTAGGCAGCACAAGCTCATTATAAAATCGCCAGCACACACAGTCATGTTGCACATGATTGATCCACCAGCTCAGTATGAAAGAGGCTGTTGATCCTTTTTTGATAACTAGATAATCAATCCCTTTGTGCACCAGAGAGAATTAACAAAA
This sequence comes from Gekko gecko, assembly GCA_029375565.1. Taxonomy (NCBI): domain Eukaryota; kingdom Metazoa; phylum Chordata; class Lepidosauria; order Squamata; family Gekkonidae; genus Gekko; species Gekko gecko. The sequence continues at coordinate 5,558 of JAPDNY010001903.1, read as the reverse complement.
TGACCCCATAAAGCTCGTACAAATGGGCAAACAGAAAAATCTGCTCTCTTCAGACCTTTCTTTTGGTGTACTGGTGGTTGCTCAAACACATGGGTCTGACCTTGGAAAATGGAATGCTAAAGAAATCTACAACATACCTCTTTGACTACTTTTGCTCCCTTTTTATCAATAAATTCCAGCTGAGCTAGTGCTTCATCTATGCTCATGCCTCGTATCTGGAAGTCACAGGAAAGAGTAAACCTTTAAGCAACCAGGAGCAGAAGTAAGAATTCGCAATACACTGCATATAGTGAAGCAAATCCCATAAAGGACTTTCATCTGACTATGCTGGATAGCTAACATATTTAAAATTAGAAATATTAGAGCTATATGGCAATGCCTGTTGGTTACTAATTGCTATGCATGATTTTATGTGATACTTTAAAGAACTTTGGCAAAATGCACTAGGGATTTCCAGAGCAATAGCAGAGAGAGAAGAATTACTAATCGAAAGTCACATCAATTGGCTTCTTACCAAAGCTTCCTAGCAACAGCTTTCTCAAATCTCTCATGTACATCTAAATCTGACTCTCACAATACAGAATCTGCCGCAAACTTCTCTGATACTGTATCTGCTCTATGCAGTAAGTCATTCACAGATGACATGATCAACCTTCGTAGTATGACTAGCACAAGCTATGAACAAGAATGTTTGGTAGACATTGGTTGCATGGAGCAGCTGTCTCACGAGGGTAGTCTCAGATGACTTTCTTGTGGCAGCCACATTATCAGCAACTGCAGAGGATCAGACATTCTGCAAATGATCCTGATGTTCTTTCTGTTCCTCAAGAGGAAACAAGGAATTCACATGGGCTTGGTCTTTGCTACCCCATGCATTTCAACCAATACAGTATCTTTTCTCTTTACCACTAGGCTGTGGCTCAGTAGTAGAGCATCTGCTTGGCATGCAGAAGGTCCCAGGTTCAATCCCCAACATCTCCAGTTAAAGGATATATCAGTAAGTTATGTGAAAGACCTCTGCCTGACACCTTGGAGAGCACCTGCCAGTCTGAGTAGACAACACTGACTTTGATGGACTGAGGGTTTGATTCAGTATAAGGAGACTCATGTAGTTCATGTGTATTTTCTGAGGCACAACAACCAGACCTTCTTGAGCTATATGCCAAATATGCAGTTCACATAACATTTTAATGGTGGCATTTGTAAGGCAAGGTATGAAATCTTCTGAATTCTTTCAGCCACAAGTACTTGTGGCAAGATAAATGAAACAGTTGTTACTGAATAACAACAAAATCATGCATGCCTTATACAACAAAGCCTACCAAAACAACTTCTCTTACCAGCTTGGCCACATACCACATCTTGTCCATACTATATTTAATATGTCTTCGACAGTGGTAAATTTCCTTTAAAAAAAATAGAAGTTTATTCTTTAAATCAATTCAATGAGGGTGGCTATAATGTCTTGAGGAGCAAAACTTGTTTACCCCAAACTAAATACACACTAGATGAAAACAGAAAATTCTCCCCCACCCCCAAAAGATACTGTGTGTGTCATAAGCTACAAAAGAAAATGGGAAAGACTAGTAAGACCTCGCAGATAAAGCTTCATGCTTAAAGTGGGCAAATGTAAGGCATGGCCACAAGCTATAAAACATTTAGTCTCTAACAGGGCATTTGAAAACTAGGCAGAATAACAAAAGCAGGCAATATCCTGCAAAGAAGGGCACGAGGACATAGGAACTGCAGGCTGTGCTGTAAATAGGCAATGAAATTGGACACAGCCTTGCAGGCAACCTAGGGAGCAGATGCCCAATCCTTTGCTGGGCACAGCCACGTCACTGCTCATTCTTCTCACTATCTCTCTCTAGTAGCCCTCCATCGTCTCTCCCCATCACCACAAGCACAGCGCTGAATTCACCCCGCTTTTCCTTTCTTTGCCCAGCCTCAAAGTATTTCTAATTTCCTGTCAATGAAGGAAAGCAGTCAAACCCCACATGCACTTATCTCAGCTGTGGGATTTCTACATGCAGAATGTATTCTCCCTCCCTTCATCTTACAGTTGCAAAAGACGTGCAGCCCTATGGGGCCAGGTGGCAACCTCGTGATGCATACTCTTTGTCACTGCCCTACACAAAGCAGCACCAAGGTGAGCACACACGGTACAGAAATTCTTCATTTCATTTTGCAAATGTCAGAAGCCCTGTGAAGTGAGGACAGAAAGCCAGTGCATGTTCACTGATCCCACAGAGGCCCCTCAGGAAGCACTGAGGAAATCATGTGCTCTCAGCCATGCTGGCACAGTGTGCCAGTGGGCCACTATTCTGATCTTGGGTTGTTTTAATATAGCACTTCAGGTACTTTTCAAATTCTCGGCCATGGTATTCTAAGGGAGACTGCACGGGTGAGATACATTTACATTATAATAATGCATGTAATGCGGAAATGCAAGGATGTCCTCAGTGTATGACCACACCAATGTTGCCTCCAATGACAGCCTCACCACCATTCTTTCACCAGTCAGGCCAGAAACAACTGGTGAATGTAAATGTAATTTTTAAAAATAAGAAAAACAAAAAGAAGGAAAAGAAAATTAAAACTTTTCAAAGGGAAACAAAAATTTACACAGACACATTAATCATTTGATAACTGAAGTCCCATGTACACTTTGTTGCCCAGAAATACAATGCATATATTCAAGTCATATTGCTAGTAGACTCAATAAATCTGCACAGAAGACAAGATGGTGAACATTTAAATACACACACACACACAGCATTTGTCTCTGATGTAACCATTTTTCATTTTCACTGTGCTTAGCAGCAAGGCAAAAAATCTGAAAGTATGTCAATTATTTTTTAAAAAAGAAAAACTGAAAAAGAAAATGCAAGACCAAGATTACGGTACCTGATTGGAAAACTTTAAAGAGTTTGCATATGAATCTCACTGGCTCTCCCATACATCATGTTACAAGTTAGCCATTTTGAGCACATAAAAAGCAGCATCTCTTTTCCTTCCATAGACCAACTTTTTAATATTTAGTTTATCTAGTTTCACACACAAAAGATACTATAGTTTTCTGAACATACTTTCAGCTGTAGAGCACCCAAAGGGAGAATAAATAAGAAAATGTTTACAGTGAAATTCAGGGCAGACTAATAAGTGTATTGACTGTTTTCTACCAAGTTAAGACCATGGCTGCTGCATCTTTTTAGGCTCAGTCAAAAGCTACCAATTTTTTTTAGTCCAGTGGCACCTATAAGACCAACCAAGTTTTATTCTGGGTATGAGCTTTTGTGGGCTTGCACACTTCATCAGATACATTGAAACAGAAGTCACCAACCATTACATATAGGTAGAAGGTAAGGAGGTTGTTGCCAGGAAGGGCCAATTAGAGTCAAGATGCATATGTAATCGAGCAGTAAATATAGCTAAGCCTGTGAATAGCATCAAATCAGCATACAGGTCAAATCCTATGCCAAAGGATAAATGGACACAAATCTGACATCAAGAATCACAAAACTGAGAAACCTGCAAGAGAAGACTTCAGCCTTCAAGGACATTCAATAGCAGACCTCAAAGTGTCTGTTTAATTGCAAATGAACTTCAGAAGCAGACTAAAACGGGAGACTGCTGAGTTACAAGTTATTACAACACTCAGGACAATGGAACCCCCAGAATTTAATGGAGATACTGGTTTCTTATCTCCCTACACATGCTAATGTCATTCAGTTCTCACATGTTTGTAAACTCCTTTATTATGCTGTATGCTAATTTGTTGTTATTCACAGGTCTTATCAATTGCCTTCATCCAATTTTAGCTATATTTACTTCTCAATCCCTTATGTATCTTTAATTGGCCCTTCCTGGCAACACCCTCTACCTATATGTAATGTTTGGTGACCTCTTTTAATGTATCTGAAGAAGTGTGCATGCACATGAACGCTTATACCCAGAACAAAACTTTTGCTGGTCTTAAAGGTACCACTGGACTCAAACTTTGTTCCGCTGCTTCAGACCAACATTGCTGCACACCTGAATCTACCATTTATTTTGTTTAGCAAAAAGAGGTAAAAACAATAAAAGATCCCTCAAAATGTAGCTGTGATGTGCTTGTCCACCCAGCATATGACTCTGATAAGTATAAACACCCTATTTAGCAACATTCATGCCAAAGAATTGCTGGGACACAGGTAGTATCTCTGGGAACAAAAGGGGGTATATTCTCAATTTTATGTTTGACATGACTATGGTGTCCTGGCCCCCAAACTCTTCAATCTCATTCTAACACTTCAATTTACTTGCTCAGAACCTGTTGCCTTGCACAGTTAGACAAAGACTATGATAATTACCAGCTCTGCAATTTTATTGTATACATTTTTAAAAAATATCTCTTACTGCAGGTCTTCGAGGCTCTCCTGGTTTTTGAGGAGGATAAACTATTCTATTCTTCTTTTCCCATCTTCCGATACTTTCGTAAGATGTCACCGTACGGATATTTGAAAGAAGAGGAACAGTGCAAGATGCTAGTAACCTGCAAGACAATATCTGGCAATGTTTTGAGTGTGAATTATCAGCAGTTACTAAAGACGTTGGTTGCTAAATTCATTCAATTTGTCACACTTATTTCATACAACCTTGTAATATAGCATTTACTTGGGAATATGCAGTATTGACATCTAGGTCAACAGCCACATGCTCACAGGGACAGAACAGCTGCTATCACACTGTTCTGTATTAACACAGGTCAAAGCTATGGTGATTCCTCTAGACACAGGGCATCTTACTGGCATTTTGACTAGAAGGGAGAATAAGCCTTGTCTACACCTTTCACAGTACTTCCCAAGCACAGTTAGCGTGTTCTCTTTACTACTTTTAAGAGGCAGATGACTTAAGCCTGGAAAGCAGGCAAGAAGAGCCCTCTGTGCAGCATCCATAGTACTTAATATTTTTCATACAGAATTATACTTTGATGGCATGATGGTGGAAAGTGCCATCAAGCCACAGCAGACTTATGGTGACCCTGTAGGATTTTCAAGGCAAGAGATGTTCACAGAGGGCTGGGCATTGCCATCCCTGGTATTCCTTGGAAGTCTCCCATCCAAATACTAGCCAGGGCCAACCCTGCTTAGCTTCTGAGATCTGATGAGACTGGGCTAGCCTAGGATATGCAGGTCAGTCTCAACCATACTTTCGTGAACATACATAAATATAAAGCTGCATCAGGCCGAGTCAGACCACTTCTATTTCAAGATCAGTATTGCCTGCTCTGACTGGCAGTAGCCGTCCAATGTCTCCAGCTGCGGTGTTTCTTATTACCCACTACCTAATCTTTTTAACTAGTGATGTCAGGGATTGAACTAAGGATCTTCAACATGCAAGGCAGATGCTCTACCACTGAGCCATACCCCTTCCTAAGTTTCAACATGAACAGCAAAATGAAGCTGTAAATCCAATCAGCAATCCTAAATCAGTGGGACCTATTTATTTATTATTTTATTTTATTAGGTTTATATCCCACCGTATCCCAAAAATGGGCTCAGGATGGTTCACAACAA